>OY986435.1:123553030-124096002 GCA_963920525.1 Dichetophora obliterata
ATTTAAATTAACAGGTAAGTAAATAAGGTAAAATCATCAAGGTAAGTACATATTAAGAGCTAAAGTAAATAAGGTAAGTATTAATTAATAGTTAAATTAATCAAAGCATGTATTATTGGACCAGTAAAGTAAGCAAGATAATGTAAGTAATATTAAAATCAGTCTTGTGCTTTCTCTTGAAGAGTAAACATCTCCGGGCTACCTTCTTTTTCGTCATTTTGATCGTTTTCAACTTAAGTGTTTAATCAACAAAATTACTTCTTAATCTCACTTTTCAAATAAAGTGTACATTAAATCCAAAAAAACTGAAAATTATATAATTTAAATAACTCATACAAATAATTTTTGCATAAATTATTAGTTCTGAATTCTTCACACGTGTTTTAATACCCCTACTGTAAACCTTAACACAACAAAACAAAAATGAATGAGCCGCCGGACGCCGGCAGGCAAACTTTTTCTGCTCAGCCGCTATTCTTAATGGAAAACTCTAAATTGCTAAAAAATATTTCTAACGGCCCTAAATACCTTATCATAACCCGTATTAATATTGAAGAAACGCTAAGTAACGTTTCACCATTTTTATTAAAAAAAGTAATAGACAATATTTGTAGTGGTAAAGTTGACACGTGTAAGAAACTCCGCGATGGAAAAATCCTTATTAAAACTAAAAATGTACTTCAAGCTAGAAAGTTAATCAAATTAACCGCCATCAACCAACAAATACAGGTAGACGTTTCGGAACATAACGCTCTCAACTACACAAAAGGTGTTATTTATTGCAACGATCTGAGAGGAATTCCTGAAGAAGAAATCTTATTGGAACTGAAACATCAAGACATTTCAGACGTTAAAAAAATCAATAAAAAAGAAGGTGATTCCCTCAGAGAAACTGGGCTTATAGTCTTAACTTTCTCAACTCTAACTCTTCCTGACCAAATCAATATCGGATATCAAAAGATAATGGTCCGCCCTTACATCCCCCTTCCGTTACGATGCAAAAATTGTTACCGGCTTGGACACATCACTAAATTTTGTACAAATATTAAACTGTGCTTTAACTGTGGTAACGCAGAACATATTGACCCCGAAACCAATGATACCTGCGTAAACACCATAGCCTGTATAAATTGCATAGACAACAAAATAACCAACACAATGTGTTCGACAAAACATGCCCGATTTTCGTCAAGCATAAAAAAATACATGCTATAAAAACTCTTCAAAAAACTGACTCCAAAACTGCTCACAAAATTTACAACGATAGACACCAGCTAGACTCAGGTTCATACGCTTCTGCTCTCCGGTCCACTCCCAACAACAATCAAGTCAAAATCAGATCAACAACACAGCAACTGAAATACAGTTAACAGACAACAGCATCACTCGCCCACGTAATAACACAACAACTGAAGTACAGCTAACAGCCGAAAACATCACTTGCTCATCACCTCTCAGCTTTGGTTGCTCACTTCCATCGCAAAAGAATCACACATAACCGATCTTAATAGTGACCTACTAACTAAAAGAATTTCCGACACAAAATTAAAAATCTTTCAAAAAATATATCTAACCGACTCAAACACCAACTCAAAGCAAAACAAAGCAACAAAACAATTACAAAACCTAATAACCCATTAGCATCCGATAAAACCATAATTGAGGACAGCAGCGGAGATGACTTCTGGATGCAGGACTCATAAGAATCTTATTTCTATTTTTATTTAAAATTTATCTAAGCTTTTCTAAAACAAACTACAGTCTTCTATTAATTTTCCTTATAAATTCAACTTTCATGTCTCTAAATAAGCTACGATGGAATATAAAAAGTCACATCAACAATTACGAGCACTTGCAAATTCTAATTTAAAAATGTAATCCTAAGGTTATAGCGTTGCAGGAAACCCACCTTCATGCCTCTACTAATATACCTATCCCCATCAATTATCAAATCTACATGCTTAACTCATCCCAGAATTCTTTTGGGGAGTTGCATTGCTCATTCACAATTCTCTTCAACATCAATTAATAAACATTAACTCTGACTTTGATTCTATTGCAGCTATAATCCATTCAAAATTAAAGTTCGTTGTCTTTTCCTCCTACATTCCTCCTAATAAATCATTTTCTGCTCAAGACCTACAAAACGTGCTCTATTTACAAAACTGCTCTCTTCCCTGTTTTATTACTGGTGATTTTAATAGCTGGCATAGAAAATGGGGCTCTCCCAACAACAATCGAAGAGGTAATTTAATCTCAAAATTCTTAGACCAATCTAATTATATTATACTCAACAATGGATCACCAACACATTTCAGTACGCATAACACATTTATACACAATGACCTTACTTTCTGCTCTCCAATTCTTGCTATTCAATCTCAATATGAAATATACGACGATCTCTCTGGAAGCGGCCATTTTCCAATAACAACATCACTCTTTCAAATTCATAATTTCTCTTCTTTAAAGCCTTTACCTAAATTCATAACAAAAAAAGCAAACTGGCCACTGTTCGAGAAACTGACTCATTATTACAATTTAAATCGTCCAATTAGCAACAACATTAATAAAGAGGCAGCGAACATAAAAAAAATTATTTTACAAAGCGCTAACATAGCAATACCTCAATCTCACTACCAAATTCAAAGGCCTCACGTTCCTTGGTGGAATAAAAAGCTTGAAGAGTTAAAGCGTAAAAAAGTAGATTGTGGCACATTCTAAAAAGAAACATATCAACAGAAAACGTTATCAACTTTAAAAAATGCAATGCCCTATTTCGACGACAAATAAAATTATCTAAAAAAGAATCAAATTATGACTTTACCTCACAAATTAACCCCAACACAACTAACATGAAAGCTTGGCCAAGAATTAGACAATTTTGCGGTTTGAAATCGTGTCATAATATCCATTCTATCCAAACCTCCAACCAACTACTTGCAACAAATAAAGAGACAATAGCGGAACAATTTTGTGAACATTGGTCTCAGGCATCTGCAGATTACAACTTTCCCAGCCTCTTCCAAGAGAAAAAGCTAGCTACCACATCTTTAATTCCCACCTCAACACCAAATATTAAAGCCTTACTCTTAGAAAATTATATAACTTTTCTCGAGCTTTCGATGGCACTTAACAAATTAAAAGGAAAAACCCCTGGTCTGAACAGAGTCTCTCACCCCATGGTCAAAAATGCCTCCTTATCCTCTAAACAAAGACTATTACAACACTACAACAACATATTTAAAAACCACATACCACATTCATATAAAGTAAGCTCAGTTATTCCCATACTTAAACCCAACTCCGACAAAACGCTGATTTCATCTTACAGGCCTATATCTCTCAATTCCTGCCTCGCTAAAATTCTGGACAAAATTATCGCGAACCGCCTATGGTGGTTTGTTGCAACAGACAAACTTATCAATAGCCGACAAATGTGTTTCAAGAAAGGCAAATCTGTATCTGACTCTCTAGTTTACCTAGATTATCAGATCACTACTGCTTTATAAAAAAAAAGCCATTTATCTATAATATCGCTAGATTTTGCCAAAGCCTTCGTTAAAATTGGACTCCATTCCATTATCCAACAGCTAAGAGATTGGAACTTAGGTCCGTACATTATTAAATATGTAGTTCATTTCATGACAACCCGACAGCTAAGAGTCCGAATTTGCAACCACTATTCGAAACAACTTCCTCTTTTCAACGGTATACCACAGGGCTCCCCTCTTTCTGTAATCCTTTTCCTTATTGCTTACAACAAATTATGCCATATTATCGCATCCCATAATCTTTACGATTTCTGCGCTTATGCAGATGATTTTCACATCGTTAAAAAATTAAATAAAACTAAAAACACAACCCTTGACATCAGTCAACTTATCAATGATATACTTTTATGGTGCAGCTACTCAGGAGCTCAGCTCTCAACCTCGAAATGTAAGCACTTACATATCTGCAGGGAAAAAAATTTTTTCTTGTACCATTCAATCCAACAACATCATAATAGATTATGTTGACAATTTAAAAATTCTGGGTATAATTTTCAACAAGTGGTACAGATGGAACAATTACATTGATTTTTTACACCTATAATTATCAAAGAGGCTAAACATCATAAAATGCTTATCTTATCATAAATTTAACTGCAATACCACCTCTATCGTATCTGTAGTAAATGCGCTAATAATCTCTAAAATCGATTATGGACTTTTCCTTTATGGTTTCTCCCCAAAGTCGACTATCAATAAAATAAAAACATTACTTAATTCAGCACTACGAACAGCTCTCGGTGCTTATAGAACTACCCCAATCAATAACATTCTTTTTGAATCCAATACTAAAACTCTAGATATAAGAAGAGATTTAATTACCACCAAACTGTTCAAATCATTTCTATCAAGTTCTGATACTCCTCTGATGCCACTCATTGTAAAAGTTTCTAAATCCAAAAAAGAAGCTAAAATCTCCTCAGTTATACACCGTACAGTCTCCCTTTGTAGCAAATCCGACATAACCTTCCTCCCGACGAAGGTTCCTTCTCCCAAAAATCCACCATGGCCTTTACATCCCGCTAGTTTTAACACTTCCCTTCGGAAGTTCAATAAAGCCATCACTTCTCCTACAATATATCAACAACAATTTCTGGAGATTCAACAACTGCTACAAAATTATACCATGATTTATACCGATGGATCTAAAAACAATTATGCTACAAGTTTTAGCATAACATCATCTAATGCCATAATAAAGCTTTCACTTCTTCCCCACTATTCTTCAGTTTACTCAGCCGAAATCATTGCCATCCATAACGCCATTAATTACTCCAAAAACCTAACAGGAAAATATGCCATTTGCTCTGATTCACTCTCCGCAATAGACTCTATATCTAACCCGGAAAACAACTCTTTCTATCCCAAAATTATAAGAAATGCTCTAACAGAACTTTTCCCTAAATTTATCCTTATCTGGATTCCTGGTCACGTTCAAATCAATGGAAATGAATTCGCCGACGAAGCTGCGAAACTTGCTACTAAGTCCCCTGCTGTGGTCACGGCTAATAATAATAACAATGATATTCTTAAATTCGCCAAATCTATTTCCCGGAAAAATCAAATCACTTTATGGAATATCATTTCAAGATGGTATCAAGACATTAATCAGAATTAATCTAATATAAGAAACTTCCTAAAATTTCACAATGCAGAAGTATCTCGACTTGATTTAGTTAAATTTGTGCGCCTTAGGCTTGGCCACACCAAACTGACCCACTCCCATATAATTGATAAAAATGCTCCCTCTCCTCTTTGTCAGCACTGCAACCCTCCCACACAAATTACTATCAACCACCTCCTAACCGAGTGTCCTACATTTAACACAAACAGAAAACTGACTTTCTCCAACTGTGGTCCCATCTCATTTCTTTCCCAACCCAACTTAGAATCCATTAAAAAAGTAATTCTATTCCTAAAATCCTGTAACCTTTATAACCTAATTTGACTTTCTTAATCATTCTCTTATGCATAGCACATAAGAGTCTACTGCATTCATCCTCGCTATAAATTTGCTTCAATTTGTATGTTCATTTAGTTTTACTTATAAAAAAAATATATGCCTAACATGAAGTACTAGTTAATTTTAAGATATCTTATGTTAGTAATTAAGCTGAAAGCCTCGTTGCTATTGCTTCTCTCTATTAGCTTATAATTGAGTATTATGAGTTAATAAATAAATCTTTATATATAAAATAGGATGTGTGTATGTATGTAACGTATGGACTCCAAAACGGCTGGGCCGATTTTGATGAAATTTTCAGGTAATGTTCATCTTGGTACGGTGGGTAACATAGGCTATATTTGGACCCGATAGGTTGCGCTGGGGTGGACTTATATCGAAAATTTGAATTTATGGACCAATTTAACTGAAATTCAGAATGTATGTTTATTTGATCATAAGAAAATAATTTGTGTATAAATGGACCCGATAGGTGGCGCTGGGGTGGACTTATATCGAAAATTTGAATTTATGGACCAATTTAACTGAAATTCAGAATGTATGTTTGTTTGATCATAAGAAAAAAATTTGTGTATAAATGGACAAGGTAGGTGGCGCTGGGGTGGACTTATTTCGAAAATTCGATGGCGTGAAAAATATATAAATACTTTTAATTTTATTTTATAACGAGGGGAGTAGCGAAGCACACCGGGTTCAGCTAGTAAATAAATAATAAATAAATAATATTAAAGTAGGAATGGTGAAGATAATTAATTAAATTTTCCAATAAGTTAATTAATCTTTAAATTGAATTTAATTGACTTTTTTTCACGATGTCTGCAGGCGCTTGACATTTGCGTATCCTTAAATTTTGGTATTATTTGAATTATGTTTAATTCAATTTAACTACTTATTAAAATTAAGTCGTTAAACTAAGAACATTTTATTTAATGAATTTAGTAACTAATATAGTTATTTTAACTAAATTTTATAGTTAATTAACTTGAGACTATTAAGTTAATTAATATAATAGTTTAATTATTTATAGTTAAGTTCAGTGAAACAAAATCGTAAATATATGAATAAATTAAGTCCAAAGTCCTTAGTCAAAAAAATTAAATTTGAAGATTTATATTTTAAATAATCCTTGATCAATTAGAATTAATTTTCATCTTGGTAAATCTGTTGATAAAATTCGAAAATCTGTTTTCTGTTTCTGTTAATCAAATGTCACTTTTTTAGATTCATGATGGATGAAATTTTAGCCAATGATGAAAACCCTCAAGAAATTAAATTAGATTAAAATGATTCTACAAATTACTCCCTTACCTTATCAGGGTTATAAATCATTCATTTTTATAATATAATTTTACTTTCTTATCTTCTTTATGAAATGAATATACAATTTTTATTTTTCTATCTTTATAACAAAAGTTTTTTTTAAGTACAACAAACAAATTTACTTTTTTGCTTTAAAATTTTTCTCAGAATGAAATTTACTTAAAAATTTTTGATAACGATTTAAATACAAATTCTAAATGTTTGATAATTTAAATCATACTTGATTTTAAATACAAATTTTAGTTGTTTGATAGTTTAAAATCCTTTATTGAGTTTAAGGTCAAAGTTAGAACAATTAATTGTGCTAACGAATCTTTCCAAAGAAACAACAACAACTAAAATGTGAGCATGTGAAATGGGAGAAAAACTGAGAAATTGACACTTCAAATCTCATCGCCTCTGTGGTGCAGTGCGCTAGTGCGCGCTTGCACAGGTATCACAAAGATTTCTGATGAAGCCTTTAGCACGGCCAAAATTGCAATAAAATCAGCCAGTGATTTTTCCTTTTCATATTGAAAAAACTTTGTTGTTTCTTTGGAAAGATTCGTTAGTACAATTAATTGTTCTAACTTTGACCTTAAGCTCAATAAACGATTTTAAACTATCAAACAACTATAATTTGTATTTATAATCAAGTATGATTTAAGCTATCAAGCATTTAGAATTTTTATTTAAATCATATAAAATCAACATAATAAATAACAAGGTCATTTAGAAAAAAACTTTAATCAAATGGTAGAGCACGACCAAACAGAAACAAGCTGAAAATATATCAGCAAAAATCTAAAAACAACTTCAGTAACCATGCTTTGTTATTGGAAGACTTCCAGCAGACTGTTTGACTCCATATAATAACATAAGCATAAAGACTAAAGTAAAGCAAAAATACAGCAACAAATGTGAGCATGTGAAATGGGAGAAAAACTGAGAAATTCGCACTTCAAATCTCATCGCCTCTGTGGTGCAGTGCGCTAGTGCGCGCTTGGACTGGTATCACAAAGATTTCTGATGAAGCCTTTAGCACTGCCGAAATTGCAATAAAACCAGCTAGTGATTTTTTCCTTTTCATATTGAGAAAACTTTTGTTGTTGTTGTTTCTTTGGAAAGATTCGTTAGTACAATTAATTGTTCTAACTTTGACCTTAAGTTCAATAAACGATTTTAAACTATCAAACAACTAGAATTTGTATTTAAAATCAAGTATGATTTAAGCTATCAAACATTTAGAATTTGTATTTAAATCATATAAAATCAACATAATAAATAACAAGGTCATTTAGAAAAAAACTTTAATTTTTTGAAAACTTAATATTTGAAAAACAAAAGGCAACTAGAAAAAAATTTTAATCCAAAGTGGAAAAACAATCAATAGATATTTTAGACATGACCCTCACAAAAAATGAAAATTAACAAACTTTACTTAAGTTTGAAGTCTTTTAAGCATTTAATTTAATATAATACACTAGATTATGCTCCATTGCCAAAGGCTTTAAACGAGCTTGCCACATTGGCATGACTTAGATCATTTATAATTAATGACTATATTACTCTATCATTTAACAAAAGATTTTCGATTTATAATTAAAATAAACTCTTGTTTTCAAGTTTGAATAACAAATACCGTTTTACTTTGACTTTGAATAATCCTATTGAATTTGCCTCTCTACATTCAATTGGTAAATCATTGTACGCTGTAGGTCCTGCGTAAAGGTAATGTTGCTTGGTGGTTTCAAGCCTGCATATCGCCACCATTAAGTTGTTGCTGTTTCTTGTATTGAAACCATGTATTCGTATACCAAAATGTGTTGTATTGTAGTTGATGTTGTTCTTGTTTTTGTAAACGTGCACCAAAAGCTGCATATTGTACAGTCTGACTACAGGTAGTAGCCATTTATATTGCGGTGAGTACAGTTGTCGGCTGGGGAATATTCTTGATAGTCCAAATATTTGCTTAACTGCTTTATTTTGAAACCTCTGAAGTTTTTTCAGTTTAGCTGTGTTCTTGAAGGCCCAGCACATTGGCATATAAGTCAGGTGAGGATGAAAGAGTGAGAAATATATAAGATATTTCGTTGCCGGTACTAGCTTGCTTTTAAATTTATATTGCAGTCCGAGTCCTTGTGATAACTTATTTTGGAGGTTTATTATATGCTGATTCCATGTTAGGTTTCTGCTCAACGTAAGTCCCAGAAATTTTACATGTTTCTCCTCAACAACTTCTGCATCGTTTATAGTAAACATTAAGTTTTCTACCTTTCGACGGTCTGGTGAAAAGATATTGAATTGAGTTTTTGTTGTATTTAAGGATATTTTGTTATAGCGAAAGAATTCCTGCAGTATAGAAACATCATATTCCAGTTTCGCTCGAAGTGTGCTTCTATCCATTGTAGGGTACACATTCAAAAGCCTTTTGCAAGTCTATAATCAAGCCTCCAACCTCAGAGCAACCACGATCCAGCGCGCTGAAAATGTCATCCATTGCTTGAACCAGAGCGGATTGAGTGACAGATCCGTTCCGGAAACCGTATTGATGTTTATACAAAAAATTTATTACTTCAAGGTGAGCGCTTATTTGCTTCTTGATAAGTTTCTCTACCACATTGTTAAGAACTGGCAGTATTGCATATGGTTTGTAGTTTTGAGCGATCGCTTTGTCCCCACCTTTAAACAGTGGTACATTTTTTTTTCTTTAGTGACAAGATGATTCTACCAAATATCTTCCCAACAATTTTACCATCTAAATCTTCGAGCTCAAAATATGCATTTCCTAATTTGCATTTAATTCTGGCTTTAACACCTACCGGAGCTAATTTAGCATTGAAATTTTTTATTAAACTACTTTGCACAAAATTCCGCCTAATAACCGCTTGTCCTACTTAAAACTGTCGTAGTCGAGATCTCAAATTATAAGTATTAGTATTTTTCTCATATGCCTACTTTCCATTGGCCTTAATGGAATCATGAATTATTGTAAGTGCGTCACGTCCTTCAAGCTTGGTATCCGCTTCACAAAGTAAATTTCAATTTCTCTTTATCATGAGTAATCTTATTTTGACAAAAAATAACATAATAAGGTGCATATCCAGGGCTCTCATCACGTATGACGAGAATCGTTTGATGACATCGTTTCAACGATACTTTAACATCACGTAACTTTAATTTTATGTATCGTCTAAACGATATCGTTTTGCTTGCTTCATGTATGGCAAACAACTGTCAAATGGTATCGTCGAAACCAGAGATAAAGAGATGGGAAACTCCGTTGGAGAGGGATAGCACTATGTTCGATTTCTGTCAAATTTTAACCAATACTATCACAAAATGTATAATTGTGGTAGTAAAATCTCGAGGAAACTCACCCGAGCGGTAATATTTTATATGTTAACTCACCTAGCCCGTAATATTTTTCTGGATATGGTGAACATGAAATTCTCAAGAGAAGCTGTTACTTTTTAACTGTTTCAGACGATTTCACCTCAGAAGAATTCGCAGACTGCTTAAGATAGATAAGTTACTGAAATTTTTCTTAAACTTTTTGACTGAATAATAATTTAATAATTTTTCTTAAAACTTAATTGAATTTCAAATTATTAAAAGTGCAAATTATTATAATTAGGAATAATTTAACTTTAGCGCCCACGCCTCCTTTTTTGTATTTTTTTCATGAAAATATTGTATTTGCATCATGGAAAAAACAAGATGCAGGTTGTTATCTATGATTTTAAGCCTTCTCAATGCAAAATGTGAAAAAATGTCTCCTATGGTTTAGAAGATAAAAATTCATTAAAAAATTGATTAAAAATCACCTCGAGTGCTTCGTAAAAGTTGAAATTAGTTTCTGCACACTTAACATCTTGGTAGTATTTTACTTTTAGCTAAAATTGCCTTTTTTGTTAAATTTTTGAAAGTAGCTAAACATAATGTGGATATGAATGCAAAAAAGGCCACAGGAGAAAATTTTTTATAAAAAACGCGCGTTTTTCATGTTTTGATATATTAAGCTGAAAGTCCAAATTATTTTTTCCATTTTTTCAACTTTGGACCTCTATAACTCCTAAATTAGATGAGAGCGGATAACTCATAAAAACTCCTAAATTAGATTTGTCAGATTTGGAATAAGAAGCCCTTAATACTTATGTTTCAGGAAAAATAGTTAAAATAATTAATTTTGGCTAAAAGTATTCCTTTGAACTTGAGAAAAAATAAGTTTGAAATGGTAATTTTTCAAGTTACCACGAATTTAATGTAATTAGGTAGGATTAATTACAGATAAAAGGATTTCCCGTTTACGGAGTGTTAAAAATAGGCTTGAAATGGTAATTTTTCAAGTTTTTTATCTCCTAAGCCATTCGAAACCGACATTTTTTACACTTTTAGACTTACAGCCCTATTCTGACAAATGAACAATTGTTAACTAAGTATTTTTAAAATTTCTATGTGTTTGTTGTAATTTTTGTAATTTCAAAACAAAATTTTTTTTGATGCTCAAAAATAATAAATTTAAATAAAAATTTTCAACTGCTTTTCAGTTATTGCCAATTACATAAAAAATTTTGTTTTTTGAGCTTCAAATTTTGTTTTGAAAACAACAAACATATAGAAATATAAAAAATACTGGTTAACAATTGTTAATTTGCCAGAATAGGGCTGTAAGGAGACCCAAATTCGTTTAATAAAAATTAGAAAAAATTATTTAAGCTTGGTTCGTAAACTATAATTATTCCTGTGTTTGCAAAAAGATAGAACAAAATGTGGAGTTTCTACTGCAAACCCACCACTTCAGTTTAAAAGCACACTTAAGTATGTAGCTTAATGCTGTAATATTGTAATCGAAGCCTTCAACGGAAAAGTCCCTTCTGAACAAAATCTAAAAACAAAACTAGATCTTTATGCAGATGACATTGATGTGAGCGACCTCCACGCGCAACTTAAATTGCTGAAGCAATTGCCTGGCCAAACACCTTCAAATTGTAGTGGCATTGTATCCCAATTTGCAAAAAATTCGGATACTATAAAAAAACTATTAAATGAAGTGTAAAAACTTATTGCTTTGCTTTTGACTGTGCCTGCATCAGCAGCTTCATCTGAGCGTTTTTAGTGCACTAAGACGACTTAAAACGTATCTTCGAGCAACTATGACACAGAAACGACTCACTCATGCGGCACTTATACACATTCAAAAAGATAAAACCGAAGAATTGAATTCGATGGAGGTGGTGAAAGAGTTTGTTTCTCGCAAGGACAGAAAGAAACATTTTTGAATAATTTAAATTGATATAACTTTTTGTACCTTATTGCATTTAAACCATGCAAAGATATACCTAGTCTTGCTTTATAAAAGCAACCATTATTTCTTATATTTTCATATTACCATATGAAAGATCTTTTAAAGAATGATCTCTAATATTGAAATTGGAAGAACTTTTAAAAATAATGAAATTTTAATATTTTTTATATATTTTTATATTTTTTTATTTTAAACTAAAATAAAAAAATTGTGTATTCACATTCATGTTTCTTTGAAGAAATTTTGGTGAACTTTTTTTGCACCACCATTTGTACTGCCCCCCATTTGTACTGCCCCCCAGATGAAATTCGTTTCCGATGCGCTTGAATAAGGGAAACATAAATGTGCTTGCAGAGCATAAAATCAAAAACATTATTCATTCTATTAACATTTTATAATTATTTATTTGCCATACTATTATTAGGGCTGTAAGAAGCAACGCAGAAATCTTTACTTAATATATATTGCACATGGCTTCAATGTTCAGTCGTTTCACAAATTCCTTGAAAAATATTTTAGTTTATTTTTTCTGTTCTGTTTTTTAGCTAAAATAGCAATGCGTTTTCTTAGCTTTGAAATTAGCTGTCAAATCGTAAATATAAACAATTTAAAGTTATATATGGTTAGGTAGGCTGTCTCTCAAGCTGTTACACCCAATTATTCTACCACCAGCTGTCGTAAATAGTTTAATCTTTTATAACATTTTTTATGTTTTATTAAAAAAGAACAGTATGTTGAGCTTGTGTGTTTAATTAAACTTATTGTGAGTTTTTATTGACATTTTGAAAAGACGACTCTAATGTTCGCACTCTTTGAGGCTGTTCAGACTTGCCTCAAATGAGGCGACTCACTTGCCTCATTTTGACGTCTACTGGCGAAGGGAAAAGCGGGAAGGTGACATGTTACGTGAGGCAAGTATTTTAAAAATTTTGCGACTCATTTTGACGTACGTCAGAGTGAAAATTGTTATGTTGAAATTTTTGCTCTTTTTAGTTTGTTCTGGCGCGAATTAATTTTGTTTATTCATTGTTGTTCGCAAATAAATATTCTTTTAATTGTAAGAACTTGAGCATTTAATAAATCAAAAGAAAACAAACGAAAAAAAAAACAATAAACGCCAAAATGATGCAGCCTCAAAGTGAGGCAATAGTTTGTATGTGAACACCTGATAGCTAACCTATGTCAAAATGAGGCAAGTAAATCGCCTCATTTGAGGCAAGTCTGAACAGCCTCTTTGTTATTTAAAGTTAATTTAACAATATTTTGGTTTAGAGAAATTAAGTAAAAAAATCATTTTCTTTTTTAAATAAAATGTTGCAACATTAAGCAAGCATTTCGTTATGTTTTCTTTGTCATTCACTAAATTTTAATTTAATTAATAGCACTTTTAGAAAATAGTTTAATACGTTAAAGTTTTATAGCTCTTTAGTTAAGTTTAGTACTTGTTTTCCATCATTCAATTTGTTTTGATAAAATTTCTCTACAACGCAGAGTTGTGTAACAATTTTAGTGAGAGCAATTATAATAAATTCATAATTTCATTACTTATAATATATTAATATTATACATATATAATCTTCTTATCTTAAATAACATTCTTTAAATTTAACAATTATTGTCATTTCAGTAACATTTTCACTAAGGTTAAAAAGTAGGATTTTTATTAAAAAAAAAACAAACTAAAATAAAATGTATTATGCAGATCATACACAGCAACAAAAATACATAGACACTAACGTTAAGAAAAAAAAATCACAAAATTGAAGATGTGAAAGGGTATTTTGACTATGGTTATGGGCCATTTACTTTAAGGATTTCTGCTACAATATTTTACCAGGTGATGCCTTGTGGAGTGTATCAATTGCTCAATTGCTTAATGGAGAGTGTCAATTTCAAAAAATGGCACACACGACAATTTCGCGCAAAAGTGTCGATATATCCAAGAAATTATTTTTTAATCTTCTTTAAAATTGGCCTTGCCCAGGTCCCTTTTCCTGTGGAACATTTGTCGCTGTTATTTTCAGCATTGTAACAACAAATATAAAAAAAATAAATGCAAACTAAATAACTGAACACAAAAATCAACGAAATAAAGATTTACTATCCGCAGGCAAAACAGCTGTTTTAATTGTCGGCTTTGCTTAGGTTGGGGATCGATTTTGCCTTTTTGCCTTACTTCGAAAAAATAAAACGAGTCTGTTTCATGACACCATTTGAAACCGATATCGTTTTCAAAACCGATCGTTTCAATTGTGTATCGGTTTTCACAACACCCCTTACTCTGTAATGCGATTCGAAAGCAAAATCACACCTTGTATGTATTTGCATGCTTTTCGACAACTTTTTGAAACAAAAACATAATTTTAAAGCAGTGCTAGAAGTTACTGCCATTTAGTAATCTTGTGGAAACAGATACAGAATTGAAACGAATCGGTTTTGAAAACGATATTGGTTTAAAATGGTGTCATGAAGCAGACTCGTTTTTATTCTTTTCGAAGTAAGGCAAAATCGATTCCCAACCTAAGCAAAACCGACATTTGAAACAGCTCTTTTGCTGGCGGATAGCAAATCTTTATTTCGTTGACTTTTGTGTTCAGTTATTTAGTTTGCATATACCCATATCGATGATTCCATATCAACTCGACTAATTTTGAGCAAAATCGTTCTTTGTTTCCGAATTTTTTTAAACTTCGTAGGTTAGTAGTGCCTATAGCTTAAACTGTGTTTTTGTTTTTTGCGAATTTTTTTTTTCAAAAGTTGTATTAGTTATTTAAAAATACTCGCATGCACACACACAGCAATCACACGGTTACGTGATTTTTTCAACCAAATCATCAAAATATAATAAGCCCATAGACCATAACAAATAACTATCTGTTGCAATATATACGCATTCCGAATCATAGGTGCTCACCATCCCTTAGAATTCCATTTTTGTTTTCATTTCTTTTTCTTGACAATGTGTAGCCAGAAAATCTCGACAATATTGGTGCCATCAACCGAGCATCGAATACCAGCTAGTGAAGCAAAAGTTTTTTAGATTCATTTAATTTTTAATTTATTTATGTTTACCATTTTGCCAAATGTTTTCGTCACACTTGCTGGAACGAGTATTCGTCTATTAAGTACTACACAGGCATAACACAAGTGATCTGTAGTTGCCCCATTAATTGTGCTCCTGGGATTTTCTTCAATGCGTGACTTTATCGTCGCTAGGCATAAATTTAATAAGCCTCTTCGGCGGTAAAGCATTCACACAATTTTTTTAACAAATAACAAATATGTATGCGACAATAGTGTTTGGTATCCTTGGCCATGACTAACGCTGCGTTAGCCAGTTTATGAGCCAGTTCCGTTTTAGCCGACATAAAAAGCTCCTTAACCATATCATCGGGCTTTTGGTCAAGTATAGCTAAAAAATATTTAATTTAAGAAATAGGAAGAGAAAGTGTCCACTAGCTAGTCACCTTTACGGCATCTAAAGATTTTTTTGCGCAAATAAAAACTGCCTCATAGGTATCACTTGGTTTCTGCGTATAAATAATGAAGAGGCGAGGCAGAAATTTCTTCGCATATTTGCCCAAAGTTTCAAGTTTCTAGAGACCATCGAAGTTGGGTGTACGAAATTCTGTATACTTATCTAGAACATAGGCGCAATAAGACGAAAGCTTTCCGGAACGATGGCAGCGACTATCGGTTGTTCAATTTGTATACGCAGCGCGCTTTGCGTATCGTAACTATTGGCGAGTGTAGCCAGCGGAGCCAGCACTAAAAAGAGTATAACTTCAGTAAAAATAAAATTTATTTAACTTTAACACTTACCTAAAATACTCGCCACACAGTTCGAAAAAGATGGAAAATGAGATTATTAAACACTTGCTCCCTTGGCAGTGTTCCACTTTCCATCGCTTCCACTGGTTTACGCTTTAGATTTGGCTTTTAATCCACATTCTTTTGACTTCGGCAGCTTGTGACCTACAGTGGGAGCTGCTTTATTCAAAATATATTTTATCCTTAATGCTTCAGTACAGCTTTTCGTCTAAGACAGTCAGATCGTCAGGTGCTGCAGTAAATAAATCTTGCAGTGGTGTTCCGGGGCATGGTTTGAATTGCATTAAGTCGGGAAGCTTACTAAGGTTAGGCCAAGCCTCATCTGTTGTTGTACAGTGCTGCAAGACTTACCTGTGTATAAATGCGACTGGGTAAATGCGTTAGTATGATTTTAGGATCTTTGATAATAGTTTCTAAATTGGTGTCCATGAAATCGAATACGAGGGATTGGATGCATATCCAAAAATATTTACCAAAACAAAATAACGTTGTCGGTCTGCAACTTATTCAGTAGCTTAATTTCTAGCAGCGCCGAGCAATTCATTCCGTTTTGCGCTTCTTCCCGACTGCCAATATTTATTTAATGATGTGATATTGTTAATTTATTTCTTTTTATGCATTTATTTTAATAAATTTATTACACAAAAGAAAACTTATTTGCAAATGGCTGAATTTAGGCTAAACACTTGACAGATCTGAGGTGAACTCACGTACACAATACATGAGTTTCACCAAAGTAGAAAAAAACGGAAAAATAAAATGAAATCATATGTTTTGACGTCACAAAATTTAAGTTTCCTATCTCTTTATCTCTGGTCGAAACGATTGCTTGACACGATAGCAAATTTGATATCGTTTGGCTATTTTTCTAGTTGGAAATAATAATAAAAATAATTTTTAAATCTTTTGGGCGCTTGCTTGTTAAAGTGTTCCTTAACAAAAGTGATAGAATCGTTTGCACTGTGTTTGAGACGTAATTGTGGCCCAGCTGTGGATGTTCATCAATAAAGTGAAGCAATATTTTCATTTACGTAGGTGTCGCTGCCGAATAATATATTTTCAAAACATTATCATCACAATAATTAATTAAATATTCTTACATTTTTCCTGAAATTTTCACGTTTGAAGCAAACAAATCCAAAAACCAATTAAACATAAAAGTAAATGTCACTTTTGGCACTGAATTTATGTTTTGCAGAGGCTTTCAAACTGTAGAAAACTCAACGATAGACGAGACGATAGCGATGGAGTTATAACCTGTTCACACGTTCGGATGCATTAGACTCATAGTAGAATTAGAGAAGGTAGATGCATTTCGGAGAGACAGACTGCCGGAGCTGTCAAAACGAAGTTGATAGCTCATACAAAATCTAAAAACGATGAGAATGCGATACGAAAACAAAAATAGGCAATAATAGCAAAATGCTTGGGTTTGACAATGCTGGCTATGAGAAAAAGAAAGCAGTCTGAAATGCATATACCTTCACTAGTTCTACCATGACTAGACTGATGAATACGCTGCCGTACAAGTATGTTTTACGCCATATTTCAAAAGGAACGATTCGAAATCTTTACTCTTAACTCCAATATCGTTTGCAATAGTTTCAAGAACACCAAAACAATCAAATGCCTTAGAATTTAGAAAATTTATAATGTTACGTGAAACTAACTTTTTCAAAGGCTTCAGAAATGGGAATTTTGGAAAATGATCCAAAACTATTAAAATTTCTTTCTATAAATTTTGGAAATGAAACGAGCTATAGGTCAGATTTTTTTCTTAATTTATTTAAATTTAATTTCCGATATTTTGTATTTTTTTGAAAAACATCATCAGAGAGAAACTATATGTATACAATAATTACAAATGTTTACAATATAATAATTAAAATACAGGAACTTACAAAAATTCAATAAATACACTGATTTTACATTGATTTTTAAAAAAATTTTATAAACGATAAGACAAAAAGAACAGAACATCTAGCATAAAATAAACAACGCTTGATGACGGACTTTGATGACTAATTTTTGTTAGTTTTGTCTTATTATGTGTTGTTTGTTTTTTGCTCTTTGTTTATTAGATATCTGTATATGTGAGCGCAATTGTCCGTGTCAGTCTTAAAATTTAGGGACACTAAAAATGTGTAGCATTTAAAGAGCCCAGAATAAGATAGATATAAGACTTCAGCAAAATTAACGAAATTAAACTGTATAAGTAAATGAAACGCTTATCTATAAGATAACTCGAATTCAGTATGAAAAAAAACTAAATTAAGTGTGATACATTAGTAAGTTTTTTTTTATATTGTTAGATCTTTAGTTAGCCTAAGTCAAATGTACTTATTTTTTTATTCGCAAATATTATTGTTATATCTAAGCTTAAATCTTTTTTCTTATAATAAAACATAAAAATTCGTACAATACCAAAAATAACATTATGGGTTATTGAATAGAACAGGATAGGTTATGTGGATAAGACAGGGAGAGCGTAAGTATAAAGTTTTTGGGGTGACCTGAAACCAGGAGCAAGGTCACCGTGGCTGGTCTTTTGTGGCCAGAAGGGGTGGGCTAGCCAAGGGCGATCGAACCAAAGCTCAAGATCGACCCACTTCACGGACCAACGAGGCAACAGCGGGCGACCGTTGTAAAAACTTTCTTTGTGTTAAAAAAAAGGAGAAAAAACTTTATTGGCAACGTCTATCGGTGTTAGTGTTTTATCACCATCTAGTTCTTTAAATCTTTTTTCGGTTTTTTATATCCTCTTTCGGGAATTTTTGCGGGGATTTTGGGGATTTTTCAGCCTACGGGATTTTATTTTATTTTAGAAAGCTGGTACGATTTTATTCATGTGAAGTTTCCACCTATCAGTTCAGGCTAGCAAGGACACCACCCCATCCGGCGAGCCTTAGGCGCGCAATAAGCCAGCGTACTAGCGCTGCCAGAGGGACGACAGGAATGCATATCAACGGCTACCTTGCCATATGACGCATGGTAAGTTTACCGGGAAACATGACAAATGCAAAAACTAAATAACGTTTTCAGATCTTTTTAATTATGATAAAATATTTGGGAGTGAATATGAAAAAAAAATTTTACAGCTACAAAGGAGTTTTAATTATAAAATAAACACAAACTGTGAATTCAGTTGCTACAAAAACTTTAAAGTGCTGTAATTTTTTGTTAATCGATGGATCTTAGCGCTTTGAATGCAAGAACTAAATAACTTTTTTAGATATTTTTAATTAAAATATTTGGGTATAAGTATGAAAAAACAAATAGTTTAATCATGTTGACCCTGAAGACGAGGTCAAAGGTCATTACCACCTATCATCAAAGTGCTGTACTCATTACAACCTTTATCCCGACATATCCATTCTTAAAAATCGAACATAAAATACCAAAGTTATACCTTAAAAACGATTTTGGCGGTTTTTAGGGCGTGGCAGGATAGAAAATTTTTAGTGTCCTGAAATCCTCTCGCGATAAGCTTTCATATGAGGGGCGAACTTGTGTAACTTTTTTTGTTGTATGGAGGTCGACCCACTCTAACGGGCAGCCCCTGTTCTCCGCTTCATTCATTTGTAGCATGTCAATAATGATTTGTGCTGTGTCTTTGTCAAACCTGTACCCTGAGTAAAAGTTGCTGTCATCCATTTCGAATGGGTCAATACGTTTATTGTAAATTTTAGTCCGTCTCATTGAGTCATAATCGCGTTGAATTTATAGACTAAGGGGGATTACGATTTCCGGGGCGCAGCGATTTGACAATAAATTCAGGAAGATCTTTAACAAAAAATAAGAATGGCCGAAGAAAAAATCGATTAATCGATTTGTTTTCAAGTTATTTCAAGATTTTTTAAGAAAATTTTTCTTTTTTTAGATGTTTTAAGAAAACTATCTATATTTTTCTAACTGTTTAACCGATATTGCTGATTAAGGTGTTATTTGAAAGGTAATACATAAAGCTTTTATATTAATTTTAAATTAATCAAATCCGTTGAGTATCTAATATTTTATAGCTTTTTGTATGCAAAAGTAAAATATTTGCATAAACTCCTGCTGTAACAAGAGTCGACGAATGAACAAGAGCTGAAACAGGAGTAGGAGCTGCTATTGCAGCAGGAAGTCAAGAAGAAAAAGGAATTTGAGCTCTTTTTGTTATCGCAGCAATAATTTATAAAACCATTATTTTCTCAAAAACTGCCATTATTACTATGGATTATGAAAAGTAAGTTATTGAAGCCTGAAAATGTATCTTTCGTTTGATATATAAAACATATGATTTATTTAATATTTGATGTGTTTCTTTATGATGAAATGATTTGCCCTTGTACGGAAAGTTGTTAGTTCAAGCATATTTACCTTAGTTGTTTTGTATTCTTATTCCATATTTTCTTCTATCACCATTACAATAAATTACTGTTCTTAAGGCAACATTGTAATTGTAATATTTATATGAATGAATAGGATTTTCTAGCCAGCGAAAAAAATTTTACATTTTTAGTTGTTCAGTTTTGGACAATGCAATAGCAAATAGCAATTTTTACTAATTTTATGTAATAAAGTGTAAACTGTGTAAAAATAAAATATAATTTTAGTACCTTAATAACGCAAATTAAGTAGAAAATAACGGGTTTTTAATTGCAAATTTCAAAAATGATATAGTGTTGCTTATAAAATTGCAAATACGCTTGCAATGATATAAGTATTGTATATCATTGAAAACGTAAATTAATATCTTTCAAGTGGCTTAATTGTAACTTTCGTGATGAGGAATTTTTTGATCAAAATATTTTTGTCGTCTATCGTAAGGATAGAGATGCTTTGAAAATTGGATATTCTAGAGGAAATGGTGTACTTGTCGCAGTAAGATGCTTGTTTTGTTCATTTCTAATGAACTTATCAGATATAGATACAGTATTAGATCAACTGTGTGTTAATATCTGCGTGGTTTTCTGGTGATCTCTTATTCTGTGTTTCATACGTGCCGCCAAATAGTTATGATGGACTCTATGCTGCACATGTTAACAACGTCGTTGATCTTGCTTCGAATTTAAGGGGGCGTCCATAAATTACGTGAGGTGATTTTTGCGATTTTTTGACCCCCCTCCCCTTAGTGAGATTTCGTGATATTTTGCTCGACCCCCTCCCCCCTCTAATCTCACGTGAGATTTTTCAAAATGCGTGTTTTCAATGTAAATGTGTTAATCTATGCTTCATTGTGTTGGACTTATTAAAAGCACTCGTTATTTAGTTTATTTTATTTAGGACTATATGAGACTAGAATTTAAGACTACTGAGATCGTAGATTAAAATTACAATGAAAAAATTCGAACAATGAAATACTTATAAGTAAATACTTATTAAGTAAAAGTAAGACATTTAAAATGAGAACTTGTAAAATTGGTGAAGGAATATTCATTCTAATTCAGTCCATGGGGACTCATGTGCTGTCTCGAGAGTGACTACTGGAACCAGCATGTCCATGTGAATTTCAGTAAAATCATCTGCTCCTTCAACTTCGATCTGATTTAGCCACTCTAAACCGTTATCGCTTGCACACAGAAGCTCATTAGCTCGACGTGTGAGAATCCGTGAAGGTCGCACTTTGTGCGCTGCTGCACGGTGGACTGCGCGCCGATGCTCTGCAGCTTTTGTGATGGATAAAAAGTTAATGCCGCATGTATTGCAGCATCTTTTTTCTAGATCACCATGTACACTGGGGCAATAGAGGTCATAGGGCAAGTCCATGAAGGTATGTAAATGTTGAATCGGTAAGTAGTGGCGAATCGAAAAGGGAGCAAATAACTTTCCGTCTCACCAGGATCTGGGGTAGTCAGCTGCCCATCAATCTGCGCAATAGGGTGTGGAGGTGGCGCCAGTATTAAGGCGACTCACGCTCCATAGAAAAAAAAAATGTTGTTCGACACAAATGCTCAATACAATCCTTGGCTTATGTTATAATGATTCCCCAAATATTTCGACTCTAGCGATAGCCATCCGTGAGCTGGAATGTTTTCAAATAATCTCTAAAAATCAAGTTATTTTGTAACCATATTAGCTGGTGTAATAGTTTCAAAAAATTTAATTGTCAGGCCGGAAAAAGATCTTCCAATCTGCATCAAAAATTTTAAATGTTTGCAATCAGATTAAAGATAACGCTATTTTTCATGCATATTTTTGATATTTTTTATTTTATTTCCATACAAAAACTTTCAAAATTCAAATAACTTCAATACTTTTATATTTTGTTTTTTACTTCTTACGATATTTTTTCAGTAGGTGTTTACTTTATAACTAATATTTTACTTTTAATATAAAGGGTGTTTTTTATAGAGTGGTACAACTCTGAGTTGGCATCACTGCTTTATTTGACCAACCATTTAACAGCTGATAGTTGCTTTTTGTTAAGTTTGCTTTGACATTTTATTATGAATCGACTTACACCAGAGCAACACGTGCAAATTGTGGAAATTTTTAATCAAAATAATGGTTTTGTTCGTCAAACTTATCGTGGACTTCGTCCATTTTATGGCGTACATAATCGTCCTTCAGAGCTTCTAATTCGAAGAACAATTGATCGTTTTCGGACTACATTTACTGTTACTGATAATGTGCATCCCGTGAGATGCCGAACAGTGCGCACTGAAGAATCTGTAGCCACTGTACAGGAAAGCATTAAAGATGATCCTAATCAATCAATTCGTCGCCGTTCTCAGCAACTGGGGTTGTGTTCTTCCACTTTATGGAAGATTTTTCGAAAAGATCTTGGCTTAAAACCTTTCAAGATTCAACTTGTGCAGGAATTAAAGCCAAACGACCATCGTATGCGCCGCCAATTCGGCGAATGGGCTGAAGCACAAATTGATATTGATTTTGAATTTCCATGGAAAATTTTATTTTCCGATGAAGCCCATTTTTGGTTAAATGGTACGTTAATAAACAGAATTGTCGTATTTGGAGTGAGGAGAATCCACAAGCTTTTGTCGAAACACCATTACATCCACAGAAAATTACTGTTTGGTGCGCTATATGGGATGGCGGAGTCATTGGCCCATATGTCTTCAAAAACGATGATGGTCAGAATGTTACTGTCAATGGTGAACGGTATAGGAACATGATTTGAAGTTTTTTCGTACCTCAATTAGCTTTATTTTGAAGCCTCTGACTGCTTTATTTTGCTTTATTTTGAAGCCTCTGAAGTTTTTTCAGTTTAGCTGTGTTCTTGAAGGCCCAGCACATTGGCATATAAGTCAGGTGAGGATGAAAGAGTGAGAAATATATAAGATATTTCGTTGCCGGTACTAGCTTGCTTTTAAATTTATATTGCAGTCCGAGTCCTTGTGATAACTTATTTTGGAGGTTTATTATATGCTGATTCCATGTTAGGTTTCTGCTCAACGTAAGTCCCAGAAATTTTACATGTTTCTCCTCAACAACTTCTGCATCGTTTATAGTAAACATTAAGTTTTTTACCTTTCGACAGTCTGGTGTAAAGATATTGAATTGAGTTTTTGTTGTATTTAAGGATATTTTGTTATAGCGAAAGAATTCCTGCAGTATAGAAACATCATATTCCAGTTTCGCTCGAAGTGTGCTTCTGTCCATTGTAGGGTAAAACAGAGCAATGTCATCCGCAAACAAAAAAAGTCAACTGTTTAGAGATACATTTTTAATATCATTTATAAAAATGAGAAATAGAATCGGCTCCATCACACTTCCTTGAGGTACACCACTTCGCTTCGAACTTTGCCATTAAATACAATTTGGTATCTGTTTTCCAAGTAACTGCTCATCAATTCTAAAGTTCTGCCACGAAATACAGTAATTTAAAATTTTTGAAAAGAATTTCATGGTTAACACATTCAAAAGCCTTTTGCAAGTCTATATTCAAGCCTCCAACCTCAGAGCAACCACGATCCAGCGCGCTGAAAATGTCATCCATTGCTTGAACCAGAGCGGATTGAGTGCCAGATCCGTTCCGGAAACCGTATTGATGTTTATACAAAAAATTTATTACTTCAAGGTGAGCGCTTATTTGCTTCTTGATAAGTTCTCTACCACATTGTTAAGAACTGGCAGTATTGCATATGGTTTGTAGTTTTGAGCGATCGCTTTGTCCCCACCTTTAAACAGTGGTACATTTTTTTTTCTTTAGTGACAAGATGATTCTACCAAATATCTTCCCAACAATTTTACCATCTAAATCTTCGAGCTCAAAATATGTGTTTTTGTTAAAGCGAGAAATTTTTTTATTTCCCGCTGTGTGTCTAGGCGTATAAACCTGTACACACTTTTGTATTAAATTTGTTTTACAAATTTATGAATTTATTTTTTTTTTGTGCTCAAGCTCTTGGTACTTGTGCACAAATTTATTTTATATTTGTTTATGTTAAAGTTACGATTTTTCTATTTGGTGCCCAAGCTCTTGGTACTTGTGCACAACTGTTTAAATAAAACTTCCGATAATCACTTTTAAAAGACAACTGGCCCAATTTTATTAACATTTGGGTTTTTATAACAAAATATCAATTCAATTAAAAAATCTGAATGACATAAAAAAATACAATTACATACATATAATGACGAAAAAGAAATATTAACTAAATATACAATATATAATATACAACAAAAGCAAAACAAAAAGAAGTAGAATTAAAAAACTACAAAATCATTTTTTTCACATTTTCAAGGCCAGATCGTTGACTCCACAAAATTACAGCTTGCAGTTTTCCGCAGTCAGCGATTCAAGGCCAAGTCAATGAACACAAAAAAAAGCAATGTTGCTGTTTTAAGTGACGCTGGTGTTTGGAAAATATGACACCATAGTTTTTACGTTGCTGGTTGCATGGCTGGTGGCTGGTTACAGACATTCTCCCCCTCGTTGAACCTTGAGTTCAACAATCTGTATTTAGGCATTAACGGAGAAGTTCAAATTCTGAGATCGTCGTGGCAGTGGAACAGGCTGTTCAGTTGGTTGACGGCTGTTATGTGATCTCTTCATCTTCCATGCTAGAAGTGCTAGGAATGCCATGATGATAAGTGCGAGACCCAGCAGGACGTTATTCACGATAACATGATGAACATTATAGTTGTTGTCTGGTGTCGGAAGTTCTAATTTTCGAGAAGCCAGTTGATGCATTATGTCATTTAATTTTGATTGTTGGGTTTTGTAGTGTAGTAAATCGTTTTGTATGGGTTCAGCGTGTGCCGGTAGTTCAAAAGTGTTTTTGTCTCTCAGGACAGTGTATGAAGAACGTGTCCGACTAGTATATTCTTGATGGCCTCTGATGGTTAACAGCTCATGACTTATAGTGCATCCTGGAGGTACTGTAATTATTCCTGATCCGTCAATCGTAACTGAATAGGTAGTTTCGTTGCACACTGCGTTAAAGGTGGTCCTTTCTGTCAGCGCATACAGCCATTGGCTCACGTGTGATAAATGTATCCATGTAGGTCTTTTTGGCATTGGTTTTAATCTGCATTCAGTGTTTGACTTGTTGTTGAATATATTAAATTCACATGTATCCCCTTTTATTTCTCTTGAGAATATTGGCTGGACTTGGTTACACAAAAACTCTGTTTCTTCAATTTTGCTGCATGCTGCTACCTCATTTTCGGTCATTGGATAAAATTTATCTCGATGTAGATTTATGGCAAGGAATTTCGTGGAAGTTTCTATGGAGACGCGGGTATTATTGATTGTGATTGGCACGGGCAATAATTTGAAAATGTCGAACTTGTCTTGAAAAACTAACGGCAGTTTAAGCCTGAATATTGCATGGTTATTTATGATTGTTCCTTCAGCAGATATTAGTTTGTATATTTGAATTATGTTTTCGGCTGGAAGGCGAGATGTTTGTGGCAGGTGAATCTTGATTTTTGCGATTTCTCGTCGCAATTGCTGTGGATATAGTAGAAGGTGGCTTACTTTTCCATGATGAGTATCGGTGATAACATCAATAATAGATGATTGGATGCGCTGAAGTTTCGTTGCTATCATAGTTAAATGCATTGCCCATGATAAAAACAATTGTTGTTTTCTGTGTTGAAATAGCTCTTCAGTTTGATTGTTTATTCGGTTTATTGTTTCGGTTATCTGATGGTCCAAACTTCCGAATTTCTTTTCTACGTTTTCTTGATCTGTTTTTATGATGTTAATCGTAGAGTTTATAATTGATGTCTGATTTTTTAACAAATTCATCATAAAATCATCGTTGTTTGAAAATTGTATTATCTTTCTTGACATTTCTTCTGCATACTGATTATCTAGTACACCAAACAATGAGTTGGCTATATTGCCAACAAAATTTACAGCTCCTCGTCTTGATCTGATGGCCACAGGACGTTGTGCAAGCAATGCGTTATCTTGATCTATTTCAGAAATGGAATACTGAATTTGATTAATCAGCGATGAACAACTACTTTTTTGAATTATTTGACTACATAAATGCTGTAGAAGACCTGTGCCATTGTTTAACATATCAAATTCATTCCAATACTGATTTAAATCATAATAAACAATTAGATTCCATTCATCCGATATCAATTTCGAAGTACCCAAATTGTCAAAGTGTATTCCAGGTTGAGATGGAAACTGTGTAATGTTGATGGGTGTTCCGTTTGACCATGGTATTATGAGGCAGGTTACTAATAATGTCAACATTGATGTTGCGAATGAGTTGAGTTTCCTTTTTTTAGAGGCTGTATTATCATCATTTGCCAATGTGGTGTTATTTTTGTTTGTCTTGAAGTGTTGTACTGTCATATCATCATTAGCGATATTTGGTTTGTTCGGCTGTGTTGGATTACTATTGATAATCGTATTATCTTGCTCGCAAGGAAGTGGTGATAATCTGTTGATGGGTCGACGAATAATCCTTTTTGCAGTTTGGATGTCTGCAACACGTACAAGACCATCTTGACCTTTAATAGCCTTTATAATTATACCCAAAGGCCATTTCATCACAGGTTTGCTGTCGTCCTGAATTATCACTATGGTATTTGGCTCAATATTGCTATAAGGTGCTTTCCATTTAGATCGACCTTGCAACTCGTGGAGATATTCCAACGACCATCTTCTCCAAAACTCGTCTTTAATGTAGTTAACAAGTTTCCATCGTGATAATAAGCCTCGTTGATTTATTTCTGCGTTTGGATGTATACTGGCTGTCAGAGGTTCTCCTATTAAAAAATGACCTGGGGTCAATGCCGTTAAATCATTTGGGTTGTCTGACATAGCAGTTAACGGTCTAGAATTCAAGATGGCTTCGATTTCTATTATTAACGTTTCCCATTCCTCGTAGGTAAGGGATGCAGTTTCGATGCTTCTGTGCATCAAATGCTTGGCTGACTTGACCGCAGCTTCCCAGAGTCCTCCAAAGTGGGGAGCTCTTGGCGGTATGAAGTGAAATTCCATCCTCCTTGTGCTACATTCATTTTGTATCATTTCTTTGGCCTTTTTTGAGAAAATGCTTTCAGCTAATTCGTCTAATCGATTTCTTGCGCCAACAAAATTTGTGGCATTATCACAATATAAGTGGCTACAATGACCGCGCCGTCCAATGAATCGTCTAAAGGCTGCCATGAATGCTTCTGTTGATAGATCGCTTACTATTTCTAAATGTATTGCCTTAGAAGCAAAACAAATGAATAGTGCGACGTAGCTTTTCTGGGGTCGTTTTCCTCTGAGTCGATAATGAATCCAAATAGGCCCACAAAAATCTACACCGGCATTCACAAACGGTCGCGCTGGCTGTATCCTGCCTTCAGGTAAATTTCCCATTATTTGATTAAGCATCTTTGGCTTCGCTCTGGCGCACCAAATACAATGTTGAACAACTGATCGAGCAAGTATTTTTCCCTTGATGGGCCAGAACTGCTGCCTTGTTGTTGACAAAAGACCTTGTGGTCCAATTGTAAATTCTCTCGATGCAGAGCCTCCATTAGGAGTTTTGTGAATGGGTGTGAATATGGTAGAAGTGCTGGATGTTTGGCATCATAAGATAAGGTTGAGGCTTCTAGACGGCCTCCAACTCTTAATATTTCACAATTGTCCAGAAATGGTGTAAGCCCAAGAAGAGGACTCTTCATTGGTAATTGGGTTTTATTTTTTAAATGTTGTATTTCGTCCTTAAATTCTTCAGCTTGCATCAATTTAATGATGCTTTGAAGGGATCGTTCTAGCTCTGCCGCTGTTAGATTTTCTGACTTCGGGCTATTTGACCTCCTTGTCACTTGTTTGAAGCGAAGCATATAGCTTATTATTCTTTGCAATCTTCTAAATGAGTTTCGATGATTTATTTGGTCAATGATATTAGATTCTGATTTCTTCTGTAGGGCAAGTAAGTTTATTTGGTTCAACATTTGGTTCTTCACTTTGACTGCGTTGGATGATTGATTCATTTTCTAATTCTTCCTGTTGCTTTTGAACAGTGATTTGTTTTCTTTCCAATTCGGCACTTGAAGTTTTTTTAAATGGTGGTGGCCAAAGTGACTCGTTTCCATGCAAGAAGAGTGGGCCGTAGAACCAAATGTTGCATGAAATTAGTTTATCTGGTGATATGCCTCTTGACAAGATGTCGGCTGGATTTTCTTTACTACTTACATGCCGCCATTGGTGCGTCACAGAATTATCTTGAATTGAAGCAATTCTATTTGCTACGAATGTATGGAAGTTTGTCGATGTAGAATTGATCCAATTTAATACTATTTCGGAATCTGACCACAAATAGACCTTTACATTTGTTAAATTTAATGCCGTCTTAATCCGTCTGGTAAATCCAGCTACAAGTTTGGCGGCACAAAGTTCAAGCCGTGGAATTGTTAATTTTTTCAGTGGAGCTACGCGTGTCTTAGCGCATAGTATCCTCGTTATTACTATTCCACTTTGATTGATAGATCGGATGTAGACTGCGGTTCCGTAAGCCTTCTCAGAGGCATCCGCAAATGCATGCAGTTGCACCTCTTTAGGAATATCACGTGCATAGACATGGCGTGGAATATGAATTTCATTAAGTGCATTCATATCTTCACGAAATTTAATCCATCGATTATGCATTTCCAGCGGAAGAGCGGCATCCCAATATAATTTAAGTTGCCACAACTGCTGCAAGAAGATTTTTGCGGTTATCACAATGGGTGCCATTATTCCCAATGGGTCGAAAAGCCGAGCTATGTCAGAGGCCACTATCCTTTTAGTTACCTTGCAGTTTTCAACCTGGTGGCACTTGATACGAAATACATCAGCTTTTGGAAGCCAAAGTAGGCCTAACGTCTTAATTTGGCTCTCTTCATCTTTGTTAAAGTCTAATTCTATTTCTTGGTCCTCTGGAGCTATGTCTTCCAATAATTTCTGATGATTTGCGCACCATTTTCTCAACTTGAACCCTGCTGTACCGAGTAATGAACTTATTTGTTGTTGATAGTCCTTGGCGGTTACAAAACTGTTTGAGCCTGCCATGCAGTCATCGACATAAAAATTTTGTTTTAATATGTTTGCACCGAGTGGATATTGTGTGCTTCCCTGATCCGCTAGCCTTTGTAAGCATTTGATTGCTAAATATGGAGCTGACGTTGTTCCATATGTTACGGTTGCCAATCGGTATGTTTTCAGTGGCTTATTTGGATTATTTCTCCAGAAAATGAGTTGGAAATGCTGGTCTTCATTGTGAACTAAGATTTGGCGATACATTTTTTCAATTTCTGCCGTAAACACGAATCGTGGCATCCTGAATCGGAGTAATATTGTAAACAAATCTTCTTGTAGTTTCGGTCCTGCATGGAGAATATTGTTCAGTGATATGTTTGAAGATGTTTTCGATGACGCATCAAAAACCACTCTTAACTTAGTTGTGCTACTATTTGGTTTTAAAATGCAATGATGTGGTAAATAGTAATTGGGTGTTTGAACGGCATTGTCATTTACTTCTTTCATGTGGCCTAAAAACAAATACTCATCCATAAAATTAGTGTACTGCTCTCGTAAGTCATTGTTTTTACATAATCTTTTTTCGAGTGACAAGAATCGGCGTAAGGCAATGTCCTTAGACACTCCTAATTTATCTGCATTCTCGGTAAATGGAAGGCGAACGATGAATCGTCCGTCTCCTCGTCTCTGCACAGTATTATCAGTCAAGATCGTCTTTATTTCATCTGCTTCTTCTATCTCCCAAAACCTTTTTATGGCTTCATTAAGAGACTCGTCTGTTGTTATCACATTACATGTAGACATAGGATGTTGTATTCCATCAATTTTTCCTGAGACTACCCATCCGAAAACCGTGTTTTGGAGAGTTGGCAAATTTTTACTTAGTTTTATTTGTCCAACACAAAATAGCTGATGATAAAATTCTGCTTCAATCAGTAAGTCAATAGGGCCTGGCGTGTAGAAATCTGGATCAGCAAGGTTAATGTTTTTAAGTATACGCCATGATGTAACTTCTATGTGGCAAGATGGTTGCATTGACGTAATTTGGGGGAGTACAAGAGCTTCCATTCTAGCAGAGTAATTATTTTCTCTTGATCCTAAAACGACGTTAACTCGACCTTCAATCTTCAAACGTCCATTTTCGATGCCATGAATCATTGTAGAATTGCCTTTAGGGTGGAGTCCAAGTTTCTTTATAAGCTTGGTTGTTATTATGTTTACTTGTGATCCAGAGTCCAATAATGCACGGCATTCTACAAATTTTCCATTGCCAAGACCTAATTTGACCCTGGCTGTGCTCAGCATTACATAACTCGTGTGGCTGACATTATGAATTGTTGTTAATGACAACTTAGAATCCGTATCAGGGACTAAATGAGTAATTTTACTTGATTGTGGTTGATTCTGTTGGCCTTGTCCTGGTGGACCTCTTGATGTCTTCAGTGGTATATTGTTCAGGTGGACTAGACTGTTATGTTTTCGCCCACATCTTGTGCAACCTCTTAGTGTGCATTGCTTACTACAGTGTCCACACTTCATACAATTTACACATAATTTATTTCTTTGCACCAATTTTAATCGATCCTCTGGTGGTAGCTGTATGAATTCCTTGCATGCATAAAGTGGATGATTTTCATTGTCAACTGTTTTGAATTAGAGTAACCCTTTTGTTCAAATATTTTTTTGGGTTTATCGCCTATTGCTTCTAGCGATTGAAAACGATTTTCCAAGAATTTTAAGAAAGACTGTATTGTCTGGATTTCTTTCGGATCGTCTAGTGATTGTTCATATAGAGTGTGGGTTTGATTGTCCAACTTTTTTATCAATAAGTGTAACAATAGTGGATCCCAAGATGATATGTTCACGCTTAGGTTTTCCAGTGCCAACAATCCTTCTTGGGTCGTGTCATGCATATTTTTTAGATCAATCGCTGAGGCAATCCTTGTGGAGTAATTAGGTTGTCCTACAATTTGTTGAATAAGGCTAGAAGACAAGAGTCGTTGATTGTTGTATCTGTTCTGCAACACTTTCCATGCTGTCTCGCAATTCTCGCTGGATAAAGTGAGATGACGTATGAGTCTTTCTGCTTCGCCACTTACATTCATCTTAAGGTACCAAAACTTTTGTATGTTTGGCATCGCTTTTTTATGAAAAATTTCGTTGAATAACTCGTAGAATTGGCGCCACGTAAGATAGTTACCATCAAATTTAGGTATAGATTTTCTTGGTAATTGCACTGGATTTTCGACTGAGATTGAGTCTGTTAAATTCGTTGCGTACTGGTTCGTTCGCTGTTTTGCTTGGATTGATAAATGGATTGTGTGCTCTTGAACTAAATCTTCCATCTCTAAATATTCATTAACATTATACCCTGATGTTTCTGGGTTTTCACAGGTTTCCCATATAGCGAAATTTGCATCTTCGCATTGTTGCCAGAGATGGTTTAATGTTTTTAATTTAACGTCGTAGTATTGAGCTGGTTGGATTTCGGTTGTTGTCGATAATGTTGCCAGGAATCGGCGAATTGAAATGAATATCAGAGATTGGCGGCGTAGCAGTCTTATCATGTTATCATCGCGCACTTCTGTGTTTTTTTGTGAATCTTTTATTAAACTTTCTGTTGGTATGGGATTTTCATTGCTAGCATCACTGGTTTTGCGTGCCGCCTTTTCTATTTCCTTCGAAAATAGTTCTTGGTATTCGTGTACTAAAAGCTTTATTTGATTGTAATATTCAGAGGTGAAATATTCATGGTCCAATGGTGGTTTATCGAGATCGCGAATTTGGTTATCAACTTCTTCGAATTTTGACCAGGCCTGGGCAAGGCGCTGTGCCCGATCTCGATAGTAGGTAATAGTTTTTCTTTCCGATGAGTCTTTTTTGAAATTCCTGATGAGCTGCTGTATTTCAGATCCAGTTCGATTTTGCTCCTGCATGAATTGGGTAAAGCTAGCCATGGCCTTGCTGATATGTATTCAACTATTTGAGTAGTCACTATGCGTTTCTTGAATCACTTTGGCGTGATCACGTCGGGGTCACCAAATGTTTTTGTTAAAGCGAGAAATTTTTTTATTTCCCGCTGTGTGTCTAGGCGCATAAACCTGTACACACTTTTGTATTAAATTTGTTTTACAAAGTTATGAATTTGTTTTTTTTTTGTGCTCAAGCTCTTGGTACTTGTGCACAAATTTATTTTATATTTGTTTATGTTAAAGTTACGATTTTTTTATTTGGTGCCCAAGCTCTTGGTACTTGTGCACAACTGTTTAAATAAAACTTCCGATAATCTCTTTTAAAAGACAACTGGCCCAATTTTATTAACATTTGGGTTTTTATAACAAAATATCAATTCAATTAAAAAATCTGAATGACATAAAAAAATACAATTACATACATATAATGACGAAAAAGAAATATTAACTAAATATACAATATATAATATACAACAAAAGCAAAACAAAAAGAAGTAGAATTAAAAAACTACAAAATCATTATTTTCACATTTTCAAGGCCAGATCGTTGACTCCACAAAATTACAGCTTGCAGTTTTCCGCAGTCAGCGATTCAAGGCCAAGTCAATGAACACAAAAAAAAGCAATGTTGCTGTTTTAAGTGACGCTGGTGTTTGGAAAATATGACACCATAGTTTTTACGTTGCTGGTTGCATGGCTGGTGGCTGGTTAAGGCCACTTTACATTATCCTACTGTGTGTTACGATTTGTGAGAAAGAAAGTATAATCGAATTTCATTATACTGTCATTTTGAATATTTGTATGAAGAAATTAATTTTTCCCTTTTAGACTATCTCACAGAGTCATACATATCAATCACACTTTTATATTTTACTTTTTACTTAAATTTGAAAATTTATTAAATGAATCGGGACATAGCTGCTATCGTAAGCATAATAAGTGTAGTTTGTGCATTAAAAATGAAAGCTCGAAAAGAAGAAAAAAAGAAAATACTCAGGCGGAGAAGAACACTGTGGAGCCGGAAATGGCTTTTACGAAGAAACTCAGGGAAGGATATTGCCCATCTGGCCATGAATGAACTAAGGCTAGAAGATAAAAGCGGCAAACATTCTCAAAACTTTCTATAAAAGTAGAACCTTTTATAAAGAAATAGAATACCGTTTTACGAGAAGCTATTTTATTTCAAACACGGTAAGTTTTAAGATATTTATCTCAAAGTGCTTCCAGCAAGAGCTTACTGCCCTTCTTCTTATTTTTGATATCGAAGTACTCCGCCTTCTACTTATTTCTGATATCGACAGTCTATGGAAATGAACAGAAAATGCCTAAATATTTAAATAATAATTAATATTCTTCAGATTATACTCTCCGATAATTACTCTCCGATTCTTGGCTACTGGAGCAACATTTACAGAGCTACCGTATGAGTTTCGCGTTTCTGTTCCAGCGATATCTCTTTTGGTGCCGGAAACATTAGCCGCAATTTACTCTGTGCTTAAGGACGACTACTTAAAAGTATGTATATTAAAACCCAACAACCTAAAGAAATGGGTTTACTGATACATTTTTTCTTATTCAATGTATGATAGTTTTAATAACCAATTTTTCAATTTAAGGTGTGTAGAACTGAAGATGAATGGAAGGAAGTTTCAAAAGAATTTGAAAAAAAATGGAACTTTCCAATGTGCCTTGGAGCTATAGGTAATAATTTAATAACTACATGTTTCATATCTAATTTTTATTTTCTAGATGGTAAACACATTGCAATCCGTGCCAAGGGAAGCGATGGCTCTTATTATTACAATTATAAAGGGTTCCATAGCGTTATTTTGCTTGCTGTTGTCGATGCCAATTATAAGTTTATTTATGTCGATGTCGGAACGAACGGAAGAGCAAACGATGCTGCCGCTTTTAACGAATCTAATCTGTGTGAAGCTATTCGTACCAACGCACTAAAATTTCCAGAAGCTGAAGAATTGCCCAACTTCAACAAGAAGGTATAAAAATATATTAAATTTTTTACATGGTCAAATTTTAAATATATTCTGCCTTCTTCTTAGGTTCCTTACGTCTTTGTAAAGGACGACGCTTTTAGGCTGACTGCAAAGATGATGAAACCACATGGGCAACGAAGCAGCTTAGAAAATAAAATTTTTAATTATAGGCTTTCTAGAGCCGGTCGGGTTGTTGAAAACGCATTTGGAATCCTTGCTAATAAATTTCAAATTTTCCAGAAGGAAATTAGTTTAGATGTCGAAAAAGTTGAGCAGATAACGATGGCAAGTTGTGCTCTTCACAATTTTATAAGAACCGAAGATGGATTCGAAAGTCTTGTGGACAAAGAAAACACAACCGCAATAACTTTATTAGAGGGTTCTTGGAGAAATCGTGTTGCGATAACTAGCCTGCAACGATCCTTCGGTAATCGCTCAGGTGAAGATGGGATCAACGTTCGGAATGTTTTTACCGAATACTTTAATACGGTTGGTTTTGTTCCCTGGCAATGGGAAGCTGTGAAAAATTTCAATTTTTAGTTTTTAAAACTATATTTCTGTTTTTAAAACATAATATTACAATAACATTTAAAAAAATTATAAAAACCTCAGATTTTGATGCTTTTTTAATTTTTTTCAAACTTCCGACGTCAGATTCGTCATTAGCGACCCTTGGAATACAAAATTTTTGGATTTTTAATTTTAAAATATGTTTTTATTCTCAGTTTAATACTATACATTTATTTTAAAAGTTGTGTGATTTGAGATCGTATTCAATACATTTTTATATACTAAACTAAAGTCTATTTAGCTTCTTTGAGCATCGCTGATCTAAAACCATAAAAAAGTAACAATTACTTAAAATTAAATGAATTTTAAATTCATTTATCAGGTCCCTTCATTTTTTTAAAGAAAATTTTAAATAATTTCAAATGAAACTCTAAAAGTTAAGTCAATTTACTGCAAATTGTTGTATTGCATTTCAATAACAATTTAATTGTATTACAAATTCACTTCGAAAAACAAACTTCACTCCAGTATATAATTATTAAAATTGGCTTCTATGTCTTCATTCGCATTATGTTGAAGCATTCGTTGTTTTCTTTTGTATTCGAATATCAATAATGTTATTTTTTCTATTAAACTATCTTTAAGAGATTCATTTGAAATTATTTTAAAATTTTCTTTAAGAAAGCTGATAAATCCATAATCGGATTCATTTTCGGAATCATTGCTGTTGACTTGAAGTTTCAGCAAAGCCTCTGAAGCGGCTTTAAGGACATCTTCCTCAGTTGTTTTTCTGTTTTGAGTCACAGTGTCCTTCGTTCGTTTGGTTTTTATTGGCGATTCACTTTCATCGAGTTCTTTTTCATGCCATTTTGATGGAGTTGGCGAGGTGGATATATCAGTCTCATCGGTGAAACATTGTATTGTTTCATTTATCTGCAAGAAGTTTATGGTTAATTATGTAACATAAAGTATTTACACTCGCGCTAAAAAAAAGCCAACTTAAAGTATCAATAGCAAATATTATTTTATTTGAATTATATGTGCGACGAAATCGACAAAAAAATTATCACAACAAAACTTTATAGAACAAGGCAAATGGCTGTATAAACGTAATGAATGTCGCAATGTTTTGTTGATCAACAAAATTCGCACGCTTCAACTTTAAAAAAATATTTTAATAAATTTTGGACGATATTGAGAGGTCAAATCGGATGCTATGGACTCTCAACATGTCCCTTTTGGAGATTTTCTATAAAGTTTGGTTGTGATATTTTTTTGTCTATTTCGTCGCATATAACACAATTGCTTATGTTTGCATTATAGTTATTATGACTAAACTTACCATTGGAAAGTTACTTCTTCCTTTTCGAACTTTTACAAAATCTTTTAGGAAATCAAGGTGTTTAAACCAATACGCAGAAGGAGTGTATAATTCTTCGGTTCCTGCTCCACTTTTACTGCTTTGCTTAATTTTTTGTATTTCGCGGCATTATTGGCTTCTTAAATAGTTAATTTTAGTCTGAAATCAGAAACATTGTTTTGTTAGTTGGTGCCATACTGTATACTAATATATAAAAGATCGAGTGATTGCTGAATAGCCAAAAACTATTATTTTAATTTATACTTGTACCTTTACGTCAGCTATTGTAATGCATGGTTGGAAGGCTATGAAGCCATCTACAATTTGGTTGAGTGCATCGTACCGGCAATGCTTATTGTGATAAAATGCATGCTGTGGGTTGTATATGCATTCAAAGCCTCTCCAAAGTTCAATTAAATGTAGAACCGCATCCTTCTGCCATTCTATCTAAAAATACATTAAGGGTTCAAAACTTTGTAAAGCTATGGAGACAATAATTTTCATAATGTGCCAAAACATTGATAAAATACTATATAAAAGAGACATACAGGTATGTGCTGCATTTCACTTTTGTACGAAATTGAATGTAAAACCAAAACACCTTGTGCTGCAATCCACGTTATACTTCAACTTTTATGATTATCTCAAATAGTGCATTTTTAATTCCATTTTTAATACATTTTTAATTCCATTTAATTCGTACGAAATGCAGCACATACCTGATAAACATGAGTTGCGATCCACCCTGCATCGTTTAACTACGAAGAGTCGCACTTTACTGCAGGAAATTTTGGAGGACCGGCGAATAAGCTAAGCTGTTGGAACCTTATGCTAGGCTGGCGCAAAAAGTTGCTACAGTGACGATAAAGGCAAAAGTTGACTTTAAGAGTGAATATATTGCAAAAGGGCGCGATGAACTTGTTTTCTGGCGTGGATTCAATTCACAGTTGAAACAATTGGAGACACCAAATGTTATTGCAAGCGCTGCAGCGGGCATTGCTTCTTGGCGTGATAATGAAAATCTGCCTGCTAGTTTCATGTATTGCATACGTGAACAACGTGGCCCTGGACTCTCATTGTTTTCTAATGCGGTGCTAAAGTTGTTGCAAGAAAATGACATGGACTGTGCCGACATTTTTAACATAAAATTTTAAGAACAAATTACTTGAAAAATACTTACTTTTGATTCTGAGCATTCCATTTGGGGAAGATTATAATAACTGTGGCTCCGCGATTACACAATGTATTCTTGAAGTACTTTTAATGAAACTGAAAATTGCAGAAGATAAATATTCCAAGAAATTTAATTTTAACATTCATCTCTGGTCGGATAGAAAGTGTAATGAAATAAGAAACAAACCAAAAAATAAAATGTGGTACGACATGCCAAAAAAATCAAAACAGACTCGAACACACATTGCTTTCCGTTGTTTACACCATCTCACATTCTATCACACATGAAAATTTTGACATGTGTTAACACACAGTAGGATAATGTAAAGCGGCCTTTACAGACAATATGCATTTCCTAATTTGCATTTAATTCTGGCTTTAACACCTACCGGAGCTAATTTAGCATTGAAATTTTTTATTAAACTACTTTGCACAAAATTCCGCCTAATAACCACTTGTCCTACTTAAAACTGTCATAGTCGAGATCTCAAATTATAAGTATTAGTATTTTTCTCATATGCCTACTTTCCATTGGCCTTAATGGAATCATGAATTATTGTAAGTGCGTCACGTCCTTCAAGCTTGGTATCCGCTTCACAAAGTAAATTTCAATTTATCTTTATCATGATTAATCTTATTTTGACAAAAAATAACATAATAAATACAGGAAACCTGCATGCTGTACGCAGGCAGAAGCATGGACAAGGCATGTATGGTCATTAAAAAAAACCAACAGTTATCCAAATTCGCTGAGTATGCATGTTTGTACACAGTAGCATGCATACTTAAATATGCATGTTGTATTAGTACTAAGGTATGAACCTAGCATACATTATAGTCTTGTTAAAAAAGTATGAACTCCTATTGTGCATTTGAACTTTAAGGAGTGCAGTTGTACATTATTTATTAACAAAATATAAATTAATATAACAGAATATAACATCTTTAAAAACTAAAATAAATAAGATGAATAATTAATGACAACAGCAATTATTTTTCTTACAATATTAATGCAAATGTATGCATAAGTAAGTAAGTATGCATACAGTATTAATGGTAATGTATGCATGCAGTATTAATGACAATGAATGCATAGATTACTACTAATTCCCCATGCATACAGCAATAGTAATTGAGCGGGTACACAGTACACATGCTCTTGTTTGACATCGCCATGTAAAATGGAAATGAGCTTGCATTTATGCTGGCATGCATACAAAACATCAAACGTATGCCTACAACATCAATGCTGTATGCATGAATATACTTTCTAGGATGTGCTTCATGTGTGCCGACCACTGAACTAATCATTTACGGACTTAAACACAACAAGTAGAGATTTGTCCATGCGTCGCTGTCACAAGTCGCAGCGCTCGCCGAATCGCGTGTTCAGCTAGCCGGTAGGAAAACAATCGACGAGCTACTACGCTACTTTGTTGCACTCGCATAACCGCGAAAAATATTATAGTGTTAAATTTGGTCATATTTTAGTAGAGAACCACGTTTTACTCAATTTAACCAGTTATCTCATAATTCTTCACTGTTTCTTGCTGATGAAAAATTACGCCATTTTTGCGATAACCCCTCTCCCCCACGTGAGATTTAGTGAGATTCTGCTTAACCCCCACCCCCCTAAATACATCACATAATTAATGGACGCCCCCCTAAGTGACAATAATAATATTTGCATTTTTGGAGATTTTAATCTTTGTAATTTAAGCTCGTCTTTCGTGTCAAATGATATCTTTTTAACCCCAGCTAACGTAAACCGTGAGAATGAAATAAATTTAATAGATGCTTTCATGAGTGATGATCTATTACAAATAAATCATTTCGTGAACAGACTCTATAGGATTCTTGATCTGATTTTTGTAACTGAAAACGTTAAATTTTCTATCAATATTTGCGCATTCCCAATATCGCCTCCAAGCGTCCATCATGAACCTCTAGATTTGACATTGGAATTTTTTGAATTTATTAAACCTGCAGCCCAAGACGCTGATTTAAAATATAATTTTAATTTGTGTGACTTTGATGTAATTAATTATTTGATCAATCGCGTTGATTGGATAGGTTCATTTGGCACTAAAGATACACGAGCTTGTTTCAAAATTTTTTTAGAAACAATCAATAGTATTCTCAAACAAAATGTTCCGTACTTGCCTAAAAAAATAAATAAATTATCATGGTTTACTAAAGCCACGAAATGCAGCACATACCTGATAAACATGAGTTGCGATCCACCCTGCATCGTTTAACTACGAAGAGTCGCACTTTACTGCAGGAAATTTTGGAGGACCGGCGAATAAGCTAAGCTGTTGGAACCTTATGCTAGGCTGGCGCAAAAAGTTGCTACAGTGACGATAAAGGCAAAAGTTGACTTTAAGAGTGAATATATTGCAAAAGGGCGCGATGAACTTGTTTTCTGGCGTGGATTCAATTCACAGTTGAAACAATTGGAGACACCAAATGTTATTGCAAGCGCTGCAGCGGGCATTGCTTCTTGGCGTGATAATGAAAATCTGCCTGCTAGTTTCGTGTATTGCATACGTGAACAACGTGGCCCTGGACTCTCATTGTTTTCTAAAGCGGTGCTAAAGTTGTTGCAAGAAAATGACCTGGACTGTGCCGACATTTTTAACATAAAATTTTAAGAACAAATTACTTGAAAAATACTTACTTTTGATTCTGAGCATTCCATTTGGGGAAGATTATAATAACTGTGGCTCCGCGATTACACAATGAATTCTTGACGTACTTTTAATGAAACTAAAAATTGCAGAAGATAAATATTCCAAGAAATTTAATTTTAACATTCATCTCTGGTCGGATAGAAAGTGTAATGAAATAAGAAACAAACCAAAAAATAAAATGTGGTACGACATGCCAAAAAAATCAAAACAGACTCGAACACACATTGCTTTCCGTTGTTTACACCATCTCACATTCTATCACACATGAAAATTTTGACATGTGTTAACACACAGTAGGATAATGTAAAGCGGCCTTTACAGACAATATGCATTTCCTAATTTGCATTTGCAGCGCATGCAACGCAGATAAGCAGCTAGCACACAGCTAAATAAATTGTGATTATGCAAAGCATAGTCACATGGTCAAAATAAAACAATAAAAAAGAAGAATACAATGATTTTATTTTAATAAATTAACCGCACTTGATCAAACAATTTTACAACTTCACATCTGTTTTGCCAAAATGTCAAATACATAGAAGAATACACAGATATTAAAATGAAATAGATCTTCCATGTTTATCTATGTAGTCAGAGATGCCTTTCTGTTTTTATCTGAGCATTGCCATGCGTTGCCATGTTGTGCATAATCAGATACACACAAATCCTATTAAACAGATTTCGATGTGACGCTTGTTAAGCCATGCACTACTATGCCATGCGAGGCTAACTGGACCATAATTCTGGCTTTAACACCTACCGGAGCTAATTTAGCATTGAAATTTTTTATTAAACTACTTTGCACAAAATTCCGCCTAATAACCACTTGTCCTACTTAAAACTGTCATAGTCGAGATCTCAAATTATAAGTATTAGTATTTTTCTCATATGCCTACTTTCCATTGGCCTTAATGGAATCATGAATTATTGTAAGTGCGTCACGTCCTTCAAGCTTGGTATCCGCTTCACAAAGTAAATTTCAATTTATCTTTATCATGAGTAATCTTATTTTGACAAAAAATAACATAATAAATACAGGAAACCTGCATGCTGTACGCAGGCAGAAGCATGGACAAGGCATGTATGGTCATTAAAAAAAACCAACAGTTATCCAAATTCGCTGAGTATGCATGTTTGTACACAGTAGCATGCATACTTAAATATGCATGTTGTATTAGTACTAAGGTATGAACCTAGCATACATTATAGTCTTGTTAAAAAAGTATGAACTCCTATTGTGCATTTGAACTTTAAGGAGTGCAGTTGTACATTATTTATTAACAAAATATAAATTAATATAACAGAATATAACATCTTTAAAAACTAAAATAAATAAGATGAATAAGTAATGACAACAGCAATTATTTTTCTTACAATATTAATGCAAATGTATGCATAAGTAAGTAAGTATGCATACAGTATTAATGGTAATGTATGCATGCAGTATTAATGACAATGAATGCATAGATTACTACTAATTCCCCATGCATACAGCAATAGTAATTGAGCGGGTACACAGTACACATGCTCTTGTTTGACATCGCCATGTAAAATGGAAATGAGCTTGCATTTATGCTGGCATGCATACAAAACATCAAACGTATGCCTACAACATCAATGCTGTATGCATGAATATACTTTCTAGGATGTGCTTCATGTGTGCCGACCACTGAACTAATCATTTACGGACTTAAACACAACAAGTAGAGACTTGTCCATGCGTCGCTGTCACAAGTCGCAGCGCTCGCCGAATCGCGTGTTCAGCTAGCCGGTAGGAAAACAATCGACGAGCTACTACGCTACTTTGTTGCACTCGCATAACCGCGAAAAATATTATAGTGTTAAATTTGGTCATATTTAAGTAGAGAACCACGTTTTACTCAATTTAACCAGTTATCTCATAATTCTTCACTGTTTCTTGCTGATGAAAAATTACGCCATTTTTGCGATAACCCCTCTCCCCCACGTGAGATTTAGTGAGATTCTGCTTAACCCCCACCCCCCTAAATACATCACATAATTAATGGACGCCCCCCTAAGTGACAATAATAATATTTGCATTTTTGGAGATTTTAATCTTTGTAATTTAAGCTCGTCTTTCGTGTCAAATGATATCTTTTTAACCCCAGCTAACGTAAACCGTGAGAATGAAATAAATTTAATAGATGCTTTCATGAGTGATGATCTATTACAAATAAATCATTTCGTGAACAGACTCTATAGGATTCTTGATCTGATTTTTGTAACTGAAAACGTTAAATTTTCTATCAATATTTGCGCATTCCCAATATCGCCTCCAAGCGTCCATCATGAACCTCTAGATTTGACATTGGAATTTTTTGAATTTATTAAACCTGCAGCCCAAGACGCTGATTTAAAATATCATTTTAATTTGTGTGACTTTGATGTAATTAATTATTTGATCAATCGCGTTGATTGGATAGGTTCATTTGGCACTAAAGATACACGAGCTTGTTTCAAAATTTTTTTAGAAACAATCAATAGTATTCTCAAACAAAATGTTCCGTACTTGCCTAAAAAAATAAATAAATTATCATGGTTTACTAAAGGCCTTAAAATATTGAAAAATCAAAGAAACAATTTTTATAATCTTTACAAGAATACGAAAAGTGCTTTGCATCAATACAAATACTAATATTTTGCGCGTGAATTTGATTTTTTAAACAAACAACATATTATTTTTATACAAACAGCATATTATTTCTATCGAGCAAAATATCAAATCCAATCCTAAGTTTTTTTGGCGTTTTGTTCAGGCGAAAAATAATAGCTCGTTTGTTCTTTCGACTTCAATTCTAAAATTTCTAATAATATTCAGGATTCTGCCAACTTGTTTGCTGAATTTTTTAAGTCCAATTACGAAGTTGACAAAGAACTTGATCGTCATGATGCTTTATCTAAAATTGAATTTGATAGCACTATTAATATAGGTGCGTTTTCTCTGTTAGAGCAAGAGGTTATTGAAGGTATAGACAGTATTAAATTATCAATGAAATCAGATATTGATGGGTTATCTGCATTTCTTTTTTAAAAATGCGCATATTCTCTTGCGAAGCCACTATTATTGATTTTTAACAAATCATTGCACTCTGGTACTTTCATTAAAAATTGGAAAATTGCTTCAATAACACCAATTTTCAAAAGTGGACGTAAAAATGATCTCACAAATTATTGGCCAATATCGAAACTGTCCAATACGGCCAAGATTTTTAAAAATATTATTAAGGTTAAACTAAATTATGCTTTAAGAAATGTTATATCTCCGTCACAGCATGGTTTTTTAAGTGGACGGTCAACAACGACGAATTTGGACGTATTTACAAATTCTTGTTTGTCTTCTTTTGCTGATGGTTTTCAAGTCGATACTATATACACCGACTTCTTAAAGGCATTCGATAAGGTATCACATAGCTTATTGATTGCAAAATTGGAATGTAATGGTTTTCATTCTAAATTTTTGAGTAGGATAATATCTTATTTGGCCGATCGTTTGTGCTCTGTTGAGCTGGAAAATGCTAGATCCTTCAAATTTATAGCTACTTCGGGCGTGCCACAAGGAAGCATACTGGGTCCTTTATTTTTCATTTTGTTTATAAATGACATTAGCTCTTGTTTTTCTTTTTAAATTTTTTTGCTGTACGCCGATGATTTAAAAGTATTTAAGACCATTCGTAATAGTTTTGATGTCTTTCTACTTCAGTTAGACTTAAATCGTGTTTATAATTGGTGCTTGAGAAATCGCCTGTTTCTTTATATTAATAAATGCTATCACATTTCGTTTGCTAAGAGTTCGTTCGTAGTCGTGCTACTGTTCTGACCTGCCTCAACAATGCTGTGCCTTAAGTGCTCTAATTCAATTACTAACGATTTGCGCATAAATTGTCTTATGTGCAATTCGAACTTTCATTGTCAATGTTTTAATTGGGCCGGTAGCCAATTCGAGTCTTTGTTGTCACATCCGAACATCCAATTTATGTGCGATAAGTGTTTGAATTCTCTTGCTAATGTTTTTTATCTAATTAATACTTTAGTTGCGGAGATTGCTGATCTAAAACCTTTGTTATTGCAACATATTAATAAAGAGATTAATGACCCACAGAACATTCAAAGCAAATCGTTGCTAATTGCTAAAAATTCTAATGCCGTGAATGATGTTAATCGTCAAAGCTCTCGCGTTGTTGTTGCTTCTAGTGCTAAGCATTACTCTACATCTCCGAACACTTGTGAAATGCCGCTCACACGTTCACGCTCGCGAAAACCGGTTTCTTCCGTTGATACTGCTCGCACTGCACCGTCTTCTCCACCTCCGTCGGTTACCTTGAAGATTAACTCTCAGCCCTTTGTTGTTTCTGCTTCTAAACCTGATATTGCTGCTGCTCCTGCTCCTCACTCATCTGCTGATGCGCATGTTGCTCCCACCCATCGTTGTTCTCAGCCATCTATTGTTGTTCCTGCTTCAAATCCGGATATTGCTGCTGCTATTTCTACACAAGCACTTTTCTCTTCTACGCCTGCATTCAATTCTGCTGCTGTTGCTGTTCCTGCTTCTAATCCAGATATTGCTACATCTACTTCTTCACACGCATTTTTCTCTTCTATTGATATGTCTAATGATATTGCTGTTACGCTGCTTGCTGCCTCGAATGCTTTTCCTACTACTCAAGCTAATGTTTGTGTAAATGATACTAAATCTCTTGATCGAGTGGTAAACAATGATAATAATGACTGGACTGTTGTTCAAAATAAGAGAAAACCAATGCAATCTAAATCTATTGTTGGTCTTAATGAAAGTTTTGAGCTGGATGTATTTATGAAGAAAAAATTTGTGCATCTATCATCGTTTAAGCCGAATGTTTCGGAAGAAAACATTATATCATATGTGCTAAAGCATTCCACTGTTGAACGAAATCATCTAACTTGCCACAAACTTATTAAGAAAGATGCTATTTTGCAAAATCTGCAAAGCATTAATTTTAGACTTGGTGTGTCTGAAAAGTATTATGACATTATTCTGAGCCCAACTCTTTGGCACCGAAATATGGTTCGGCCGTTTATAAATTTTAAGAACGAAGGGAAAAATCCGTTGTTGACCTAGGTGCGTCTGCTGTTAGCCGAAAACTTAAAATTTATTTCCAGAACATGTCTGGAATGAGAACAAAATCTGCAAGCATTTTTAATTTCACCTCAAGTTTATCGAAATGATAGAGACGCTGCTAAAACAGGATTTAATCGTGGTGGTGGCATACTTATTGCGGTAAAGAGGCTACTGCATTAATCTTTGCATGAACTTCAAAACACTGATTCATTGCTTGATCAACTTTGTGTCGCTTTGACAGGACCTTATGGCGCTCTTTACCTATGTGTATCTTATATTCCTCCGTCGAGTCCAGATAAAATCTACGCTGCACATGTGGACAATATTTTGAATCTCCATTCATCGATTGGTGCTAATAACCATTTATCTGTTTTTGGTAACTTTAACCTTAGCAATATTTCTTGGTCGTATCTTGCAAATTAACTTACTCCAGTTAATATCAATCAAACACATGAAATTTATCGTATTGATAGTCTGCTAAGTATTGAACTAATGCAAATTAATTCATATTTTAACAAACTTAATAGAATTTTAGATTTAATTTTTCTTTCAAATAATATTAATTGTGATTTGTCAGAATGCTTGTGTCCGATTTGTCCGTCCGATATGCATCACGTTCCTCTTATTCTTAAAATTGATTTCTTTGAATTTATACAATCTACGCAATCTAAAATTGTATATAATTTTTAATTGTATGATTTTAATAGTTTATCAAACATCTTTAGTAACTCTGATTGGTTTTCTTTATTTAATGGAAAAAAACGCCGCAACCTGTTTTGATGATTTTAAAGCTCAAGTAGCTCATATCTGTGATAATAATATTCCCCGTTTAGCTAAAAATCTTATAAACTACCTTGGTATAGTAATGGCCTAAAAAAATTAAAAAATCGCCGCAATAACCATCTTAAGTTGTTTAAATCCACCAATGATGCTGACCATAAAGCAAAATATTTATTTTTTATGAGGGTTTAATTTTCTTAATAAATTCTTATATAAGCAATATATTATGGGTTTTGAGGTAAATATAAAATCAAATCCTAAATCATTTAGGAATGTCATAGACATTCAACAATGAATTTGAATGGTGTATCATCATTTTCCGTTATTGATACTGTGACTTTTTTTGCTAACTTTTTAGTGCGAACTATGCTAATGATTCGAGTTTTGATTGTGCTGTTTTAACAAACTGCGATTCTTTTTTAATTTTGGCTACCTAATGCTTTCTGTGTTCGAAGTTTTTGAATCGTTAAGTCAAGTGAAGAACTCTGTGTAGACTGATATCGACGGATTCTCTCCAATTCTTTTATTAAATTGTGCTCATGCTCTGTCTGCTCCCCTGTGCCATATTTTTAACATGTCATTAGCATCTGATGTTTTCTTAGATAGTTGGAAAATTTCTCATATTACTCTAGTTTTTAAATCTGGATCAAAACATGATATTTCTAACTATAGACCCATTTCAAAATTGTCTAATATTTCTAAAATTTTCGAGAGGATCATTAAAAATAAGATATTTTTTCTTGTTAAACGTAATTTTTGCCAAGAACAGCATGGTTTCATTTCTGGTCGATCAACTGTTACTAATTTAGCTACTTTTACTAAATACTGCATATCATCCTTTAAACTAGGCTGTCAAGTTGATACCATTTATACACACTTTTTTAAAGCGTTTGATAAGGTTGCCCATAATATTTTAATTGCTAAACTTTTTAAAATGGGATTTCACTCGAATTTTTTAAAATGGATTAAATCTTACCTAACTGGTAGATATTGTTATGTATCTATTAATGACGTTAATTCCTACATGTTCCATGCTTCTTCGGGTGTACCGCAAGGCAGCATCCTGGGTCCTCTTCTATTTATATTATTTATCAATGATATAAATAAAATCTTCTGCAGCACAAAATTTTTGCTTTATGCTGATGACCTTAAACTGTTTAAGAGGTTTACTAGCATCCTGACGTAGTTTTTTTACAATCTTATTTAGATAAGTTGATGCTATGGATGCTTCCGTTAAATATTTCTAAATGCTTCCATATTACATTTTCTAAATGCAATAATTTCTTAACAAATTCCTGCTATCTTTCTGAAATACCTATCAAGAGTGTTGAATTTATTAAAGATCTTGGTGTCATATTTGACTTAAAGTTCACTTTTAATGAACATATTAATTTTATTGTTCCTAAAGCATATTCTCTTCTAACCTTTATACGCAGAAATAGTTCAGATTTTTCTGATCCTCATACAGTAAAGTCACTTTTTAATGCCTTTGTACTGTCGAAACTTGAATACGCATCTTTCATCTGGAATCCGAATTATGCCATTCATTCGTTGCGGTTGGAACAAATTCAAAAAAGATTTACAAAGTTTGCTCTTCGCTCGTTATACCATCATGATGATCTTCCTCCATATAATGTAAGATGTTTGCTTTTAGGCATAAAAACATTAGAGACGCGAAGAAAAATTCAGTCTCTTATTGTAATTTATGATATTATCTCAGGTAACATAGTCTTTTTCTTTTGGCTTCAATACATTTTAATTTTCCTTCAAGACAGTGGCGTTTTAGATTATTCTATATTCAATTTCATAGATCAAACTATGCGCGTAATGAACCGATTCAGAGAGCTTTGTCCTTATTTAATGACTTATCGCTTCGAGTTTTGTTTGAATCCTCAATGTCGAAAATTTGTTTTGAATCGTTGTTAAATAGTTTATTTTTAATTTAGTGCTATATGTTATAATAACTTTTTGTTAATCTGAGTCTGTAAGAAATTAATACTCCAAAGACTCAAACAAATAAATAAATAAAACTAGAAATGTTTTTTCATCTACATATTATATTGGAAATACTCAACTTCAATTTATAGATGAGATTAAAGGGGTAATTTTGGACTCAAACTTTTCTTTCAATAATCGTTTAACGTGCAAACTTTCGCGATCATATTCAGTATATGCATTTTTAAGAAGAAACTATTCAAACTTTTCGAATCCCTACACGTTAAAAAATCTTTTTATGGCTTTTGTAAGGTCTCGTCTTGAATATGCATCCTTTATATGGAACCCATATTACTTGGTTCATATCATGAGAATTGAGCGTATTCAAAAAACAAATTTTAAATTTGCTTTAAAATCAATCAGCCTAACCAAAAACATTTTAATGTTGACTCTAAATTTAGTGTAAGCTTTTCTGAAATTATTTCTATAGAATTTTTTGTCAGAAAGCTTACACTAAATTTAGAGTCGGCATTAAAATGTTTTTTGGTTAGGCTGAATTAATTTTGTTGAACCACTGCCATCATATAACGGTCGTTGTTAATTATTGAATTTCAGTCATTGGAAACGAGACGAAAAATACAATCACTTGCTTTTTTATATGACATAGTTTGTGGTAATATTGATTGTTCCTATTACTAGGCATCATTAATTTCAATGTTTCTAATAGAAATTTAATTATTTAAAAACCAACTTTTGTATATCGAAGATCTCAGCGCTGTTTTAAAACTGCAAATCAATACTTTTCTCTTAAGTTGTGCTCACAGTTGTAAAAAATTAGTACATTTAATTATTAATATATTAAGACATAACAATGAACTGTGAATTGCCCAATTGTAATGTTTTAATATATTAATATTTTAATGTACTAATTTCTTACAACTGTGAGCACAACTTTAGTGAGAAGTATTGGCCGCATTCAGCGCAGACAACAGTTGGCAACTGTTGTGTAAAAATTCGCTGAATGGTACATATTTGGTAGCGCTAACTAAAACTGATAAAGTAGCGAACGCCTTTTAATCGAGCGAACAAATTCTATGCTACATGAACACAACTGTTTGCTTAACTGTCAGATGCTGTTACTGACGCTGTTAAATTAATAAACGCAGAAAAATCGCAGCAAATTTAAATGAGAAACTTTTGCAATTGAATTAAATTTACATAAAAATTAAATTGAATCTAACTTCTGACGTGTAGAGTAGCAACACATTCAGAGAAAAACATCGTGAACTAAGGTAGCGCTACCATTACAGTTCACAACAGTTGTCTGCGCTGAATGCGGCCATTGATTTGCAGTTTCAAAACAGCGCTGGAATCTTTACTATGCAGCCCAGATGTTTTGGATTCTATTAAAAATTAAATAACTCAATTTAATATTCAATTTTATTGAAAACTTCATCAAAATTATTTACCAGGCAACTCTTTTTTATTCACGTAAAACAGCTGTTCACGAAACAACACATTAACACTCTACAAAACATGCCTTAGGGCATGTACAAAAGTGGCAACATTTAACACACCGGTTTAATTTGTGTTTACATGCAAAACAAAAACATTTAATAATTGCTATTTAAAAATAGCACATTTCAGAATTAGCACATTAAACCTTAATTAGCATGAACTGTGAATTGCCTAAATGACCTAAATGAAGATTAATTAATTGCTTAACTCTTTTTGAAAAAATGCATGCACTCAAAATTTCAAGTAAAGAATTTTATCGATTAACAGTTTTGCTTTAAGACTAAAATAACAGTGATCTCAACGAAAATAATAAAGAATGTAATATAAGTAGCGCATAGCGCTAATTTTTTGTTACTGTTATGTATATTGATACATTGGCCCATTATCATAGTCAAAATAAAAGTCGACTATAAATTTAGTATAAGCATTTTTGACAGTTTTTTAATATAATATGTTGTCAAAAAGCTTGCACCAAATTTAAAGTCGACTTAATTTTGACTTGATAATGGGCCATTAATTTATGTTTTTAATAAAAAAATTTCTTACAGTTTTGGTGAATAATTCCACAGATCAATGGTGAATAATTTTAGGTACATTCGTGCAAAAAAAGGTACATATTTTTTGGAAATTAGGCACATTTTTAAATTTTAATTTTTCATTCCTGAATAATAAATAAATAGAATCCAAATAAATAAACGTTTTTTAACAAATCTTTATACTACGTTTACATACGAGATTAAAACAAACTAGATTTAGAAAATCCCCTTTTGTAATATACACTGTTTATACTACGTTTACATATAGAGATTAAAACGAGGTTAAGGCCCTTGACGAGAATAACTCCTAAGTATTGTTTAATTTTATTATATTAGCCATAGAAAAGTTAACTTCATTCTGAAGTAGTTTAATAATTAACCTCCTTGCTTATTTTCTAAAAAAGTTTGCAACTGTGTAAATATTGGGAGTATCTTAAAAACTGCAAAATTGCAATTGGGAATAAAGAAAAAAGTTCATGCGGGGGATAAAATCAGCTTTTTGTAAAATGCAACATAAAAGCAGCTTTTTTCCATACAAATAACACTAGAAAAAAGCAAAATAATGAAAGTTTTATTTTTTGTATGTGTCACCCTGTGTTTCGTCGATTTTTCCGAAATTCGAAGTTAATTTTTTGTCATATATCAATAACGCATGTAACAAAGGCAATAAGTATGGAATTGTATTTCTATATATTTAGTTATAACACTTATAGTCATTTACCCTTTTTTTTAATCCAGAATATGGCAAAAGAAACGCTATTAGCCTTGACTGCTGTTGCACACAAATGTCAAAATAAAAGCTTAAGATGAACGCAGCATGAACGCAGTTCGAATGTGCAAAAAGCAGGTTTTTTTATATGAGCATGAACATTGCCCTGCAAGACATGCCTACCTGAAACTCCAACACATGCAAAATATTTCTAACCAGAAACTAATACACTCGCAGTAATTTCAAATTCGTCAGTTTTTTTTTAGAATGAGACAACAATAGAAACATTTTATTTTCAATCGTTATGTCAAAAGCGGCCAAAAAGCTTTTCGTTAAAATAAAACATTCATTGTTTCGTTGTTGTGCAAGTAAGTTTTAGAAATTGTTTCGACAAGAAATTAATATAAAATGAATAAAAACAGGCTTAAAAAATGCATGAAATTTAAAAGCATTCAAGAAGCCGATTAGTTGGAATGCATTTCTTCAGATGATTTTTCAGGTGAGGATAGTGTTACCAGCCAAGTGAATAGCGACGGGGCTGATTTATTTGATATCAGAAAATGCTATTTTGGAGAAAATGCGCTTAAAGTTTTCAATTGACATACACCTTGTATGTAAAGATGGAGGCATATTTTCTTCTCACGCGGAGAGTATTCAAATACAAAGAACATAAAAGCAAAAATCGTGTCTTGTGAGTTATGATGGTCTTCAAGTAAATGAACGATATAATGTTCAAATTTAATTTTTATCGTTTTTATATCTATAAATGTATTAATATGATCTCTAAGTATGATTTCATTTATAATTTTAAGTTTTGTTTGTGAATTGAATTGTTTTTATAAAATTAAATTATTGATTTAAAAAAGCCATACATTTTTTTAATTTTACGTCAGTACTACATATTTTCTACGTTAGTTTTAACTGGTTTTTACGTTACACCTACATATTTTCTACGCTAGTTTTTACCATTGTTTGCATTAAGAGCTAACCAAATTTTACAGTATTCCTACCTCTTGTTTACGTAACAACTAACAGAATTAAAAGGTAAGCCTACCGAAAGTTAACATAACATATAGTGGTTAATTTATCAGTTAACTAACCGGTAGCATTATCATGACTAAGCGAGACAGCTACATGTAAAAGTATATATGATCCATCATGGGTAAGAAACGGATAGCAATAATACCGTACATGAGTTTCGGGTAGTTTTGTTAAAACACTCTTAAGTAACTAATAGATAGTTTTTCATGTAGCCTACCAAAGTTTTCGTTAACACTATCAGTTGAATAACCAATTAATTTACCAGTAGTTGATTCCCAAACGCGTTAACGACGATTTTCGATATCGTTAGTTAGTGAAAGCTGTTATTTACTATAAACGAGGCACGCACAATGACCGATAACAACAACGATTATTATCGTTAAATTTTTGGGAATTCCACTATAGGACTGTTATTGCAGGGGGTCTTATTGAAGGTTAATAAGGGCTATGCTACGGTGGTGGTCATATGATCCTGGTCACATTTTTTCATGCTAAAACACAAATGTTGTGAATAATGGGTATGTTCGGAAATGCATCATGATGCGCATACTGCTTTGCAGCACAAGTAAAGTGTTCCAAAAAGGCAAGTTTTGCAGCACTGCAAACATCAAACATTCTACAATTTAGTTATTCTATCAAGCGTCACTCATCATTCGCATCAAAAAATTCACGCTGCATTTGGACGCTTGAAAATTGGCAGTTGTCTGCATATTGCAAATGCAGTATGCATTTCCGAACAGACCCAACTTAACAACGCAACCTGCTTTGATCTCCCATGATTTGGGTATTTCCTTGCTCATTCTCTCAAAGTTCCCAATTATATTGAAACAACCACAATTCATGAAGTGCCCTTGACCGTCACCATAACACAGTGTCTACTCTTGCAATATTTTACTGCATGCGAACTGTCAAATTGAATTGCATGAGCAAAATCGTAAGTGTAGACTGCTCATATCATGGAATTGCTATTATCATGAAATTTATCCCTTGAAATATTTCTTGAGATATATTTCACGAGATGAGCTGTCAGTTTTCAGTAAAATATGTGAGTGTGTGCATTTTTAAGAACCTTTCAAGCAAAAAATATAGCAAAAGCAAAAAGTGGAAAAACACAAAATGGAATGAAGAATGGAATAAATTATGACTTTAGTAAACTTTTACAAGCAATTCCAAAATGTAATTTCATGAGATGATGTGCCCACTTAAATATTATAGCAAGAAATCTGGATATCATTAAATTCAATTTGACAGTTTGTATGCAATCAAATACTGTAAGTGTAGACACTGTGTTAGTGCTTTTAAAATTTCTCTTAAAATAAGGGCTGCTTGGACTTCTCTGATACCCCCATATTTTATGCGTCGATATTATCATATGTGCTCTAATGCATAAGCATCTCATGTAAGAGCGATGGAACAAAAATTATGACGACCAAATCATGCTCGTGTAAAAAGGACCGATCTAACTACAGTTTTTCATCCATCATTTCAGCCTGTTATTTTGCCCTTCGAATTTTTTACAGTTCCAGTAACGCAACAAAAACATTGCTAACGTAGTGCTGATTGCTGATTATGGTATAAAATTAAGTTAAATTTGCATTTTAATAAAATTTTATTAAAAATAATTTAACATGGCCAACGAAAACGTGAATACATATTTTTCTGAAGATGAATTTGGTAGGCGACTAGACAGATGTTTAACGGATACCATAGTTAAAGGATGTAAGTCAATATTATATTACATAACAAACTATTGATTTAAGGACTGGAATATATTTTGGGACAGCAGTCACTTGCATGCAAAGAATACATATTGTCTTCGAAAAAAACTCTAAATTAGCTGTAAGTTGCAAACGACTTCAAGTGCAAGTTGATTAACAAGATGTCAAAGATAACAAGATGTAAAACTTCTGTGGGGAACCCATAGAAGTAAAATATAAGGAAGCGGTGTAGTTGAAGTGGAATGAAGTATTTTACAAACACAGTGAAGTTGACACAAACACTAAAACATTCAAACAGGGCCGCATTCATTTATGTAGTAAATAAAGGCGTAAATTATTTTTTATTTTTTAGATGTATGCTTACTATGCAATTTTTATATACCACCGTTATATAATATGTTGCGTTACCAATTTTTTTACAGAGAAAAGCATTGCTAAAATAATGCAAAAGACATGAACTCAGAATGAGACTGAAACGACAAAAGTTACTTTAAATGATTTTTGAAGAATTCATTTAAAAAAACTATTTTTTATAAACTATTTAATTGATATTAAAATAACACAAAAACTAAACAACTAAAACACATACCAAATTAAACTCTTTTAAAATAAATAGTTTTGTGCAGTTTTTTTCGAACTGTGGGCTTTTAATTAGTTTTTTATATAAAAATACCTAGTTATAGCTTGTAACCTTAGGTTGCTAATCCACTTTAATTTCATGTCAAGTTTTCAAAGAAATTGTAAACAAATAAATAACTATAAAGCTTATCCCAATAAGAAAAAAAAATTAAGGCCCTTGCCACCCTAAATAATGAATGCGCTCATGAAGCAGAACTTGTGTTTTGACAGATGTTCTTCCTCACTAACAGATTTTTTTTTTGCTCGGGAAGAGCTTTTGTCAAATAACGACGCTCTATCTCTCTTCCTCAGCGACGAAAATTCCTTCTACACACGTATAGTGTGTGTGAGTATAACACCACTTCCTTATATTTTATTTCTATGGGGGAACCCGAAAAGTGGTGTAAAACGCACGTACGAGAAAAATTTGTTCACCACGAACATCTAAACCAGGGTTGCCAACTCGGGGAATTCCCCCATTTGGATGGAATATTTACTCGATGGGGAGGTGGCGGAATGAGTTATTTTTTGGGGGAAGTAATTTAATTTTACTTTTGTTTCTAAATTCATTTAAAAATCATAGCTTTTGCTCAACTTTTGCTAAGTTTTTTTTGCTGTACATGATGAGTATAAAAAAGTATATTTATTGATGATCAACATCACCTCCTGGGTTGGCTTAGCCATGTCCGTCTGCCTGTCTATCGACACGATTACAGCCGCAATTTTGAAGAAAATTCAACACATATTAAAAAAACGAAGATCAAGTTCGAGAATGAACAAAATCGGATGGAAACTTCGCCTACCTCTCATACGGATTTTAGCAAAAGTTATCTCTTTAAATGCCACAAAATTAATGTATTGACTTAAATTTTTGGCACATGCTTTGGCGTGTAACATTCATTACATATTCAAAATTCTAGTGATGGGAACTATCGAATTAAAATATTCGAATTAGTCGATAGTTCAAAATTATTCATTCATTCGATAGTTTTTTTATTCGATAATTTTTTCATTTGCCTTTCGTTTGCTTACCTTTATGAATCATGAGACTGCAAATTTAACTGAAAAAGTACGTTTAACAACACTGCTTGATTTGTGTTTAAATGGAAATTATAAAGAAATCACACCAGTTAATAGATATTTAGAGGTTTTTTAAGTCGAATGAATGAATACTTGAATTGATAGCAAAAATCATTTGATCTTTGAACTAGCTACTATTTTAATAATTCTAATGTTATAATTTATTTAAGGATCGTTTTATTTTTTTATAGCGGCAGAGTTTGCCTTCGCTATAAACTGCAGTGTTTGCCGACTTGAACTATGTCCAAGGCAAACAGAGACGTTTAAAATAAACTGAACAAGACAGAGATCTGCCAGCTTGTGTAGTTAATTAAAGTCTGATTTATTGTTGGCCATCTCGGCTCTTTTATAACATTTTTACAAAACTTACTTAGTAGTTTTAATCTATGGTCAGACTTCTCTAGTTAGTTAATATACTTATAACCTATGTTGCGTTTTGTTCTTGCATATTGAATTTGAATCATCGAAAGGATTCAAATTACATATTTTTGGTTTAACGAATGATAATTTGGCACGGTCAACAATATTGAGTGAGTAATGAAATTATTCGCATGCATTGAGTGCAGCACAGGCCGATAATGCAGTGCTAACTTATTAGTCACTCAATATGTTGCTGTTTATGACAACGAAACTTAGGGTCGGCAGTGTGTATACTGAGAGCAAACTACATCCTCATCCTTAAGAGAAAAATTAGGGGTTACAATAATTTTTCTTAAACGCGTTATCTATTCTCGATATATATTTAATAAAATAGTATTAAAATATGATAAAAATATATATGATATATTGTAATATAATATTTTTTGGTTTGAATGTATTTGACTACATATCTTGCTAAAGTATTAAATTATTGCCTTATATGGTTTTAGTTGGTTATTGTGTACTTTCTTATGTACTCCATTATAATCTATTACAGTATTAACTCCTAATCTATCTAATATTCTAAATGGGCCCTTATACGGCAATTGTTATTTATTTCTATCTTCTATTTTAAGTAAAACTAAATCTCCTATTCCTGCTCTTAGTGTATTTGTGTAGTCTAAATTCTTATTAGTACGCTTTTGTTTAGCTCGTATGAGCATTTCTTTTGCCTTATTTAGAGCAAAATTCAACCTAGTACGCATCTCGCTCAGGTAACTTTCGAAATCATAAAACCTTGTTTGTGAATTGTAAATGTCATTTGGTAATGACGCCAGTTTTCCGTATACTAATTCATGTGGTGTGTATCCTGTGTCTATGTGTGGGGTCGTGTTGTACGTAAATGTGAAGTATGGGATCCACTTGTCCCATTCGTGGTCAGTAGCTGTTGTCATTAAAAATTCGTTTAGCACCCTGTGGTTTCTTTCGATAGAGCCTATTGTTTGGTGATGGTATGGTGTCGAAAATATTTGTTCGATCTTCAAAAGCTTGCATATTTTGCGCATTAGTTCATTTTTGAATTCAGTGCCGTTGTCTGATTTCAACACCTGAAAGTGGCGATATTTTAGAATTACTTGCTCAACCAATGTTCTTGCAACAGTGTCTGCATCTTTTGTCGATATTGGGTGTGCAATTACAAATTTTGTCAGTTCGCATTGTATTGTCAGTATGTAGCGGTACTCGTTTGAAATTCGTAATGGTCCTACAGTGTCAATTGACAATGTCTGAAAACTATTGTTAGGGGTGTCTGTTAGCATGAGTGGTTCTTTTGTGTGAAGTGTTTGTTTACTTTTTGCACATATATCACAGCGTGACACTAAGTTCTTTACCATCTTGCCCATGTTTTTCCAAACATATCTTTGTTTTAGTTTTATTAATGTTTTTCTGACACCTAGGTGGCCTGTGTTATGGTAATCGTTGATTAGTTTGAATTTCGTAAGGTCATCTTGTACCCTTTTTGGTGAGTTATAAATTAGTATTTTTAATTGAGGAATTTGAGGATTTTTTCCTTTTTGAATATTTTGTTGTATCTTTGTATAAGCTTCTTTAAATTCTTTATTTGTATACAATTTGAATATTTAATCATTGTTGGCTAGCGCTAGTTCTTCAATATTCTCATTTTTCATTTTAGATATCAGTTTCTTCAACATCGAATCTAGATTCGTTGAATTATCGCTGTATCCCGCATGCATTTTTAAATTATTATGTTTAGATCTTGGCTCAGTGAATAAAGGCCTAACGAACTAACGCCTAAAAAAAAAAATGAAATAATGCCTAAAAATTGCAACAAAAAATTATATAGGAATTAGGCGGTTGTTCATTATGAAAGAATGTCTAATATTTTAGGCATTCCTTCATTAAAATTGTTAGGTGATTTTTCATAATGAAAGAAAGCCTAAGAATCAAAAATGAAAAAACACCTAATTAGATATTTATTCATTTTTGATTGGTTACGAAAGGTAAGTTCCCTTTTACAAAATGTTAAAATAATGGTATTAATTTTCCCTTTTACAAAATGCATACACTATCTTGTAAACATTCTGTAAAAGGGAAAATTATTAGTTTTTAAAATTATAAAAGCAATTGATTTTCCCTTTTACAAAATGCATACACTATCCTGTAAACATTCTGTAAAAGGGAAAATTATTAGTTTTTAAAATTATAAAAACAATAATTCATAATGAAAGAAACCCTAACAATTTAGACTTTCTTTCATTTTTAAAATTAGACTTTCCTTCATTTTTAAAGTTAGACGTTCTTTCACTTTCTTCTTAGGCGTTCTTGTTTAGGCATTCTTTCATTTTGAAAAATTAGGCATTAGTTCGTTAGGCCTTTATTCACTGAGCCTTAGATCTTAGCTTCTCCGAAAACGAAACGAAGCTAATCGCTACGTGCACTATATTACTTTCAATATGTACTTTACTTTCATTATTATTGGCCATATAAAAATTTAATTTCTTCATATTCTTGACGTCACTAATGGATGTACAATCCCATATCAGAAGTTGATCAGACTTCTGGGTATTGTCACCATCTACAAAGATTTTTTCATTGCTATTATCATTTGCCTCATTATTTTTCATGGCTTCTTTATTTGCCATGCCTCTTGTAATAATTAACGTTATTTTTATCTTGTCATCGTTTTCTTGTGGTATCATTTCTTTTAAAGTTTCAGAGTCTAGTTGGATTCTTGAGAGTGCGTCAGCGTTAGTGTTCATGCTTCCTTTTTTGTATATTATGTCATAGTCATAGTCACATATATCTAGTCGAATCCTAGTCATTTTTGAGGAAGGGTTTTTGTGAGTAAATAACGAGATTAGTGGTCTGTGATCAGTTATAACTGTAAATTTTCTGCCGTAAAGGTATGGCTTGAAAAAGTTTATTCCCCAATGAATAGCTAATAATTCCTTCTCAATAACTGGTTTATTCAAGTCATGCTTTTGCAAAGATTTGCTGGCATAAGATATTGGTAAATCTTTACCTATTTCGCCTTGCGATAGTACAGCGCCTAAGGCATAATTTGAAGCATCAGTCGTTAGAATGAACGGCTTGTCAAAATCTGGGTATTGTAATAAAGGTGGAGTCATTAATTTTTCTTTCAATGTGTCGAAAGTTATTTAATGTTCTTCCGTTGAAGAAAGCTATTTGATGTGCATGCGTTGGAAACTGTTTGAAGAGATTTTTAGTCCGAACGGTAGTCGTTTGAATTGAAAGTGTCCGTTCGATGTAGAGAAGGCTGTCAAAGGTCGTGATTTGTTTTCTAGTTTAATTTGATGGAATGAACTGGTCATATCAAGAGTTGAGAACCATTTTGCTCTACCTAACTTGTCTAGAACATCTTCTAGTCTCGTTAAAGGGAACTTGTCATTGACAATTTTGTCATTTAACTTTCTAAAGTCTACCACAAGTCTCCATTTCTTTTTGTCCTCCGTGTTCTTTTTTGGTACCAGAAGGAGTGGAGCATTGTATGGACTGAGCGATGGTTCGATAATATCGTCCTTTAGCATTTTCTGAATTTGTTAATTTATCACGTCTGTTTGAATGTGTGGCAGTCTATAGTTTTTGATGTATACTGGTATGTTATCTGTTGTCGTAATGTGTTGTTTATAAAAATATTAGTTGTTAGAGGTTCGTTATCTAGGTGGAATACGTCTTCATATTTTTTGAAAATAATATGTAGTTCGTCTTTAATTTTTGTGGCATTACATTGTATGTCTAATGTTTCCAAGATCTTACTTAAACGTTTTTGTGAGTGTGTATGCTTCTTGCTATTATAATTTAAAATGTCGTATTTGTCTAAAGAATCAGTTTCCAACTCAATACCTTTTAATATTACTTCGTCATTTGTTGTATTTAAAATTTTTAAGTGTGTCGTGCCGTTTTTCGGAGCTATTGAATTACTGAGAAAAATACTTCTTGTATCTCCTTATTAAAAATCACCTTATCTTCGGTTAGTTGTAATCTGATCGGTTGAATAATTTCTGTTCTTGGTGGCTCTTTTATTATTAGTGTGTTATGTGATTTCGAGTGCATTGGTAATATTATATGTGACTCATTAATTAAAATTGAAATAACGAATGTTTCATAGTCAATTTTGCAAAGAAACTTATTCAGAAAATCTCTGCCTAATATACCATCGGTTTCGATTGGAAATTTTGAATTTACCAATTGAAACTCATGTTCGCAAGATTCCTCTCCAAAATTAAGTTTTAGATTTATGCTACCTAATGAAAAAATTTCTTCGTTTGTAATACCAACTAACTTGCATTTTTCGTCTGGGTTATAAAAATCGTCATTCAGTTTTTTACTAAGCTTGCATAAAAAAATGTCAGCACCTGTGTCAATGAGAAAAGTTATTATGTTGTTCTTGTATTTTATTTTAATAAAATTAGAATTTTTATCCGAAATTTTAAAAATCTTTACTTTTGGCTGTCTGGAAAAACCGTGTCTTCCGAGCCTTGGTAGTTTCCCTCATTATGTATTATGCGTATGTTTCTGTTTGTTTGGTTATTTGTCTATCTGTTGCCATTATAGTTGCTGTTGTTGTTTTGATTTCTGTTTTGGTTGCTGTTTCTGTCTTCGTTAGAACGATTACTGATGTTACGGTTTCTATTAACGTTGTTGTTGTAGTTCAAATTTCTGTCATAGTGAGCGTTTTGATTATAATTTTGGTAGAAATTATTGTTATACCTTCTGGGTTCATTGTGCCTATTGTTCGAATTGAATGAATTGAAATTGCGTTGTGTACTTAAATTCTGTCTCATATTACTGCGGTTATTGACATTTTTTCGATGTTGGTTAAATGACCGCTGAAAGTGCATGATTGCATTTGGCGAAGTCATTGACTCATTTTCTAGTTCGAGTGCTAATTCTGTTGCTTCTAATAAATCTTTTCGTCGCGCCGCGTAAATGGTTGTTTTTAAGTTTTCATTCAGTCCCTTTTTAAATGCATCGAGTGCAATTTTGTTATTGCATTTTATTATGACGTTTTTCTCAGCTTCTGTCGCTTGCGTTCCTAAACTTTCAACTCCTAGTCTGTTTAAACCTTCTATTATATTTAACAATTGTTCTTTGTAGGTGTTTATTCGTAAGTTCCGTTTTTGTAAATTGTTAAGTCTAGTCTGTAGTTGAGCTATGGTTGTGTTGTCTTTGTATCTAGCTTTCAACTGTTGTTTTAAAATTTCAAAACTTGATGGCTTCAAATAGCTACCCAATGAGCTGCGCACATTAGCTGTTAATTTTGCATGGTAAACATACTGTAAAAAATCTAGTTTACCTTCACTACTTAATGTTTTATTTACTAATTCAGCTGTAATGAGAAAACTATCTAACTCATTAAAGTTGCCTGAAAACGTCGGCAATGCCTTTGAGGCAGTTTCTAAACTAAAGGATGCCATTATTGGTGTTTGTTATGTATCAGATTTTTCTTCTTCTTCTTCTTCTTCTTGTTCTTCTTCTTGTTCTTCTTCTAATTCATTACGGTCTTCAGCTATTTTAAGTTGTTCTAAAATTAATTTTTGGGAATTTAAATGAATGTTACTGAACTCTAATTTTAAAGCTACTAATTCTTTGCTATCTTTGTTTTGAATTGCTAATAAGTCAAATTGTTCTTTTAAATCTTCTAGCTGTTGCTGTTTGGATGTTAATGTGGCTCTTGTGTAGCCTCTGGCATAACTTTTTCTTATATTTTTATAAATTCTTTCTACCTCTTTAATTATTTTTTCCATTTGTGGTGTATTTTACAAAATATATTTTTTGTTGTGGTTTTGTTTGCATAATTATTAAGATGAATTTATATTATACTGTTGTGTTGATGTTTAAGTTTCTGCTTAATTGTTTTTTTAAGTATTTTTTGTAAAGCTATGTAATGTAATGTAACTATAACTATAAAAACAAGACATATTATTTCAATAATGTTAATTGTGTCGGTTTTGTTGCTGTTACTGCTGCTGTTGTTGTTGTTAGCGTTCATCATCACGATCTCTTCTTGCACCATCTCTGCGTCTTCTGTTTGCGAGTTGACTACTGCTCCTGATGTTGCCAAAATAGTGCCCACGAAAGGAACGTACATTTATTTGCTGCTTGCGGATATTGTCGATTTCTGCCCATATCGCAGTTGAGATGTCCCAGCTTGGTTGTTGTTCTTTTCGAGTGATGGCCAAAAGGTGCGCCAGGCGTTTGCGAAGTTTAACTTTTAAGCCATCGCGCTTTTTTTGTATTTTCGGTATGTCCACTTTTGGGTATGCTGTCAGCTTTTCTTCGGTTCGTTGGAGTTGGCGTTTTCGTTACTCCTCTATCGTCAGTGCCTTTGGACCAATGCGTAGTGGCACATAGACTGGAACAGGTATTTTCGGTGCTATTGTTGTCGGCTGCGGGATGTACTCGTCCATCAATAAAGTTTCGATGCACCAAAAAATGTATTTTACAGGACTCCAAGTCGGAGTGGCAGGATCGCCATGTTATAATTTATTTAAGGATCGTTTTATTTTTTTATAGCGGCAGAGTTTGCCTTCGCTATAGACTGCAGTGTTTGCCGACGTGAACTATGTCCAAGGCAAACAGAGACGTTTAAAATAAACTGAACAAGGCAGAGATCTGCCAGCTTGTGTAGTTAATTAAAGTCTGATTTATTGTTGGCCATCTCGGCTCTTTTATAACATTTTTACAAAACTTACTTAGTAGTCTTAATCTATGGTCATACTTCTCTAGTTAGTTAATATACTTATAACCTATGTTGCGTTTCGTTCTTGCATATTGAATTTGAATCATCGAAAGGATACAAATTACATATTTTTGGTTTGACGAATGATAATTTGGCACGGTCAACAATATTGAGTGAGTAATGAAATTATTCGCATGCATTGAGTGCAGCACAGGCCGATAATGCAGTGCTAACTTATTAGTCACTCAATATGTTGCTGTTTATGACAACGAAACTTAGGGTCGGCAGTGTGTATACTGAGAGCACACTACACTAATGAATGAATAATTTATTCGATATTAAAAATCGTACGATTGTTTTTGTTACTAGTTACACTTTTTTCATTCGAATTATTGAAATCGATAGTTGCGTGTACTATTTACTATTTTTTTTAAGTAATTGAATGAACGAAATATTCGAACGAATTGTTCGATAATTGAAGTCATGCGATAGTAAACCATCGATAATTGAAATCATTCGATAGTTCCCATCACTACAAAATTTGTCAAAATCTGATGAAAATCACGCCTAACTCCCATACAAAGTAACTTTATTAAAACGATAAAATCTCTTTAAATTCCAAAAAAAAATAACTTGAGGACTTAAATTTTGCACATAAGTCTTAACCGCAAATATATGTATATAGCTTTTATAAAAAAAGTCAATTGTACAAAAATGCTTGAAATGCTTTAAGAAAAAGTAAAACATTTTAAAACATGTTCATTAGGGCGGGTCGATTTAAAAATCGCACATTGCTCAGTGAAAATTGTATTTAAGGGATCAAAATAAGAAACTTTGCCCGAGGAACTATACCTCTAAAACGAATTCTAATGCCCCAACTTTTGACTTTTGTCCCGTAGGGTAAAATTTTGAAAAATCCCTCTTTGACCCATTTAGAGTACCCCAATCGAGTCCAAATGTATGACCGACCCCACTAACTTTGGAGGGCCGATCCACCCATGCCAGTGGCACACCCCCTGGAACCCCCTGGGGGTTCCCCGTACAAACATATCAAAAAATCACTGTTTGTATGGGGAACAAAACTAAACTCTATGGGTACGCAAAGAAAGAATACAAGTATCTATTCAACAAGATATCAAACATAAAAATACATGCATTTAAAACATAACCCTTATTTTACTTAAAATCGCGAAGTTTTTCCAAATTTAATAAAAAAATATCTTAATGTATTTAGTTGTCTCTTTTTAATAGAAGGCCTTCAGCCGCTACTTAGGGATTACAACCCTCAGTAAGTCCAACACAGGCTTCGCTGTCTACTGTACTTCTGGATGTAGTTATCTTTTTAATAATTCTCTTTTTAATGCATTGCTTTCGCAAAAGGGAAACCACTAGTTTTACAGACAAAATCTAATTATAAAAAAAAAATTATATCTTAAAAAGTTATGCATGGAATTTTATGTTTCATACCTCGTTGAATAGATACGCGCATTACCTTTGTTTTCATACCCATAAATAAAGCTTAGTTTTGTTGAAAACCTAGAAAAACGGCAAGATTTTTAGGTAATTTTTCTAAATTTGATGGCCTATAAATTCTAAACTTGAACTTAAATTACAAATGAAATTAGATTAATTTTTTAAAATCCTAATTTTTTTGGGTGTTTCTGCCTAGTTGTTGTGCAGAAATCACAAAAATTTAACAAACCGGTACTAAATCTGATTCACTATGCTGAAAACAAGAGTGCCCCTCTTATCAACCAAAATATATTCAACTGTGAAAAATGACTGCGCTCCTGAAGCAGTGTTTGTGTTTTGACAGATGTGGTTTGATCAAACGGGCGCTGAAGCAGTGTTTGTGTTTTGACAGATGTGGTTTGATCAAACGGGCGCAAAATCGACGTGATCTAATTTGCATTTTTAAACCATTTTTAAATAGAAATATATACATTTCTAATACAAATCAGTTAAAAAATATCGTAAGAAACTAAATAAAGCACCTTTGTTAAAATAATTAATTTATTTACCAGTGGAACGATTGCGCATTGTTTTTAAGTTTTCGGGAACTTTTACAATTTTTAACCGAACAACTCATGGTGCTTTTATTTTTGTGGTTTTTTCTTCTTTGATTTTGTCGCTTTTTAAGCAGTGAAAAATGCTTAAAATTACATTATTTTTAACTATTTTGCTGAGGAGTCTTCCAATCAAATGCCAGGGTTCTCAGAAAAGTAAAAAACACTATTTGTCTCACTCGCACAATTTACGAATGGTGTATGTGTAAGTAACACCATTTTCTTATATTTTACTTATTTGCTTAACCCTTATAGCGCAATTACAATTCAGCAGTGGCAGCGTCAGTGGTAGTGATCAGCTGTTATTTTAGGAATAATGTTATATTATAGTAAGGCCTTTTACACAAGGAGCAATTGAAGGTTATGCAACTGCAACAAAAGTTGCTAACCAATGCATTTATACCGAAGCCTTCATATGAAGCAACATGAGCACAACAAGTTTGTGACCAGTTCAATGCAACACAGCTTGCTGCAATTTTAATCGGCGATTTTGTGTTTTTTGTTTGACATCAGTTTGCTGCCGTTCTTTTGCTGCGACGAATAATCTGCAGTTATTATTGTTCCTTATGTATGAATACACCCATATTCTATTTTTACGTTGAGTTCTTCGCGTATGAAAATATCAAATTTTTTGTTTCTATTTAACATAGTTTAAATTAAAAAGTATTTGTGTTATGAATTTTTCAATGTTGTGTTGTGACGGGACTTGCTCATCTGAAAGCATAGGTTGCAATTCAGTTCAAAATTGGAGTGGCTTGCATTTTTTTAAGCTATTGTGTTGTAGTTGCATTACTTTTAAATTGCTCCATGTGTAAAAGTCCTAACTCTCACATAACAGCAGCGGCAGTAAGCAGTACTGCTGAGGTTAGCTCTATTTCTAAATTTACTGTGATGTCTTTAAGTGTGTAAGTAGTAGAAGACTACTTTTATTTTTCATTATATAAGTACAGTTATTCGCTTACTGCTAATTACAATATATTCATGTAGAGGGCATTGAAAACCTTAACGATACAGGGATGCCACAACTCCACCCTCCAGCTTAAACATAAAAAAAAAATAAAATCGAATTTAATTACATTTCAAGAAAGTTCTTAAGTACGAATTCATTACCAGTGAAATTTGTTCAAATTGTGTTAAATAACAAATTAGTTATTACTACTTTAAAACAAAATTTATAATAAAGCAAAATTTCTAATAACCCTAAATTTACATTATACTCTTATTCTTTATAATTAATACGTTTTAAATCACGTAATTTTCTATTTTCAATTTCTTGTACCTGAACTGGCACCTCTCTATACCCCTTTGCAGCCGTGGAGGTACTCGGAATTTCTTCTGTTTCTCAGGTACCCTTGCCGCCTGCTCTATATCGTCGTTCACCCATGTTTGAATTGCTTTTTGCTCAACGATACCAGGGATAATTTGATCAAGATGCCTGTTAGCCGGTTTCTTATTTCGCATCAAAATGCAACGGTAAGACCGCGGACCCAAACGCTCCGCGACTGTGGCCTCTTGCCAACCCTTTTTGTTTGGGTTTGAGTAATCGCGGACAAAAACATTCGCACCTTTTTCAAACGTTATATTCCGGTTACCCTTATGATTTTGTATAGATATTAACTGTCTTTCAGAAATTACCTCCTTAACAAGCGGTGGTTTGAGCAAGCTTAAAATGATTTTTCAGTTCTCTTCCCAACAATAATTTTGTTGGCGACTCGTTGGTAGTACAATGAGTTGCACAGCGATAATCAAACAAGAATGTATCTTGGCATGCCACGCAGCATATTTTCAATTGTTTTTTGAAAAACAGCTGCAGCTGGCTTGACTCCGTAAGGTAATTGAGTTACTTTTAAAATACCAATATGTGTGCTCCATGCACACAGCAACTGTGACGTTTCCTCTAAAACAAGCTGGGTATATGCTCGATAAATCCAGTTTTGAAAATAATTGCCCTTGTAATGACGCGAACAGTTCATCAATTCGAGGCAATGGGTACTTCACGTCGACTAAATATTTATTAATTGTTGATTTATAATCTCCGAAAATCCTAAGTTTACCATTTGATTTCACTACGGGGACTATTGGTGTACCCCACTCGGAGTTATCCACATGGACCAGAACACCTTTTTTTATTAAATCGTTTAACTGGCTTTCTACCTCTTCACTTCAAGCCAATTTTATTGGCCTAGGCTTGCAAAAAATTGGCACTGCACCATCAATTAACATTAGCTTAACCTCATTTACGTTGTACGTACCTAGACCTTCCATAAAAACTTCACTAAATTTCTTTTTAATTTTTGCTACTAAATCGTCGTGCTTGGATATGGAGTTGATTTGTGAAAGACCAATTTTAAATAAAGACAAAATCATGTCCCAAAACCGGAGGACTGCATGAATTACTAACAATAAGACGCATAATATGCTTTTGATCTTTAAAAGTAATTGTTGCTGAAAACTCACCAGCGACTTCAATTTGGCCACCGTTATACACATAGAAAGCATCCAAACATGGTTTTAAAGACTTAGATAAAAATATTTATCAAAATTTGCTTTAGACATTAATGAACAAGCTGCACCGGTGTAGAACATAAATTCTAAGGGGACCCGATTAACCTTCACAGTGATTGCGAATGGAGATAGAGACGAAGCCTGTACAGTAATACTGCAAATAGAAAAGTCTGTATACAAATCATTATTATTCGAAAAACTACAATCAATTATGACAAGTGCTTTCGCGATACTTGCACTGTTCACTCGCATGCGTTTTCCATCCTTGCACTGCACTTTTTCTTAGCCTTGTTGTTTTTGTCACCGCTTTTGTCGAATGATTGTTGTTGTTGTAAAACTTTCTGTTAAAATCACGTTGATTGCGTTTAACGAAATTAACCTCACTTTCGTGTTTTTGCTGCACATAAATTTTTGCATCCATAGCCATGGCCTTCTTTAGTGCGCTCTCTAGCGTCAAATCTTCATCTTCCTCGCACAAACGTTAAAAAATACGTCCGTCACACCCGGTGACAAACTTATTCAGCACGAATTGCTCCAACTGCGCCTCGAACTTGCACTGAACTGAACCAACTGGACACGGTTTCACCTCCTGACTTCTTATCGTTAAAAAACGTCCGTCTTTCCCGAAAAATTATTACGGGTGGTGAATAATGCCGCTCCAAATGTCTACACAGATCTTCGTACTTAACTGTAGCCGGCAAAACCGGATAGCACAGCTGCCGCAATAGCCCATAAGCCTCCAGGCCTACTGCCTTATGCAATATCGAAGTTTGAATCTTCCCGTCTCCGATAGGCGACTCCACATAATGCGAGTCCAACAATTCTCGCCAATTTCGCCAATTTTCTACGCCTGGCCTGAATTCACGCACGCTTGCAACCGGTGTTGCGAAAATTATGCTTTCGTTTTGGGCGACTCTGCTGTTTTCGTTGTTGCGCATACTTAAATCAAAACGACACAAAATGTCCGACTCGGAAGAAATTAAAAATGATTTTTCAGTGAGCCACGAGGTGTTATCCAAAAAGGAATCTTTTGGTACTTTGCTCTGCCAACGCACAAAATAAACCTAAGCAAGATATTTTTTTTATTCTCGTCGCCAATGTGATGTCTTTATGTGTGCAAGTAGTAGAAGAAGACTGCCTTTATTTTTCATTATATAAGTACAATTATTAGCTTACTGCTAATTACAATATATTCATGTAGAGGGCGTTGAAAACCTTAACGATACAGGGATGCCACATTTATTTATTTATTTATTTATTTATTATTCATTTTCATCAAGCAGATTACAAGCTCTTATAGACTACTGTAGTATATAAATAAAACTTAAGTAAATTAATGAATACAAAATTAAATATAAAAATCATTAATGAGATCACAAGAACCATAAGAACCAACATGATCACATTTATAAATATTCTAAATAATGATAAATAAAGCTGATATATAATCACAAAGATAGAGTTCATTTTAATTTAAGTTGAGAATATAACTAATTGCAGGACCATTTATAAATGAAAAAAATATGCAAAGTAGCTAGATTAAGTGTCATTGCACATTAGAATATTATACAAGAAGATCTTAAATTTATCTTTAGGAGTATCTACAAAAATATCAATTAAGTTGATGACCTTATTAACTTCTCTGATACAACGCGCTAGGGGTTCGTTTTGTGCATATACAGTTCTATGAAAAGTTTCATAGAAGTGAAAGTGACTACGAAGGGATCTCTAAGGTATATGGAGGTTAAGCTTAACCAATAGTTCGGTGCAATCTAAGTTATTGTGAAGAATGTCTTTAAGAAAAATTATTGACGATGCCCTCCTTCTACAGTTTAAAGTGCTCAAACCAATCAGGGCACATCGTGTTCTATACGGAAGAGAAGTAGAGAGATTACATCTTAGTTGGTTGAACATAAATCGGGTAAATTTGCGTTGAATTTTTTCAATACGTTCAGAATGCATATTTCTGGAAGGATTCCAGATAATGGAGCAATAATCAAGGTGCGGTCTTACCAGTGATGAAAAAGCGATTTTAAAGTGTACGGGTCATTGAATTCTTTGCTATTCCTCATTAGAAAACCAAGCATGGCATTTGCCTTATTAACAACGTAATCGATATGATCACCAAAATTAAGATGCGGATCTAAGATAATACCTAAGTCTTTTTTAGTAAAAATTCTCTCTAGCGGTGTAGAGTTAATGTGGTATCTACCCACAAGAGGAGTCAATATTCTTGCAAAGATTAAATTATTACATTTAGAGATGTTGAGAGGCAGTTGGTTATCTTCACACCAAGCAAATATTGCATTTCGATCGTTTTGAAGGAAGGAACGATCGAACTCTGTGCTAATTTGACAAAATAGTTTTAAATCGTCAGCAAAGATGAGACAACGGGAGTATTTGATTACTAGCGGGAGATCATTAATAAACAACAGGAAGAGCAATGGACCAAGGTGGCTCCCCTGCGGCACACCTGAGGTTACATTAATGAGTTAAGAAGTAATATCGTTGATTAGAACGCGTCGCTGTCGATTTAGTAAATAAGATTTTATCCAGTTTAGCAAGTTTGAATGGAAGCCGATATCCGAAAGTTTTGATAATAGGATATTGTGGTTTACCTTATCAAAGGCTTTGGCAAATGGCATTTACTGCCATTGCCACACTGCTGCCAATATAATGAATGAAAAAACTAGAGTGGCAACTTGAAAAAATAAAACAAACATTAACATATGGAGCCAAAAAATAAAAACAAAAATGTTGGAGCCAAAAAATAAAAAAAAAACACAAAATTGTTAGACGTCAAAATACTGCTACTGCTCCCTGTTGAATTGTTATTTTGCTGCAGTGATATATTAAAAAACTACTCACTGCCACTGCCACTGATGCTGCGACTGCTGCATTGTAATTTCGCTATTACCTGAATATGTTTTCTCAAATTGCTAAAATTGCTCGGTCAAAGTCATGAGTAATTGAACATTTGGTTGTGAAAATAGTTACCTTTCAGTTAAAATACTAACTTCTAACGAAGCAAAAAAAAAAGTTTAATTTCTATGGTGCATTTCGACAAACTGTCGAACAGCAATGAACATTGAAATAAATAAGAAGCAACTGGAACAGATGGCAGCCTTGGTAGAGTTGATGGCGGTGATCTATAAATAGCATACTACTTTAAAGTGTCATATGATGAAGTAGCCAATTTGAACGTTCAATTTGTTCTATATAATTCAAATGAATGAATTCCAAATGTGTGAAATCATATGCGACTTTAAGCAGTGAGTTGATCACAGCTTAATCAGACTACTGAAGAGGAAATATCGCAAATATAGAAAACATATACACAAATAGGAAAATTTTTAATTTTTTTTTTTTCAAAATGAGTATACAACATGCACCCCACACATTACTCACCACGGAGAAGGTGATACACACCCACGCTTAATAAATTTAGAGACAGAGTTATTGACCAATTCTTTCAATACTTCAGCCAGCATTGAAATTCATGCGACGTCGGTCAAATTACCACAATTTTGGACCAGTTGTCCAGATGCATGGTTCGCACATGCAGAAATTCAATTTCAATCGAAAGCGATTACGGTAGACAAAACCAAGCACGAATATCTAGTGACAGCTCTTCCACAAGAAGTCATCGTCACAGTACTTGATTTTATTCAAAAACCACCTTTGACCAATTAGTACGAAGGTTTGAAAAAAGTCTTGATAGATAGATACTCATTAAGCGAAAATAAACGATTCGACAAAATGTTGTCAGGTACCGAGATGGGCGACCAAAAACCATCTCAATTTTATCGATCATTATTACTTCTAGCTGGTTCGACAGTAGATCATAATTAAGTATACAAACTATGGTTGAGAAAATTACCTAAAATTGTAAATATTGCTCTTACCGGAGCTAGCCATAACGAAATCGAAGACCAAATGAAACTAGCAGACAACCTATGGGAGGTTATAGCTAGGTCAGAGATTTCTACAGTTGAAAAGAATTATCCTTATAACTCCAACGAACTAGCGAAAATAACACAAAACTTTTCTGAAGCTTAGCTTTTAGTTATATTACATATATTCGTTACTCATCTCTATTAAAACTAAGAAAGTTATTCATTGCATTCAATAAAGTATACTGAAGTTATCACAATTGGCGACGAGGATAAAGGAAATATTTAAATATGGCAAAAACGCATGTAATTGGCAGCGTGCCACATTTTAGTTATGGCGAAAATATTTGGAACGTTTTTCATATCTAGTTGCAACAGTTTTTCCTTGGCAAATACATAGAAAATGCCAAAAAGGGGAAGGCGATTTTGTTAACGGCATTGTCCGAAAAGTCGTATGTACTTTTGCTGAACTTGCTCAGCCCGCTACGAGCTGAGGACGCAGCCACAACGTATTATACCTGTATTGATGTTCTCGGAAAATATTTTAAGACTCCGTCGTCGGGTTTCACTGAAAGACTAAGATTTTATAACGCGAGTAAGGAAGCCACGGAGAGTGTTAGCGAATGGGCAGTGAGGGTGCGCTTTTTAGCAATACCCTGCGAGTTTGACAATTTTTGGACAACGCCATGAGGGACAAGTTTGTTATGGGGCTAGATAAGAGTGGGGCTTGAGACAAAATATTTCTGAAGATGTCACCACGCGTACGATACAACGGGTTGTCAAAATTGCAAGCGCAGCGGAATACATTAGACACCAATACGATTCAAGGGTTAAGGAAGAACCGCAGGAAAACTTGTTATACATAAAGGCAACAACAAAAAAAGTTATAAAAGTGGTCCGATTAATAACAACCGATATAAGCAGCAACAACAACCACATCTAAACAACCGACAGAGACAGCAACAGGAGCAGCAAGTACAGCAGCAGCGGTGTAACGTTTGTGGGTAGACAAATCACTCAGACTGTCATTGTAAATTCCGAAATTATAAATGCAGTCATTGCAATGTAAAAGGACATTTAAGAAAAATGTGTAAGCAATTTAAAAATTTTAATTTTGTAGAGAATAGCGATATAAATTTGTTTCCTATTAAAAGTGAGACTGATGGTCCAATTAAAATTAAAGTCCTTATAGAAAAAGTGCAATTAGAGATAGAACTTGATACTGGATCGAATTATAGTGTAATGTCAGTGGATACGTTTAAGCTTTATTTTAGTAGATATGAGCCAAGACAAATGGACGTTATTTTAAAGACATATAATGGTTTGGTGATTAACCCAGTAGGCATTTGAGATATGTTTGTAAATTTTAACAAACGTTGTGAAAAGATCGAAATAGTGGTAATCCAAAACGATGGGCCACCACTACTTGGCTGAAATTTTTTGCGCTCTTTTGATTTAAAGATTTCTAAACTAAATTACGTAAACGTAAACGTAAACGCAAAAGAAACAATATTAAAAAAGTTTCCCAAGTTGTTTGACGGTGTTTTGGGATGTTTCAATAAAGAAAAAGCTTCGTTGAAATTAAAAGAAAATTCAACGGCTCGCGTAGTTCCGTTGGCTATAAAAAATAAAGTTGAACGCGAAATTGAAAAGCTAATTCAGATGAACGTTTTAGAACCGGTCAACTACTGCGAATGGGGAACTCCGATGGTTCCGGTGTTGAAAAACGTAGCCGTTAGAATTTTTGGGGATTTCAAGGTTACTTTAAATCCAAATTCAATAGTTGCAAAACATCCTTTACCTCGTATTGAGGATATTTTTGCTAAGCTTCAGGGTGGAGAAGAATTTACAAAATTATGTTCTAGCATTTATGGTCTAGCATCTGCACCGGCTGTTTTTCAAAGGATTATGGATGGTTTATTAATGGCTTTGGATGGTGTGGTAGTGTTTCTAGACGATATTTTGATAACCGCTCCAAATAGAAAAATGCATCTGTGCGCGTAGAAAATGTTCTTAAGATTTTACTGGGTGCTGGGTTTAAACTATCTTTAGAAAAATGTGAGTTTTTTGAAAAAAAAAAATAATGTATCTGGGACATGTTATTGACAAAAATAAGAGCTTGCAACTCTTACATTGCAATCTTAAAAAAAATGCTTGCAACTCTTTCACATAAGAGCATGGAAAAAGTTAAGGAAATTGATAACATGCCATATCCCACGAATGTGAAAGAGTTTTAAGCATTTTTAGGCTCGGTGAATTTTATAGAAAATTCTTGCCAAATATTGCTCAAGTATGTGCTCCCTTATATCAATTGCTGAAAGCTGGTGAAAAGTATTGTTTTTCGGAAGAGTGTAAACATTTAATATTCTTAAAACAGGTTTAAAAGCGGATACCTGTCTTGCTCATTTTGATCCACGGTGTAAGATAAAGCTTACGGTTGATGCTAGTCCAGTTGGGGTTGGGGCAATTTTGTCACAAGTAACGTCTTCAGGTTACGAAGCACCTATTAGTTTGCTTCAAGGAAGTTGTCGGAACCGGAACAGCGATACTCGCAACTAGATAGAGAGGCCGTAGCCATTTTGTTTGGTATTAAGAGGTTTTACCACTACTTATATGGCAGACGTTTTACGTTGGTAACTGATAACAAGCCATTACAACATATATTTAATCCAAAGAAAAGAATTCCAGTCATGGCAGCGAATCAGCTGCAGCGAATAGCAATAACATTGACGGGTTATGATTACGATACAGTGCACATAAAGTCAGAAGCTAACATTGCTGATTATTTTTCAAGATATCCTTCAAGTAAAGCAACGGATCAGGAAGAATTGCCGAAAAACATTGCATTAAATTCCTTTCACGAAGTTAATTCATTGCTTCTTAACATCAAAGTTATCAAAACAGACACTGCATTAGACAATATATTAAGAAAAGTTTTAGATTTTATAAAGACAAAATGGCCAGAAAAAACATCTGATGTGGAGTTGAAACCATTTTTTATTCGGAAATTAGAGCTCTCGGAAGAAGAAGGATGTGTTGTGACTCACAACGAGGTATTCCCCAAAATATTGTCTTTTTACTAGTGGCCAAGTGCTGGCAATAAAAGTTGATCCACCGCAACAACTAAGCGAGCGATCAACATTCATTGCATTGCGGCACTTTTATATGAATTCAATGCCAAGGCCAGTAAAGTAAACAAACCAAAAGTAAGACAATAAAATGAACACTGATCTACCGCAACAACAACTGGGCGATCAGTTTTCATTTTATTTAAAGACAATAAAATAAAGCCAACAATTTACTTCTGTGCGGCCAGCGTAAAATGCTAGCTAGGCAAAAACCAGAGGTAAATTAATTTTAATATTTTATTGTTGTATTTAACATACACACAGTTTGGCAAAACAAGTATAATTTAAATAAGAATTTAACGTTGGAATATGACCCAATTACACAAGTTATACATGTTTGTATGTTTGCTTAGCCAAAGTTGGCACCATGAAATAAATATGTAAGAATATGTTTAATAAGAACTTAATAATGAAGTTAATTTAAGCCAAAGGCGGAAGATAAACCGCTGATTAATCAATAAGTAGAATTAAGTTTGTAAAAATGAAGAAGAAGAAGCGTGGCCAGATATGTTATAAATATCTGGTCCCCGCTAAAATAAATGAGATTGATATGAAAAACAAAAAGACCTGCAGTCGTTTCTTTTACTGAAGAAGGCCGGATTTTCGATACGCAGGACACCCCTACAAGTAAGTATAAACAAAAACCTCCACGCCTGAATGCACCTAAGGGTGACGGCGACAGAGGTATTTTTTTTGAGTAGCTTGCCAGTGGCGCTCTTAAGCGCCGGCAAACAACCCATAGGTAGGACGTCGCTCGGCGACTGTTAGGACCAACGCGTATCCTCTCAGAGGGGATACAACAAAATGGCGCAGCCGGTAGGATCCTTCTGTCCACGGGGACAGCAAGGATGTTAGGATCCTTATTGTTACAGGAACAATAAGGACAACTTTGCTTGTTTAATTTAAAAAAAAAAACATTTTTGAGGAGTACAATTTTTATTAGATCCTTCTGTTCGCAAGGACAGCAAGGATTTTAGGATCCTTATTGTTACAGGAACAATAAGGATAATTTTTTTATTATTAGTTTTGTAAAATTTCTAAAGAATGGAAATTTTTTTTTTATAGGATATTTATAAAAAGAAAGAAAATAATGGCCATAAAAAAAGTAATAGCTATGATCCTTCTGTTATAGGAACAGTAAGGACATTTTCTCTTTCGTAGGGATTCAAAGTGATCGGTGGTACTTTGTTGTTACAGGAACAACAAGGATATTTTGGAATAAAAAATTTTTTTATGGAATTTAGATTTTTGATTGGATCCTTATTGTTACAGGAACAATAAGGATATTTTTTTTTAAGTTTTTGTAAAAATTTTAAACGGATTAAAATTTTTTTTATATAGGACATTTATAAATAAAAAAAAAAAATAAATATGTGTTTAATGTTTTAAATAATGATAAAGGATTTATAACGATGAATTATAGAGTTGAACTGTTGGGTATGTTGAAAGAAAAATATATTTTTTTGTTGGGCAAAATGATAGTTTTTTTTGCATAAAAATCTGCGGGATTTTCATCTCTGTGGCAGTAGGACTGACGTGGGTCCTACTGGTAATATATTATTGATGGCGGATCCATCTTCCACCACCTCTCGGAAAGAGGATGGTAGGAATATTTTATTTTGAATATAAAGGTTTAAGTTTCGTTTGAACCTTGTTTTTTTATATATAACACATATTGTCAACAACAACTTTTTTGGATCCACTGAGGACTGTACCAGTAGAATTTTTGAAGACCATCCTGGCAGACCAAAGCTGAACGCATAATTTTATAGCGGAAAAATATAAAAGGACCAAATAACCGTGGAAGATTTATCAACAGAGAAGAGAACCAGTCAACGTTAAGGAAGTCCAAAGCGGCATGAATTTTAAAATTTTTTATATTATATAGGAAATAAAAAGAAAAAATCTTTTAAATATAATTAAGAATATTTGTATTACAAAAGTCGGCTTATGTATGGTTAATATATGGCAAAAACATTAAATAAATGGGAATTAAACAAAAAATATAAAATGTGTTTTGTAATCTTTAAATTTGTATTTGTTCATGTACCTCATGTCAGGAGGAGAATTCGTATTTTTATTGAAAACTATCACACGGAGTGTTAGAGTAAATTTGCAGGAAGCAAGACAGAAGATAGACCAGGATTAGATTGAAGAAACGGACTGGTTAAACGAACAATTATGAATTTAAACGACATAGCGAAAACGGTGAATAATTTGGTGCCCTTGTTTTCGGGTACTGAGTCACCGGCAGAAGTTTATAGGTTTACACAAGGATGCGAGTTGGCATTCAAAGCGGTGAAACCAGTAGAGGCACAGGACTTCACAGATTGTGTGAAATTAAGGTTACATGGGGAAGCATTTGAGTTTTGCAGGAGTAAGAAATTTGGCAAGGTTGAGGAACTCTATGGGGCAATCAAAGCGAAGTACCTTAAGGAAACAAAGTATAACACGATGATAATGGAACTATCGCATTGCGTCCAAAGGCCGGGAGAGAAGTTAAGTTCGTTTGCAAACAGAATAAGCGACATAGAGTCTCGGGGTAGAGACCTAGTAGGTTATGACGGTATCCTGTGGGAACAGCTAAATAGTTCAGTCATTAGTGCGTTTAAGGTGGGCGTCTCCGACCCGAACCTACGAACGATTTTATTAACGACAACCGGTTTGGGTCTCGCAGCATTAGAAAAAAAAGCATTAGAAATGGAGATAATATTAAAAGGAGGTGAGCTAGGGAGAACCGCACAAGACCATAATAACTATGGGCAAGAGTACCAGGGCAAACAGGGAATTAGATTTCCCCGGGAAGGAAATCAGGAACAAAGAGGACAGTATAGCATACAGGAAGAGGATGCAAAACAATTGACAAATAACAGATTAATTATAAGGTGCTCATTTTGCCAGGAGAGAGGGCATACCAGGGACGTTTGTATAACCAGGAGAAACACACCATATTGCGAAAAATGCCAGGAATATGGGCATGAAAATTGCTGGAATAGTGCACCCTCATTCGCTCCAAGGGGACAGCAGAAAAATTTTAGACAATTTCCTAGTAGACAGCAAGAAAACAGGAACATATTTAACGATCGATTGAGTTTTAGGGCAAATAATTTTGGTAATGAACTGCCAGTGAGACAGCAACAGATACACTGTACGTGGTGTGACAAAGTGGGTCATATGCAGGATGAGTGTTATAGGAGGAACAACTGGGAAAATCGGCAGGGAAACTTTCAGGGGCCCAGCCAAGGCCAGTAAGCTGGGAACCCCGAAATAAAAGAACACTTAGGCCGACCAAGATAGTAACAGATCATTCGACATCCGAAAAGATTGTGAATATCTGTACATCTAAGTCAATAGAAAGGATAGTAACAGATAATTCTACGTCTAAAAAGATTGTGAATATATGTACATCCAAGCCAGGAGAGAGTTCAGTAACAGATAATTCGACATCTGAAAAGATTGTGAATATCTGTACATCCAAGCCAGTGGAAAGTTCAGTAACAGATCATTCAGTAGTGACAGAGAATTTGACATCCGAAAGGATTGTAAATTTCTGTACACCTCATTCAGGAAGGAATGTAGAGAACACAAGCCCAGAATCGAAGGAAACAGTTGAGTCATTGCAGGCGACATCAGAAAAGGTTATAGAAACACTCTTAGAAACACTCTTAGAAACACTATAGAAAAATCAGATGTGGTATTCGAGAAATTAAATGAAAATATGGTAGAAGAAAGATTCAATGTGGTAGCGGGAAGATTAAATGAAAATGTAAGAAGAGAAAAATTTAATGTGGGAGTAGGAAAATTAAATAAAAATATTACAGAAGAAAAAATCAATGTGGTAGTAGAAAATTTAAATGAAAATATATTAGATGGTTGCACGCACAAAGAAATGACAGTGCTGGGCACGGAAAAGGGGGAATTTTCGGATATTCGCAAAGTGAATAATGTGTTCGTAGGAGTTCCTTGCGAGGATACAAATAACGGAAAACTCATTCTACTTGTAGATTCCGGAGCGGACACGAGTTTAGCCAAACAAAATATGTCAAGAAGTAGTTTGAAACGGAGAAATGATTTAAGTTCAAGTAATTATAGTACAGAAGTCGAAATATATGCAACAAAAATCCCAAAGTTAGTGGATCATAAGCAAGAGATTGCACAAAGAGGTTATTTAGGTGAAAATTTGGTAGACGTCACAGATATTTACAGAGTATTTAAGACGAAGAGAAAAAAAAATATAATAGTAACACGAAAAAATGGCTCTGACTAATAGTAGGGAAAGTCTAATAAAATATAAAATAAAAGAAAAAATGGACGGGAAAAGGAAAGATAGTATACATACATATTAAACATATTAGGAGTAAAATTATGAGAGAAAAAATATATAGTAAGAAAATTTAGTAAAGTTGTAAAGAAAAAAGGTTATTATAAAACAGAATTAAAAAAAAAAGAAGTAGTGAATGTGAAAGCATATTTGTGGCCATAATACGGCAATGAGAAATAAATGGAGTAGAGAAAACTACTAACTGAGGAAATAGTCAAGAAAAGATTATATGAAAGGCATCTCAATGGAACAATTAGAGAGCCAAGGTAAAGCAGAAAAAAAAATCAGAAGCGGAGAAAATCTAAAGTAAAAGGCAATTGTGTTGGCATCTTCAAAGTGAATGACGTTGTTACAGAAATCCCTCGCAAGGATTAAATTCTAGTACAACACATTCTACTTGTAGATCCCAAAATAGTGCCACTTTATTTTAATTCTGTAAGTTTTGTTTTGGATTGAAATAAAATAAAAAAAAAAAAAATGTTTAAAAGATTTGATTGAAATGAGAAAAAGAAAAAAAAAAACTTTTTAATGGAAAGAAAGAAATTTGATAGCGTCAAACGAACGCGGTAAAATATAATAATTAATATGATATAGAAAGTAGAGAAAAAAAAAATATAATAATGAAAAAAAGTATAATTTTTACTTTAAGAAAAATATTATTTTACAAATTAAAAGAAAATTGAAAATCACGAAGTTGAAAATTAAAGAAATTGTAATATATATCGAAGAAAAAAAAATTTTTTACTAACTTAAAGGAAACGAAAAAAAAAATCACTACGAAAAAATATTAAATAAAGCTATAAATTAAACATATTCAAAAAGATAAATTAAATAAAAATAAAAAATTAAGGTTTTTAATTAAGACGCATACGAAAAGAAGATAGATAAAAATTTTTTTAAATACTATGTACTTACTTATAAGTAAATTTTTCTTTAAAGTCAGATAAAAGAACAATAAAATAGCGTGCGAGTTCGCATAAGAATATTGAAGAAATAATAAAGAAATCTTAAAATATACAAATGTTATGGAAATGTTAAATACAATAGATTCATTATACAGCATGTAAAAATTGTTAAAGTTGTAATATATAAAAAAAAACAATTTGGCGCAAGATTTTAATTTAAAAATAGTTGTAAATTAAGTAATTTTGAAATAAAAATATTAAAATAAGGCATCAGTATTAAAAAATAAATATGAAGTTTACAAATAGTCTTGCATGGATCAAATAACAGGAAGGCAACGAGCAGAGTTAAGACAGCTCAAAGGAACAACAGGAGTATTAAAAGATGCACAAAATTTATGAACAAATTAATTCAACAAACAATTGTAATGAAGATTTAATCGGAAAGCCGATATGCAGCAGGAAGATGATAAAGTGCACTTTATACAGATCAACTGTATAAAGACATAGTAAATTGAAATAGAAGTGCAGGTTTGCAGTATATTCATTTCAACAATGCGACAATCCACTAAAGATGTTAAACTTATCGCACAAATTTGAAATTATTTCCTTTTACATTTTTCAAATATATACTGGCAGTTTTTTCTGTGGAGCATAGTGCGAAGATGGAGAGTCAGGGCAGGGCAAATGGAGAAGCAAAATATGTTAAAAATAGTATTTTGTACCTGGTAGTTGCCACACTTGGTCGCTTAGTACCTGAGTAAAGCTCTTGGCGTAACATTATAACATTTGGCTGAATACAACAATAATTCGAAATAACGCCTTAACACAATAAATTTGGAGAAGCAGAAATGGCAAGGGTGTAATTTACAACAAATCAAAGACAACCAGTACATAAAGCAAATAAACGCCGTGACAGTTTTTCCGGCGCACCGATGGACTACGCGGGATAAAAATAAAACTGAAGCAGGAAAAGAGACCCATAACACTGTAGCATCAAAGCGGGTGTAAAACACAGAGTAACCGATTACACCAGATGGATGCAAGACATTTAGACCATTAAAAGAATATGAATAAATGAATTAAAAATTTTAAACTGTTAATAGCTAAATGAAAGAGCATGTACTAAGTTATTGAACAATATTATATATAGAAATAAAAGAAGAATTAACATTAATAAACATTAACAAAAAAGCTAGTAAAACAAAGAAGCTACTTAAAAGAAAATGCTATATAATAACAAAACGAAGTATACCATAAGAAAATCAAAACAAACATACAAACAAGATAATAAGGAATAAATGGACAATAAGGAATGTCCATTAATGGATAATAAGGAATGAAGAGGTTAAAATAAAATTTTAACCTCTTCAAGGAGAAAATTTTCTTTGTGTAAGGGGGGAGGAATGTTGTGACTCACAACGAGGTATTCCCCAAAATATTGTCTTTTTACTAGTGGCCAAGTGCTGGCAATAAAAGTTGATCCACCGCAACAACTAAGCGAGCGATCAACATTCATTGCATTGCGGCACTTTTATATGAATTCAATGCCAAGGCCAGTAAAGTAAACAAACCAAAAGTAAGACAATAAAATGAACACTGATCTACCGCAACAACAACTGGGCGATCAGTTTTCATTTTATTTAAAGACAATAAAATAAAGCCAACAATTTACTTCTGTGCGGCCAGCGTAAAATGCTAGCTAGGCAAAAACCAGAGGTAAATTAATTTTAATATTGTTGTATTTAACATACACACAGTTTGGCAAAACAAGTATAATTTAAATAAGAATTTAACGTTGGAATATGACCCAATTACACAAGTTATACATGTTTGTATGTTTGCTTAGCCAAAGTTGGCACCATGAAATAAATATGTAAGAATATGTTTAATAAGAACTTAATAATGAAGTTAATTTAAGCCAAAGGCGGAAGATAAACCGCTGATTAATCAATAAGTAGAATTAAGTTTGTAAAAATGAAGAAGAAGAAGCGTGGCCAGATATGTTATAAATATCTGGTCCCCGCTAAAATAAATGAGATTGATATGAAAAACAAAAAGACCTGCAGTCGTTTCTTTTACTGAAGAAGGCCGGATTTTCGATACGCAGGACACCCCTACAAGTAAGTATAAACAAAAACCTCCACGCCTGAATGCACCTAAGGGTGACGGCGACAGAGGTATTTTTTTTGAGTAGCTTGCCAGTGGCGCTCTTAAGCACCGGCAAACAACCCATAGGTAGGACGTCGCTCGGCGACTGTTAGGACCAACGCGTATCCTCTCAGAGGGGATACAACAGATGTTTATTTTGGGGCTATAGGGTGGTAATTCCGGCTTCGTTACAAGATAGGGTTGATAACTTTTTACATGAATCTCACATGGGAATTAGTAAAATTAAATCGATGGCTAGAGAGTGTTGCTAGTAGCCGAACCAAGGTAAAGATTTAGGGATTTTAGTTAGAGGTTGTGAACTATGTTTAATGAATCGATCCGACCCCGTCAAATAAGAATTAATTCCTTGGGAATGGACAGACCAACCCTGGTCGCGCATTCATATCGATTATTTCGGGCCTTTCCTAAACCGTTGGTGTTTAATCGTCATTGATAGCAGAGTTAGGCGTAGTGCACTAAATTTGCAGTTTCAGCTTACATGTACTGATAGTGTAAAATTATTCTCTATCTTCTATTATTTTTCACTGCTGAATTGAAAAATAAAAGCCTCACTATACATGAGTGATAGTGATAGTGAAAAATTTCTCACTCAAATTCATGTAAGAATAGTGGAAAAAAAATATTTACAGCTTACTTGCACTAATAGTGGTACAGCAAAGAAAGTTATCACTCAGTTGAAAGAAAACAGGAACAGTTTACTTGTAGTATTGAGTATTTAAATATTACACAGAAATTTGTATGTTTCTATGCTATTCTCAGTGAAATATAAAAATATTAAGTAAAACAAGAAAAATAAGCTATGCTAACAATTATTTGCTGTAAGCAATTTAACTCATGAAACTATTATTTTAAATAACACCAATTTTATATAAACTGCCTATCTGATCCTAGCTTGGTGATGCTCATTCAGAGCTGTTGTTGTTTTCTCAGTAAACATATATGACCAGGAGCTCGAAAAATAGTTTTTTTAATTATAATTTTTTTTTAATTCGAGTCTAACTGAAATAGTTTTAAAACCAGTCGTATTTGAAAGTTGAGTGGAAAAACTTTCAATTGCAGCTTTCATTTAGTGGCTGTTAAAATTTTGCACTGTTTGATTGTAGTGGAGATTTAGTGACTACCACTCAATTTAGTTATAGTGCAACAATTTAAACTACCACTAAAATCCCTAGTTAAAAAAATAGTGAAAAATAGAATTTCTTTCAATATATTTTAGTACTAGTAAAAGGCTGAGTGCACTCAACATTTAGTGCACTACGCCCAACTCTGATTGATAGTTATAGTAAGTGGGCGGAATGCATAGACATGGGTAAAAATACTACGAGTAGTGCCACTATTATGGTTCTTAAAGAGTTGTTAGCTCGATTTGTTTTGCTCCATGAAATGGTGTCAGACAATGGTACCGCATTTCTGTCAAAAGAGTTCAAACAATTTCTTGATATGAATACCATCAAGTATATTACAACGGCTGTGGGTCACCCTGCTACAAATGGCCAGGCAGAAAATTTGGTTAAGTCCATGAAAAATGCTTTAAAGAAAAATCTTTATCAAATAGAAAATTTTCAATTTAAAAATGTCTTTTTAAGATTTTTATTAGACTATAGAAATACAGTTCATACCAGCACTGGCGTATCACCTGCTAGGCTAATGTTCAACAGGTAGCTTCGAACGAAATTAGATGTCTTGAATCCAAAACGAAAGGCAACTCATAAAGAAACCGAATGGGTAAAACAAAAAGTTATCCAGAAACAAGCTGAGCAGAAGAAATTTTACGCAGGCGTACAAAATGAAAAGATCGATTTAAATGAGGAAAAGTTTCATGGACGAAATGCACTGACTGACAACGTTGCTCGAAAAGCAGAGAAACTGTAGTCTGTTCGTACATTTTTTTAACTTTGAAGCGACTAAAAAAATCGCCTAATTTTTTTATTTGGTCGAAGAAAAGTCGGGAGTCATAATTTTTCTTCACGATTTCGTCAACGACAAGATGAAGACGGTGATTTGAACCGGTGGAATGAACCTTTGGAATTGTTGGATTGAAAAAGTCCTGTATCAAATTCTGCAGTCCACCTAATCGACCAATCATTCCAGCAGCGCCATGATAACCCTAGCCCAAAATATTTTCGAGCTCAATTCCAAATTCTGTCAGTCGATCAATAATAAGTTTAAAGAATGCCTTAAAGAGTGACTTCATCAGCTTTTTTGAAGAAAAGTCACGAACGATGTACAGAAATTCAATCGAAAATATTTCGTTCTCACTTCTATCTGTCGTATCTGCAATCAATGCTTAATATGATTTAGCTCATTAGCACTTATTTCTCGGAGACAATTTGCAATAATATTTGTTTCATTTTAATATTTCAGTCTCTGTTTAGCCGCGAGTCTGATCAGACAATCTTATCTATGGAGTGCACAAAGTGTAAGAAGTGTTTAAAAACAACTGACAATGTTGTTAAGTGCAAGTTTTGCAAAGATATATTTCATAAACAATGTGTGAATCTAAATGAATCACAATGTGAAATAATTAATAGTAATGTAAACATATATTTTTTATGTGATCATTGCTTAGTTGAAAGCGAAAATTTTGCGCTAACTTTAAAAAAATTAACCATCGAAGTTAGTGAGATCAAAGCTTTGCTTATTCGCTCGTATGACAATAAGGTTGTTGACCCAGTGCAATTAGTCGACAACACAAAAAAACCTGATGTCTCTTTACCATCAGCTCATGCTAATGCAATCTCTCTGGAATTGCCTCGCCTTCGTTCACGTAAGCTTGCAGCTCCAGTAAACAATGCAGTCCCCACGAGTGGAACAGCTCAATCTCGCTCACGCACGCGAAAACCGGTTTCTGCGGGTAGTTCGGCCTCTGTAGAGGCTTCTTCTGCTGTTATTGTTGATGCTGTGGACGATGCTGTTGTTGTTGTTGCTCCCGATGTTGATACTCCTACAAAAGAAGTGTTCTCAGGTAATGCTGCGCTCCCTAGTAAGGTCGCTACTATTACCAAACATACTGATGCTGTTGTTGGTGCTGCTGCGACGATATCTTCTTCAATTGCTGTCTCTGATTATTCGCAAACTTATTCTGCTGTTGTTGCGCGTAATGATGAAGAGCTTAATAATGAAGAGTGGAATTTAGTACAGAATAAAAGATCTAATAATCGTTCTAAATTCGTAATTGGTCGTAATGATCGACATGAGCTAAATGTTATTAAAAAAATGGCTTTCGTTCATATTGGTGCCTTTAGGCCAAATGTTTCTCAAGAAGACATTATTAACTATGTAGCTAAATACACTTCTATTGACGAAAAAGATCTGGTTTGCTACAAGTTAATTAATAAAAGTGTTCCTGCTGAGAATCTAAAAAGAGTCACTTTTAAGCTTGGCATTCCTGAGCACTGCATTGATGCTATTTTTGAACCATCGCTTTGGCAAGAAAATGTTAAAGTTTCTATGTTTTCAAATTTTTGGAGAAGGAAATTGAAAAAAAGAGTAAATTGACTCTGAACAATAAACAACCTTATGTATCAAAAAATTTAAAATGCTATTTTCAAAATATGTCAGGGATTAGAACAAAAGCTGATTTAATTCATAACTTTACATCTCATGAAGATTGTGATGTTTATATATTAATTGAAACTTGGCTAAATAACGAGTTTTTCGATGGGGAATTTTTTGATCACAACATTTTTAATGTCTACCGAAAAGACCGAGATGCAGTTAAAACTGGGCTCAGTCGGGGGGGTGGTGTACTCATTGCAATCAAAAGGGTTCATTGCTCCTCACTTAAGCCGCTTATTAACTCCGACTCAGTGCTGGACCAAATTTGTATTCATGTACGTACTAATCACGGATCTCTCTTCATTTGCGCATCGTACATTCCGCCAAATAGTAACGACGAAATCTATACTGCACATGTCGAAAACATTCTAAACTTACACTCCTCGATGGATGCGAACTCTCACCTCTGCTTCTTGGGCGACTTCAATCTCTCAAAAATTAACTGGATCAACATTGCTTCTCAATTGACTCCAACTAACATTAACCAACCAAATGAAATATATTTCATAGATAGTCTTTTAAGTATTGATTTACATCAAGCTAATAACATTTTTAATAACTTAAATAAATTGTTGGATCTTATTTATTTTTCTTCAAATATTAAGTATGATATTAATGAATGTTTTTTTCCTATATCAAAATCATGCATGCATCATAAGCCTCTTATGCTAGTAATTGATTTCTATGAGTTTTTTGAAAGCGATCCAGATAAAAAATTTTTTAATTTCAATATCTGTAATTTTAATAATTTAAATAATTCTTTGCTTAGCCTTAATTGGAATGCCTTATTTGATGGTAATAATGCTGAAACATGTTATAATCTTTTTAAAACCAATGTTCTAGCCATATGCGATTCTTGCGTTCCGCGTTCGCCTAAAATTTATCACAAACTTCCGTGGTACACTAAAGGTCTAAAGAAACTGAAAAACCAAAGAAATAAGTTTTCAAAGTTGTACAGGACAACAAATGATCCTGAACATGAATTAAAGTACTTGCATTACATGCGCGAATTTAATTTCCTTAACAAGTTTTTGTATAAACAATATATTTTAAGATTTGAATCAAACATCAAATCTAACCCTAAATCATTTTGGAACTTTATCCAGTCAAAAAGAGGTGGCTCGCAGATTCCTACCTCAATGTTCTTTAATGACAAGTGCTCAATTAACATTGCTGACACAGTAAATATGTTTGCTGACTTCTTCAAATCAAATTTTGTTGCCGATAATGACCTCTCGATTGATTGTTTTGAAAACACCATCGATGCTTTTACTGATATTGGTTTCTTGTTTGTCTCAGTTATTGACGTAATCAATGCCATAAAGGATATGAAGAGATCTTTTAAAGAAGATATTGATGGTCTTGCATCAATTATTTTTGTTAATTGCACACAAGCCTTAGCTGCTCCGCTGTGCATTATTTTCAATAAATCTTTATCTGAAGGAAATTTTCTTAATTGTTGGAAAATTGCCTCTATCAGCCCTGTTTTTAAGTCTGGTTCTAAAAGCAATGTGGTAAACTACCGGCCAATATCAAAGCTTTCAAATGTTTCTAAACTGTTTGAAAGTGTTGTTAAGTTAAAATTAAGTTTTTTGATCAAACATTATATCTGCCCTGAACAACATGGTTTTGTTGCTGGGCGATCCACAGTTTCAAACCTGGCTATTTTTTCTGATTACTGCGTATCTTCGTTTGTATCTGGCAATCAAGTTGACGTAATTTATACCGATTTTTCCAAGGCGTTCGACAAAGTTTCACATAAATTGTTACTTTGGAAACTACGAAAAATGGGCTTTCATTCATCTTTTTGGAGGTGGATAAAGTCTTATTTATCTGACAGGACATGTTTAGTCTCTATAAATAACTACAAATCATATAAGTTTGTGGCAACCTCAGGTGTTCCTCAGGGAAGCATCCTTGGACCACTGTTTTTCATTCTTTTTATAAATGACGTATCTAAATGTATACGAAACTCACGTTTTCTCCTCTATGCGGATGACATGAAATTATTTAAGAAAATATCTTGTTCAGCAGATGCTACTGACTTGCAAGCTGATATTCTAAGAGTGCTGACTTGGAGCGAAGTTAATGGTCTCCCCTTAAATTTTTCTAAATGCTTCCATCTTACACTCTCTAAACTTTCTCAAAATACAATAATTAATTCATACTTTCTGTCTAATACAACAATTCAATCTGTTTCTTTATATCGCGATTTAGGGATCATTTTTGACTCAAAATTCACTTTTATTGACCATGTCAACTTTCTTATTCCGAAGGCCTATTCTCTACTTGCTTTTATTCGTAGAAATAGTAAAGAGTTTCTAGATCCATATACTCTTAAAATGTTATTTACTGCTTTTGTTAGGTCGAGACTTGAATACGCCTCCATTATTTGGAGCCCTTTTTATGCCTCTACTTCTCTTAGACTGGAAAAAGTTCAAAAAAATTTTACTAGGCATGCCTTGCGGTCTAGTAACTTTCATGATCCCCTGCCGGCTTATAATGCTCGTTTATTGCTACTGGGTCTAAAATCTCTTGAATCGAGGCGCAAGATTGCATCTCTTATTTTTATTTTTGATATCTTATCCGGATCAATTGACTGTCAATCGCTTGTAGAGCTTATAACTTTTAATATTCCTTTAAGATACTTAAGAAGATCTAAACTGTTTTATATAAAATTTTGTAAAACTAATTATGCATTAAATGAGCCCATTACTAGGGCTTTGACTCTTTTTAATGAGCTAAATGTATTGTATGATTTTGATCTTTTTGTTTCTAAACAAATATTTAAAAATTTTGTTAATAGCATTTTTTTAACTTAGATTTTTATAGCTACAATAATAATGTTTTCTTACTAAGCATTTATACTTTTTTGTGAATTTAGTCTGTAAGGATTTATACTCCAAAGACTTTAAATAAACTAAACTAAACTAAACTAAACTAAACTAATATTTATGATTGTATTTTTCATTTGCAACGATGTATATACAGCATTGGTAGGCATACCATCTTGACATATCTTTAAGTTTTTGTGCTTTTCGATCAAGTCTTTAAACTTTAAACACATTATGAAACAGTCTTGACTCTTAATTTTCTTCGTCAAAAAACCTATTTCCTTGAAAATGCAGCTTATTTTTAGGCAGAAACAAATTGTAGAAATAATCCCTTTGACAACATTGTCGCTTTTAAAGGACAGTGTTATTAAGCAGGCTCGAAATTTATAGATTATTTTCAATACTAAAAGAATGTTCTTTCCACGCAACCATAGCAGAAAGATGTATACTGCGTTAACTTTTAGTAATTAGCCTTGCGTGTAAACAACACAAATTCGCGCCTATAATTTTACTTCAATCTTTTCTGTTGAGAGCTTCTTTTCTTAAATTGGATTCTGAAAACTTTTCTGTTAAAATTTTGAAAAGTAGCATAGTTTTTGGGGAAGCTCGGAAAACTTTTGGGGGTGCTCAGCTGCCCCCAGCACCCCCCTGGCTACGGCCGTGCCCACAAGATAATGGAATTATAGAGCGATTTCATCGCCAACTCAAAAATTCTCTGATAGCAAACAATAATCAAACCAATTGGTACGCAGAGCTACCATTAATCCTCTTAGGGATCAGGTCGACAGTTTAGGAAGATATTAAAGCTTCTCCAGCAGAAATGGTTTTTGGTCAAACACTCAGGTTACCGATTCAATTAATAGTACAAGACAATCAAACTTTCAATCCAACTGAAATACTGGCAAAAGTCAAAGAAGTCGTTGAAACTAATCGAACATACATTTCACACCACAAAACCAAATACCAACAATATATTCCACAAGTACTTAAAACATGCAAATACTTTTTTATTCGAGATGACGCAACACATCGAGGTCTTAAAGAACCATACGAAGGACCTTTCAGAGTTCTACACAGAACACCAAAATACGTTACCATACTTAAAAATAATAACACAAGCACAATTCACATTGACAGAATCAAACCAGCATTTATCAACAGAGACACTACAGAGACACCATCACCAAAGAAAGTACACTTCAATCTTTTAGCAAACACAATCAAAACCTATGATTAGATGGCCACCCTGTTATTTAAAAATTTTATAGCTTTGAAATTCTGACCACGGATTCGGATTCAGCGACCCATTTTTGGTGTACCATTTTTTTTTGCCAGCTCGGAATTCATAAAAATACAAAAAATTAAGGTGGCAACCCTATCCACCATCTTGAATTTTAAAATTCTGACTTCAGATTCGAAATCAGTGACTCCCTAAAACTGTTAAATGATGTTTAAAACTCTTAAAAATACACATTAGGTGGCAATACTGTGTTAAAAATTTACGTGGCAACCCTAACCTCCATCTTAAATTTTTAAACTGTGACATTATATTCGAAATCAAATCCGTTGTCAGAAATTCAAAATTAAAAGAATTCGCAAAAATACCCAAAAATCTAGGTGGCAACTCTATCCGCCATCTTGAATTTTAATCATCTACCCCCTAAAACTGCCAACCACGGAGTCCACAGAACCCTTAAAAGTCATAATACGCTTAAGCTTTTCCTACACAAGATCATTCAATTGTTGGGATACTTGCTTTAATTGGATACTTGCCTTCAATTTCAAGCTTTGGCCTTCAATTTCAAGCTTTTCAAGCTTTTTGTCGAAGGCATCATGCTTTCCTTTACTTGAAACTTCGTGCCGTTCGCTTGTAAGCTAGCATACTTGCAAGTCGCAAGCTGTAGTGGGCTTATTTATATTCAACTACAAGCTATACTTGATTCAAAATTATCAAGCTCAAGCTAGCTTGAACTTGTATTTTAAGCAAGTACTTGAAATAGACTTCAAGTAGGCTTGTGCAGTTCTCTGCTGTCGACAATTGAGTTGGACTGCAGAAGATGAACTTCCACTATCAGAAATAGCTCAGTTTTCTAACATAGTTAATCATGTTAAGGACCATACCGTGGTTGCAATTGAAGATTAAATTAATGTAGACTGTGAAGTGCTCATTAACGACGAAGATTTATATAACCTCAATATTTCAAGTGTAGTTAACGCAACAGAAGACTAAATTGATATGTCTCGAGGTGAAGAAGAAAATGAATTGGACGAGACATTAATTTCATATAAAGAGGCATATCATACTATAAGAAAACTTAAACATTTTTCTTTAAGTCAACTACCTCAAAGGAGTCAAATTGCTAAGCGATCTTGAAATCAGTTTACAGGATATTGAACTTACAAAAAAAAACCATCAATCTAAAATTCCCGACTATTTGAATTCAGTTTAATGTTATAAAAAAAATGAATTTACATGTGGGGCATTTCATGTGAAGCGGACAAAAAAAAATTATATTCTGAAATTCGTTCACATTCCGCCTAAGTGTACTTCTGGAAAGTGTGATTGTAATCACACAAAAATTTTTTTTTATGAGGTCTGGTTGTTAAGTTATGGGCTTTAACAGAATTGAAAAATATGAAAAACGAATTTTTTTAAGCACTTTTTCGAAAAAAAAAGTTAAAAAATATTAAACATAGTGATTTATATTGAAATTTAACGGTTCTTTTTTATTATGAAATTAAATTGGAAACTTGAATTTTTTTTTTCTCTTAGAAAAACGGAAGTTAAGATTTAAAATTCAAATTTTATTAATTTAGCCGGTTTTTTTTTTATTTTATTTTTAAAATATTTGTTGATGTATATAAATAACACTAAAAAATTCCAGAGTGGGATCTGCATTACTTTAAGAGATAAATGAATTTATTTTTATAACTGTCGTTTCATATTTTTCAATTCTGTTAAAGCCCATAACTTAACAACCAGACCTCATAAAAAAATTACTACTATGTTTCATATTTTTCAATTCTGTTAAAGCCCATAACTTAACAACCAGACCTCATAAAAAAATTTTGTGTGATTACAATCACACTTTCCAGAAGTACACTTAGGCGGAATGTGAACGAATTTCAGAATATAATTTTTTTTTGTTGTCCGCTTCACATGAAATGCCTTATATAGTAAAGAGCATGGTAGAACGAACGTTCCTGCATAGTTTACTCGATTTTTATGGTTTTTGCGTTGTAACGTTATTGAAGAAAATGAGCGATATGATAAAAAAAATTGGAGTTTCCGTTTATCTTCAATTGTTCCTCATTTTGTTTTACAGCCCTGGTTTGAAGGAGAAAATCAAAAATTTTTGCCACCAGGCCAACAGGTTGGACAAACCGTCAAATTAGCTTCTTAACTATCAAATTGGTTCGAACATGGCCGCCGTTTGACGAACAGGTTCCATAATGTGTAAGCACTTTTAGTTAGCGAAAACTATAATTTTCTATGAACGTGGCACGCGCAATGACCGATAACCACAACGATTATTATCGTTAAATTAGTCGTTTCGACTAACACGGCTCTCTTTTTTTCGAATTAATGAAACAAGTAGCTTATCATAATATGTCAAAAATAAAAAGAAAAACAAAGACCAATATATGGGCATTTCCACCAAAAGCTCTACCGCGACTGAAAAATGTTACTGTAAATTTTTTTAAACCTTCACAACAGAGAAAAAAAAATTTTAAATTTATATTGTGAGAGTACTGAGAGCTGATCTCAATTTGAATTTTTAGAAAATGGCAACAAACATGATGAATGGCAACAAAAGTAGAAAAATGGTGACAAAAGTTGAAAAATTTTAACAAAAGTAGGAATTTTATAAGTATAATAAATACTCATATAATGCAAAGTTTAATTAATTTTTTTCAGTTTTCTATTTTTACGGACCTGAATTACACTTCATATGATTTTTAAGTTCAATTTAATAAATAAAACTAAAAAAAATTTATTTCTTTGAAGGGAAAAATCTGTATCGTAACGTATGTATCATAATGTTGTAATATATTTTATTACTTGGTGATATCGCAGAATCACCATGTAAAGTACGTGCCTCTTTTTATTTAAAAAAAAGAATAAAAAGGACTCGCGTTTTTATAAAAAGAGTTCAAGGACCTGCCTAATTGGTTGCCGGCGAACTTCGCCACTGGCGCTATTTTAAATATCCTTTTTTTATGCCGTTCACTAAAAAAGTGCAGAGGCTTAAAGGGTTTAAGTCGGCAGCTATTAAAGCTCAAGACTTATTAAAACTGCAAATAGTTGGCAGCTGTTAGAGCTCAAAACTAGATTGACTTTATTTGAAATTTGTTCGTTCTTTCATAGTATGTATAAAGGTATTTTGTCTTAAAACTAGTTAAAAATTGTTTTTGTATTTAGAAAGTAAATAGAATCATATGTTCTTTAATTAGTGTAAAAGTAATAGTAGAATATCATATACATATTTGTAATTTAGTAATAGTAGTATAATGTGTGTGAATGAGTAGACTTAAATTATTAGAAAACGTAAACATAATCATATGTTAATATATTTGTGTAGGAGTAAAAGTAAAAATGTAATTTCATATATTTTGTATTCAGCAATACTAGTACATGTGTGCGAATGAAATAGATAGTAGTGCTTCATATGAACATATGTTCTTATTGTTAGAATATTATTTTAGTATAATGAAGTAAAATAGAATAAGGTGATACGTACCGTAAAGGTGTGTATCTTTTAAATATGTTTTATGGTTGTTTGTTTTAGTATTTTATAATATAGAAGTGTATACATTACAACGTATTATGTTATGGCTTGTATAAAAATAATTAAAAAAGAATTATCAACGAAACAATTATGAATATATAGCAACATCATTCCAGAAAACATTAAAATATTTTTAATAAAAAAACTCGTGCACACTTCCCAGATTTTTTTGATTATATTAATGCAGAGAAAACCCACTTCCATTTGTTGTATCGTAACGGTTCCTCTTTTGATTGCTTATATCTATGGACAATACTTTCGATCGCTTCCACCTTTTAACACTAAATATAGAACTACTAGAATGCTATCCAAAAATTAAAACCAACAAAAAAAGTTTAAATATTTCTTTGCTTTTTTTTTTAATTTTTAACAACAAAAAAGGCGTACGAACGTTACGTGCGTGACTATGGAAATGCCCATTTGATGAATTTCATGTAAAAATCGAGATGCATTGAACCCGACCCCCTCAGATATCGATGAAATTTTGTTCATAGCTAAATTTGATTAATACAAACAAACTCTCATTTTTAGAAATGACTGTTTTGCGACTTTTTGGGCGTGGCACAGTGGGAAAGTTTTCGAAAAAACACGAAAATGGTCAAAAAGAGCTCCATTTAAACTACAATAACTCAGAATCGGCTGAACCAATTTCCATGATCTTGGTATCATTAAAAAGATATTTTAACAGGCTTTATGACACGTTTTATGACACAAAAAAAAATGACACTAAAAAATTTATAAAAAAAAGAAAATTTTAACTAACAAAAAATCCAAAAAGATCAACGGTTTTTTTACAATGTATTACTTTTTTAGAAAGGTTTATCCTTCACCTATACCATATCAAAAAATAAAAATGGGTTCTTTTTTAGTTTTTTTTATATAATTTTTTAAGTAGTGTCACTTCTAGTAATTGCCCTTATATTTTATATTTACAGGTTAAATAAATAAACATAGTCCTAGGAAAATTATGAATATGTTTTAACCCCAATTTTTTAAGTAGTGTCACTTCTAGTAATACGTACCGAAAGTTTTCAAAATAATTCGAATAACAGCGAAAATATCAGGTCACATTCTTACACATTTACAAAATAGTTCAACAATTATAACATTTTTTAAATGTTTACAAATAAAAAACCATCAACAATTGTTTATATTATTTGCCATGTTTTTATTAATTTGTGTTTTATTTTATTTACATTTTTTTTTAAGTTAATTATTTGTAAGAAATTTTGCGCTGCTCAAATTTGGCACAGTCAGAATATCTGCGCACATGTACAAAAGTTTTATTTATCGGAATGAATGAATGAAAGCCTTGAGTTCCTGTTATAGTTTGAGCTTTATATCTTGAAAATAGCTTTTCTTTAACGTTGTTGTATTCGTCAGCATCTGCGTAAGCAACTTGTATGGTAGTCTTATATGTTTCTGATGCCCAGTGATAGAGTTGCCTCGTTGTCTGGATTTCATTTTTATTTGCAATACTATAATTTCGAGCACCTCTCTTCAATGTTCCTCCGATTCCATCACATGCAGATTTTCCGTGACTGGTAGCATAAAAGTGCCATTCAGCGTCAATACCAAAATCAGATTTGTGATGGCATAAATTAATGAAGTTATATTTATTTTTATATTGTGCTCCTGCACCATCTGATACGTAAATGGTTTTATTAATATTGTTGGTTATATTGGCCTACACGAACTGTATCATTTTTGAAATATATAGATGAACTGCTGCTATACTATCATGGGTATTGCAAAATCAGATATTATGGCGAAGCTTTTATGAGTTAATTTATCGTTATCTGAAAATAAACAAACAAAGGAAAAAAACAAATAAATAAAAAATATTAAATATTTTGATGAGTGTGGATGGATGTGTTTACTAATACCAAAATATTAAAATAATTACCTTTGTAATAAATAACGAACGGATGTATTGTAGCCTGATCATTATTCCAATGGTATCCTTACACGGCATCTTGTACAAGAAATGCATAATTTTCAGCAAAGTCCATTTGAATTAACATTTCTCCTGATAACAGCGCCGCTCTTTTATTGCTGATAAATTCAGATTGTCGCTTTGCTATGAAATGATGCGGAATCAGAACTTTGATGTGTTTAGTAAAATCGCTGACAAATGATTCTGGGTTGGTGGTTAACGTTTCCAGAACACATCTAATCGTTGTATTCCACTTTTTGTATATTATTTCTTCAGTTTGGTTATTTTCAAAATGTTTTAGCATATGCGTTTTTAGATTATTTAAATTTTTGAAGCAGTGACCACACATTGAAACGCAACACTCGCTTTTTTCTATGTCACCATCACAAACAACGAATTTGAGAACATCTTTGTAGTCGGTAAATGTGCATTCTCTCTCAATACAAATTGATTTTATGCCACTTTTTTCAAACATCAATTTCATATTCTGATGCAATGTGCATACACAGATATTTTGCTGGTTTCCAACTCCAAGTTTCATACAATTTTTTGGCCTTAACATTGTAAATTTTGTAAAACCCACTTTGGCCAAGGGATGTTTTTTTTAAATTCGTAGTAAGATTCGCGTAGTGAAGATAACATCAGTCTTTTTTGAACTTTTTCACGTAAGTTTCCTTGTTTAACAGTAATTGAATCTTGCGATCCTGGCATCATTCGGCTAATTTCATCATCTTCATAAAATAACTTGACTGTGCTTAGAGTTTCGGTTGGTAAACTACGTGTGCTCATTTTTAAAAGATTGATATCTGCAAACTTCGTTTTATTCCTTTGGATATCTTTACTTTTTTTGATACAATCGTGAGATATATCATCCCCAAAACGATCTTTAATTTCTGCGTGACTCATATTGATTGGTAAGAGAGATAAAAGTTTTTGCTTTTCCAAAAGATTTGAGCTGTTCTCTATTTGATATTTGATGTTTTGCAAAATTTCTTCGTAAATGGCTTTGACGTTTTTAAGTTGCGCTGACAAATCAGACAATGGATCAGCTCCAAGTGAATCTGCTACATTTTCCAAAATTTGCAGTGATTTTCTATTTCTGTATGCATCTCGTTTGATATATTTCCTCTTAAGAGGCGACATTTGGTTTGCTAGATGAGGAATAATATGATCATTTATATTTTCAATGAGTTCGTTGCTTTCGATATTTGCATTACGGCTGGTACAAGTCGGAAGTTCATTCAATTCTTCCCTAATTTCATCGATGGGCGTTGTTGGTAAATAATTTGAGACTTCATTCTGCTCCACGTTGGATTCATAACGACTGCGCGCTTTTCTCAGTGTATTCCGGCAAGTTTCGCAAAAACGGCTACAATGAATGCTGGCGACAGCTGGAAAATATTCAATTATATTTGTAGCCTCGTTTTCACTTATTTTACGAAGCGAAGCGCAATACTTATTAGATATTTTTATGCATCTGTACTTATTGTTTGAATTCATATTCACTCAAATTTTTAAAATATACTCGTAAAAATTGTAATGGGATATCTTGGCTTCTCGAAACTGTTTATAATTATGAATTTCGGTACGTTCATCAGGTGCATTTATATAGCAATTTTTAAGGCAAGCAAGAACTTTTTGGGGTTAAAACATATTCATAATTTTCCTGGGACAATGTTTATTTACACAGTACAACATTTTTCAGTTCATTGATTGCCAACTCAATTCTGAGAACTGTATGTAAAATTAGACCCAAAAAGAAGAATTTCTGCATCATTCGTTTGTCTTCTTACCTGCCAAAATATTTTTAATATCGATTTGAAGTCAGTAACTATCGTATAGGGGAATTTTTCACGTTTTATGCACAACAATATTTGGAGAAAACATTGACACCTTTTTTATGATTCTGAGAATTAAAAAAAAAGGAATAAACAAAATAATAAATAAACCCACATTTAAGGGTGCTGATTATTTGGAAAGTTTTGCACAGTTTGAAACGTACAAGTGCTGAATCAGGTATATAGCCAGCCACCCTTAAAATATGCGCCAATTTATAAGTACCTGGCCGTAAAATATTGAAAAATACGTAGTATTTATAGGTGTGCATTGATCGATTTTTGTCATTCAGGCAGTGCCGACGAACGCGAACAGTGAAATTGATTTTTCTCCAGTTTTTTACAAGTGAATAACAACAAAACATGAAATATATCAATATGGAAAACAACAAGTGCCCAAATTTGGATGAATTTTGTTACGTTTGTGGTCATATTGTCCGAAAAATACAGAAAAAATTTGTTTACTGAGCAATTAAAAATTTTTTTATTTTAAGGGTGGTGGCTATAACTGATTTTTGAAATTCATACCTTTACTCAATTGCGAGTAAAAGCGAAACTCGTGCATCGATTTTCATGATCTTTGTCTCATTTTGCTCATAGGTTATGTGACTTTGCGAAAAAGTAACTAGACTTGAAACTTATTTCCGTTTTGTATTTTTTATGAATTTAAAAAAAAAAATATATTTTTTTTCTTCATGCGCTTATTTTTAACTTGGAAACTGTGGCTTTTATAGGAAAACAATATATGAACAGATTAAGGAAATTGTAATTTTTAATTTTTTAAAATTTATTTCAACTAAATCGGGCTAGTGGTTGTCGAGCTATGTCAAACAACAGGGCCTAAAACGTGATAAATTCCCCAATACGATAGTACTAACTTCAAATCGATATTAAAAATATTTTGGCAGGTAAGAAGACAAAACGAATGATGCAGAAATTCTTATTTTTGGGTATAATTTCACATACAGTTCTCAGAATTGAGTTGGCAAATCATGTGTTGTACTGTTTTATTTTACCTGTAAATATAAAATATAAGGGCAATTACTAGAAGTGACACTACTGAAAAAATTATATAAAAAAAACTAAAAAATAACCCATTTTTATTTTTTGATATGGTATAGGTGAAGGATAAACCTTTCTAAAAAAGTAATACACTGTAAAAAACCCTTGATCTTTTTTAGATTTTTCGTTAGTTAAAATTTTCTTTTTTTATAAATTTTTTACAGTGTAATTTTTTTTTGTGTCATAAAGCCTGTTAAAATATCTTTTTAATGATACCAAGATCATGGAAATCGGTTCAGCCGATTCTGAGTTATTGTAGTTTAAATGGAGCTCTTTTTGACCATTTTCGCGTTTTTTCGAAAACTTTCCCACTGTGCCACGCCCAAAAAGTCGCAAAACAGTCATTTCTAAAAATGAGAGTTTGTTTGTATTGATCAAATTTAGCTATGAACAAAATTTCAGTTTTATCTCGATTTTTAAATGAAATCATTAATGTTTTTTGATTTCTAGTAAAATTAATTGTAGTTTTACCCATTGCTTTTAATGTTTTTTATGCTCCAAAAACAAGTTTTGGAGCATGAGAGTCGAATCGACTAGCATTGATTATAACTAGTGTCCGACCGAACCCGGAATTTTGGCCATTTTATAATACTAGTATCGCTTGTGGTCGAAATTAGAAAAACTTTCTGAAATTTCAATCGTTTTTTTCTCATTCTTAGAAAATCTTTCAAATTATTGCAATAACTTCGATATCAAAATAACCGACATTTTTTTAAATATATTATCTGTAAAAACATTACACAAAAAACTTTCATATACCGTTCTTCTTTTCAACCAGGGCTTTTTATACGAAAATACGTTGTACTGAGAAAATCTATAGTTTTCGAGAAATTGTCACAACTTTAATGTCAAAGAATTTATTTAAAAAAAAAATAGTTGTCAGGGTCCGCCATCTAACGTTTTTTTTTTTTTCAACTAGTGCTTATTTCGTGAATGGTAACACTTAGCTCATGTCTGATTTGACAGATAATTAGTTTTATCCTTCCGCTAAACGAATATGGTTGTGTATACGCTTGAACAACGCTGGGAAATATTGCGACATTACTTTGAAAATCATGGTAATGTTGCAGAATGTGTGCGAAAATTGCGTACGGATTTTGGAAGAAGAGAAGCACCGTCAGCTCCGTATGTTCGTTATCTTGTGAAAAAAGTGAAAGAAACTGGCATCCTCATCGATAAACCAAAGCGTGAAAAGCCAAAAGCAGTGCGTACACCCGAGAATATTGCTGCTGTGGCAGAAAGTGTGCGTGAAGCGCCATCAACATCAATTCATCGTCGTTCTCAACAATTGAACATTTTAGAGACATCATTGAGACGAATTTTGCATAAAGACCTTGGTATGACGCCATACAAAGTCCAATTGGTTCCAATGCGTTTTCGCTTTACTAAGTGGGCCTGCGATCGACTTACAGAAGATGCCGATTTTGCCAAAAAAATCATCTTTTCAGATGAAGCCCATTTTGATCTTGGCGGGTATGTAAACAAGCAAAATTGGCGCATTTGGGGCACAGAAAACCCGCACGCATACATTGAAAAGCCGCTGTACCCAAAACGAGTCAATGTTTGATGCGGATTTTGGTCCAGAGGCATAATTGGCCATTTTTCTTCGAAAATGAGCAAGGAGTTGCCGTTACAGTCAATGGTGATCGTTATCGGGCCATGTTGAACGAATTTTTGTTCACAAAAATTGAAGAGGAGGATATTGGCAACATTTGGTTTCAACACGATGGCGCTACGTGCCACACAGCCGAAGCTACACTCGATGTTTTGCGCCCTGTTTTTGAAGATCGCATTATCAGCCTCAGAGCTGATGTCGTTTGGCCACCTCGGAGCTGCAATTTGACACCGTTGGTGAAATAAGCTGCACACAATCGATAATGTGCTTAAAAATTGGACCGATCGTGTAGGTGACTGCATGGCCAGCCGAAGCAGCCATTTGAATGAAATTATTTTCCATTATTAACCGGAAGGATTGTACTTTCAAATAAAAAAATAAATTAAAGTTTTTTCTAAATGACCTCTATATTTATTATGTTGACTTTATATGATTTAAATACAAATTTTAAATGTTTGATAGTTTAAATCATACTTGATTTTAAATACAAATTCTAGTTGTTTGATAGTTTAAAATCGTTTATTGAGCTTAAGGTCAAAGTTAGAACAATTAATTGTTCTAACGAATTTTTCCAAAGAAACAACAACAGAAACAGAAAAAACTTTAATCAAATGGTAGAGCTCGACCAAACGGAAACAGCTGAAAACAAAATCAGCAAAAATTCTAAAAACAACTTCAGTAAACATGCTTTGTTAGTGCAGACTTCCAGCAGGCTGTTGGACTACATATAATAACATAGGCATAGAAACTAAAGTAAAACAGAAATACAACAACAAATGTGACATTATGAAATTGAGGAAAAAATGAGAAATTGAAGCTTCAAAATCTCATCGCCCCGATGGTGCATTGCGTTAGCGTGCGCTTGCACGGGCAATCACAAAGATTTCTGATGACGCGTTTAGCACCGCAGAAATTTTACAATAAAATCAAATGCTAGTGATTTTTTTCCTTTCATATTGAAAAACTTTGTTGTTGTTGTTGTTGTTGTTGTTGTTTCTTTGGAAAAATTCGTTAGAACAATTAATTGTTCTAACTTTGACCTTAAGCTCAATAAACGATTTTAAACTATCAAACAACTAGAATTTGTATTTAAAATCAAGTATGATTTAAACTATCAAACATTTAGAATTTGTATTTAAATCATATAAAGTCAACATAAAAAAATAAATTTGAGAAAATATCTAGTAGTTTTTTTTTATAGAATTTTCAAAAAAAAAATTATTTGGCGGACCCTGTAGAAATAAGATGCCAAACCTTTTTGTAGCGCGGGGTCGATCAAGTGAAACACGTTGCGGCAAGTTATTAAAAATATTTAATAATAGCGCTCAAAATATTCTAAAGGAATATAAATGTACAAATTCATTGTTTTCTGCTTAAATTAACTTACGGTCTTGTGACAGTTCAAATATTTATGATTATGTAATAAATAAATTAGCAAATAATTTTAAGTATTGAATTTGGACTATAAAAGGTTATGTAATGCTGCCGGTTCCCTCCATGTGCTGAATGACGTTTTATTTTTTACTGTTCTTAATTGCTTCTATTTGTTGCGTTTTGTCCCAAGGAGACAAATGAAAAGGCGTTGGCAGTTATTTTTAAACCCCCCCACGTTGAGTGTTGATACTCTACACTGTCAACCACTGGAATTGCAACGTCTATTATTGCCAGTTTTGCTGCTGCCCGCTCGAAAATGGACCTTACGTATATGACCGTCTTTCGATGGGATGACTTCCAAGACTCGACCCTTAGGCTATTGTCGCTGCTTACAGTTTTCGTCAATTACTATAACCAAATTTTCCATTTTCAATTCTCTACAAGGCTCGAACCACTTAGAGCTCCGCGTAAGCATAGGAAGATACTCGCTTATCCATTTTCTCCAGAACCGTTGTGCTATCTGTTGAGAGGCTTTCCATTGGAGTTTCAGTGCAGTTGCGTCATCAGAAGGGTTGCCAAGCACTTTTACAGTATGCGTGCTTCACAACAGCAACATGTTTGGAGTGAGAGGATCTACTTCCACGCTATCAACTGGTACATATGTGAGCGGACGTGAGCTTATGATGTATTCCACTTCTATGAGAGCACTTTGCAATACTTCGGGTGATGGATTTCGGTAAGGAGGTATCATGACGTAGAGGGCTGCCTTAATGGAGCGTATGAGCCGCTCCCATGCTCCTCCCATGTGTGGAGCTGTTGGAGGGTTAAATTTCCATTGCATTGTAGGCTTTGTAGTCTCCTCAGCTATGCGATCAAAGTCCACTTCCTGTATTTGTTGCCGTAGGAGCCTCTCTGCACCAATGAAATTCGTGCCTCTGTCACAGTATATTTCTCTAGGCTGTCCTCGCTGGTTGGAAAAGTTACGCAAACATAGCAAAAATCCATCTGTAGAAAGTGTTGATGTCAGCTCTAAGTGAATACAACGAACACTTAGACATGTAAATATTATCCACCATCTTTTTTCAGGTCGGCGTCGAACAGTGACGCTCAAAGGTCTGAACAGATCAACCCCAGTAAAGGTGAATGGCGGGCAATAGCTACCCAGCCGCGCTGCTGGCAACGGAGCTATTTGAGGTACCTGGGGCCTGGCACTGATGATACGACAGAGAAGGCAATTTTGTTTTATTTTGCTGAGCAGGCGACGCAAACTCGGAATATAGAATCGTTGTCGTAAATTCGCCACGACAGTTTCTTTGAAATTATGTAAACACTGGCGATGTTCTCGAATCGCTATAAGCTCTGTAATACGGTGCAACGGAGATAAAATTATGAGATATTTGGTATCGTATTGACAATGTACCGATGCTTCAATACGCCCTTGAATTCTTAAAATACCAAACTCATCTATAAATGGTGAGAGCTTACGCAGTAGCCTACGCCTCGATAGGGCTTTATTTTGTTTTAATAAACGATGTCAGCGGCGCATAACTGCTTCTGTGCTTCAATGAATAACGTTTTCTCGGACAGCTCTAGCTCATTGGCGGTCAATAAGCCTGTATTCGCAATTTTATAAGCTGACTTTGTCTTTGCGCAGCAAATAGCAATGAACCTTCTCACATAAGCTGTCGATCTGAGCAGACGATCCCAATTACTAAACCGTTGAAATTCAATAATGGAATAAGCCTTTGCATGATGGGCTACTGTATTTTCCTCTAAGTTTTCTTGTAATGAATCATTAAAATGTATGCTTGAGGATGAGGGCCATTTTTTTCGCCGTATTGCAAAAAAGATGGTCCTTAAAATCATTTGCTATTCATTGATAAATCAGTTTTGTCATGCCATTTCGTTGCCAAGTCGGACACATTATAATTTGTTGATATATAGCGCCAGTCCTTGGCATCGCAAATCCCATGGATTTCACTGACTCTAAAAGATACGAATCGTGTTAATTTTTTATTGGAATGAATCCAAGCCAGAACCACTTTCGAATCGCTCCAATAGTAAGTATTTGAAAAATGTAGGGGAAGGTGGGGAATCGTGGGCCAGCTTTTTATTTTGTTAAATATCTTAAAAAAAATTTTTTTTGCAAATTGTTATATGGTATGTTCTTCTACATGAAATTAGGTAACTTTTGACTATTACACTTTCCGACTTTTCGTGGTTTGAAAAAAATTAGTGTTTTTGCGATTTTCAAAAAATGGTGGGGAATCGTGGGCCACCGCTGTAATTAAGTAAAAATCAAACAATTATAATGCAAAACTTTATTCAATTAGTAGAAATGACAAGTACTGTTATTTTAATCGAGAAAATGACGAAGGATTATGCACGATCAATCAGATACGCAATTTGGGCACGTGAATGTGTTGTCGGAGGTAGCACATTTTGCATGGACATCTCGACCACATTCCATGCATGCAACTGAATTGTTATTGGTCAGTTTCTTTGGCATTGACTCCAAACAAAGTATGCAGAAGTCAACATCTTCATCGTCGGAAGAATCACGTCGCGCTGGTTGTGATCTAGTTCTGCGCTTCTTGGGTGCAGGTGTCTCCTTTGCTTTCTTTTCTTTATTGCGTTTGATTTCAGCCTTCTCACGCAATTCAGTGACAAATTCAGGCGATGTTAAAATGGCACTCCTCATCGGTTTGCGACCACGATTGGACTTTTCAGCTGGTGTTCCTTGTTTCAGTGGGCCAGATTGTCGCAATTTTTGTGAAAGTGAAGCAGAAGAGCTGGTACCTGATGTGCTAGCCACTGCCGATGACTCAGAAGTTGTGACTTTTTCATGTACATTACGATTTGTGACAATAATATCCCTATTCTCTTCACCACTGCCATCGCATTGATCCTCACCACTTAGTTCTGAAGAAATGAAATCAACTTCAGTGAATCTGTTTGCATTGAATGGGAAAATTCCGCATGATTTAAAACCACTCTTTATGTTTTTTGGTGTGACGGCAATGTCAAGACATTAAAGGACCAAAAAGGGAGACATCCAAAGGCTGCATCCTATGCGTACAATGTGGAGGAAAAGATAGCATTGCGATATCATGAGCAAGGGCCTTTTTGATTACTTCAATTGACAAATGCGATGCATGATTGTCTACCAGAAAAAGTGTGGGTGAGCCGGCATGAGCACCCGAGAACTTGATAAAGTGATCCATATACTGCAAAAATACCTCGGCTGTCATCCATCCACTGCCATTCGCCACGCCTTCAGCGCCATAGGATGCATGGGTCATGAATATTGCTTTCATGTTTTTGCGTAAAAAAATTAAAAACGGTGGAATCGACAAACCACTCGCACTAACTGACAACGCCACCGTTACATTTGTTCCTCTTTCGGCTGATGTAGACGTGCCTATCCTTTTTTTGCCTTTTTGTGCAATAACTTTTACGACTTTGTTGGGAACAGTGGGCAATCCCGTCTCGTCCATATTCCAAATTCCATGGACCTCATATTTTGTTGCATTGAGCACAGAACGAAAATTGTCGAATAAGGCATCGACTTTCTCTTTGGTAAATGTTTCACACGATTTTGGCTGACCTGCTCCGGCTTGCGCAACGACAAATTTGGATGTCGATTCATGAACGAGTAGTACCAGTCCTTACTTGCTTCCTTATTCTCATTTCACGATTCAGGATAATTGCATTTTATGGACACTGCATATTGGAATGTCAAAGTCCGTAGTTCCGAAATACTTAGGCCATAGTAAAAGTCACTTGCGTGGAGGAGATATTTCAGTGAAGCTTGTTCTTCTTCATCACTGAAAATCTGAAACAAAAAAAGTTAATTATCAGTTTCTAATGAAAAAAGTTATAGAAAAATTAAAAATTCAAAATATTCATGTTGAAATTTTATAAAATTTTACAAGCTACTTTCATTATAAAAAAAAATTGTATATTCATTTTCTATTTTCTATATTTTATTTTTTTTATTTTTTTTTTATTTTTTTTATTTTTTTTTATTTTTTTTATTCAACATTCATTTTTTATTGAAAAAAATATATTTTTATTAAATTAAGATAATTAGTAAAAAGGGAAAACTCACCGGTTTTGCACCTGTCATAGTGATTCCTTTCAGGAATGTGATCATCGTATCACCGGAAGCAGTGGAAACATCAATATTTGCGTCTTTGAACTTTCCCATATAACGGCTCAATGTAGCTCGTGGTACATTATAGGTTTTGGCGATAACACGCATGGACTTTTCATTATTTTCCATCTGTTTGATAGCCTCCACAACAGCTGGGAAGTCAATTTTTTTTATCATATTTTTCATCATATCGTGGCATGATAGCTAAAAATTAACAAAGAAATAGGAAACACAGCCTCCATTTTGCACAAAACATCATAAACACAACATACCAATATGATTGATATGAAAACTGTAAAAACACGGGTGGCCCACGATTCCCCACCAAAAGTGGCTCACGATTCCCCACAAGCTACTTTTTGCAAAACAACGGCGTGTAATTGACTCGTTGAAGTCATGCAAAATTACTTTTTTATGTTGAAAGGCAAAGGTCTAACGATAATAAAAAACATATTTACCTGTGTTTTGTCGTAGCAATTCGTCCATGAATGATGGAAACACGCAAAAAAAGTTTTGCAGATACTTTTTTTGGGCGAGTATTGTGCAAAGCAAATAAAACGCGTACATTTGCCAACAACCAATGTAAAAATGATTTTAGGTTAAGAGAAAACAATAACAGTTGCATTTCACTATTTATCTCGACATACTGCCGAAAGGTAGCGGTGTCTCACGATTCCCCATGGCCCACGATTCTCCACTTCCCCTATACTGTGAAGTTCTTTAATCTGTTTTGTTAACCGTACGCCAAGTACAGCGGCTATCAATTCTTACCGTGGTACAGGAAGCAATTTCAAGGGCGCGACCTTTGTTTTGGCTCCAACGAATTTGACTTCAACATTTCCCACGCTTTCTTTCCGTATATAAGCCACGGCAGCGCACGCGGCAGTACTCGCGTCTACAAAAATGTGGAGGCCTGTTTTACATTCTTCCCATTTTTCGGAGGCTTTCAAGTAAAATCTTGGAATTCTTATGTCTTCTAACAGTGGGAGCTGTTTTATCCACTGAAGCCATTTTTTGAATGCCTCATCTGGGATGAGATCATCCCATCCAAGCTTGTAGCGCCATAGGTCTTGCTGTAATATTTTTAAATTTACAAGAAAATGTGCGAGATATCCTGATGGGTCATAGATTGACATCAGCGTTCTCAGTGTTTCCCTTTTTGTGGGAATGCGCTGACTAGAGAGAATATTTTGACTTGATTTATTGTATTTCAGCGAGTACATGAAAACGTCCGCTTTCGTATCCCAAAAAATGCCCAAGACCTTCTCTATTTCATTTTCTGGGCTCGCAAATTGATAAGGGATATTAATGGCACTTCATTCATTGCTTGTTCAACCTTTCTTGAATTAGAACGAAAATTTCTAAGGTGAAAACTGCCTGGCGCATGAATCAATTTAATTTCTCTTGCCAATTTTACGGCTTCATCTTCAGAGTCAACGCTGTCGAGTAGATCATCTACGTAATAATTTTGGTGTGTAGCGCACACAGCTCTAGGAAATTCACTTTCGAACCTGGCCGCATTTAAATTTTTCACGTATTGCGCTTGAAAAGGTAAACATGTTGCACCAAAGGTCATTGATGTCATGACGTATGTAACGCGGTTTTTTTGTTATGTCGCCATCTCGCCATAAGAACCGCTGTGCATGTTGGTCAGCAGGACGTATCGCGACGCCATGGAACATTTTCTGAATGTCAGCAGTTAGGGCAACTTTCCTTTCTCGAAAACGAAACATAACTCCCTGTAAAGAAGCATTGAGGTCAGGACCTTTCTACAGCGCATCATTCAACGAAAGGCCATCGACTTTTGCTGCCGCGTCCCAAACCAAGCGGACTTTTCCAGGCTTGTTTAAGTTTTTCACAGGGAAAAATGGAAGATACCATATGTGTGGATAGTCTGGGTCCAGCTCACCGGGTATAAGTTCGCGAATATATCCTTTAGCTAAATGCTGGCCAAGTTGGTTTCCTATGTCATTAAGCAACGCTGGCGAGTATTTGAATTGACTTTCTAAACATCGCAATCTTGCAAAGACCACTGAATAACTATTAGGCAGACAAATTTTATTAAAACGCCACAAAAGACCTACCTCGTATCGATTATCTTTAAGAATTGTAGTTTCTTTCATGATTTGTAAAACTTTTTTCTTCTCAATAGTGAACGAAGCATCTTTATTCTGAGTAAGTCCCATTGATTCTACTGTAAAATAGTTGCGAACCAATTCATCAAGGCTTTTATCTTTTGAGTTTTGACATTCACAGATATGAAAGTGAGATGAGACGTCTTCTGATAATGATTTTGTGTAATTACCGACAAAACACCACCCAAATCGCGTTTTTGTGGCGATCGGTTCGCCCTCACCTTCTTTAATCTTGAGAGGAACTGTTAAGTGCCAGTGATCAAAGTCCTGGTTTTTCATTAAAATATGAATGAATTGGTTTTAAATGCTTAAAATTTTGTGCTAGTCTGTCCATATTATCAGTTTGGGAAGGCAACTCTAGACTTGGCACCGAGCGCACCTTTAAGTCAAAGATTGTGGCATCATTATGTTTGGGAGTTACTTTGAGCGTAAAGGCGCTTGAATTTTCCCCGACTCGATGATTTCCCCCAGTCCATTTAAGCATCAGGGGCTTTGGATTCCCTTGGAGCTGGAGGCTGGTCACTAAGGAGTCATCGATCATTGAAATTGAAGACCCTTCGTCGATAAAGGCGTACGTTTTAATATGCACTCTGGGTCCTATCAGTATAACTGGGACTATACGGAACAGCATGGAGCCTCTATCTATTTGGTGGCTCATCTGTGTTGAGGTATAGGGTGAGCTTGTTTCAACTAAGGGGGTAGAATAATGGTAATGGAGAAGTTTATGAAGGATTCTTCTACATCCATTTAAACCACATTCATTTACCGCTTTACAAGATGACCTGTGCCGGTTCAAGCAGTTACGACACAATTTAAGTGATTTAACCTGCCTCCATCTTTCAGACATATTCAATTCTTGAAATTTGCGACAAATACCTACAGTCGTACAATTTCCATCGCAAATTTTACATTTCATTTCCTGTAGATTTGACGCATTGTTGTTTAAGTCAGCATGAATGTTTACTAAATTATGTGCTCGTGAATGCAAGTCAACTTTTGTATGTAGACGTCGAAAATGTGCCCAATTCAGTTTACTTTGCGCAGGCAAACGATCCACAAACTCTTGCAGCAATAAGGGATTCTTAAAATAATCCCCGATTTTTATGCCTCTACTACATAAGTTCTAAACAGCTATTGAGAATTGAATGAGTGTTTCCAATCTGTCGGGTTTGGGCATCGGCTCGCGTTTAATTTTTCTATTTGTGCGCGAATGACTACTTCAGACCCCCCATAAATCATTTTTTATTTTTTGCGACTTGAAATAATTTGCGACACGTGAAAGGGAAGACAACTGACTCTCAACAAGTTTTCGAGCATCCGCCTTTTAACTATAACTATATAACTACTATAACATAACTTCGAAAAACACTTCGGAATTAAGCTTAGTACCAAGAAAGAGTGGGACAGCGAGATGATATCGCATGTCAAGAAACCACACAGTATAGCATGGTATACAGATGGGTCCAAGACATTGGAAGGTATAGGCGCAGGGGTGTACGGGCCAAGAACCAAGCACTTTGAACCTATGGGGTCAACACCCAGTATCTTGCAAGCGGAAATCCTAGCAATACAGCTGTGTGCACAATTCAATCTGGACCGTAAATACAAAGGTCAAGATATAGTTGTGATGTCAGACAGCCAAGCAGCAATCAAAGCATTAGTTTCCTATGAGATATCATCGAGAATAACATGGGAATGCCTAACAAAACTCAACGAACTAGGCAAGAATAACAATGTTACTATACTTTGGGTCCCAGGACACAAAGGAATACAGGGTAACGAAGAAGCCGATGGTCTAGCGCGACAGGGTGCAGCCACAAAATTTATAGGACCAGAAAAATTCTGCGGATTGGGCACACATTCTATAAAAGAAGAACTAAGAAGAGAGGAGAGGCATAAACGTTCAAACCTTTGGAAAAGCCTCCCAAGGCTAAGACAATCCAAATTGCTCCTCAGAGATTTTAACACTCGGAGAGCAAAATTGTGCATAAGCTTAGGCAAACGGAATCTTAGGATTCTAACGGGGTTCCTTACAGGACACTGTAAACTCAAATACTACCTGATGAAATTGGGCATAGAGACCGATAGTAACTGCCGTTTCTGTGAAGAAGCAGAGGAGACTCCAATACACCTACTTACAAACTGCGACGCCGTGGCTCGCAGACGTAAACTAGCACTGAGGAATTATGAGCTGAGTCTAGAGCAGGTTTCATCCCTTGAACCTAAGAATATTCTCAAATTCATTAGAGAAATAGGGCTGGATGAAATTCTGTAATCCGCAAACCCAGCGGAGCTTTGATACAGGTACAATAGATCTCATTTAGGTCGCAGTACGCATCTCCACCACACAACATTAACATTAACATCGCCTTTTAAGCTTTTTTGAAGCCTGCTAAGATTTTCGACATCTGAATAGTCGCATGCTAGGGTTGTCTGTTCGAACATGGAAATAAATATATGCCATTCTTCTGGCTTACCTGATAAGGGGGGTAATTCTTGTTTGATGGCTTGCCTGGCAAGCATGCGTTGAAAATCAAGCGGGGTGTTGCTTACTTGGGGGTAAGCAGGATAGAAAAAAGAATTAAATTTATAACATGGTTGTATTGGAACTGTATACTGTTTTTGATCTGCTTTTATGTTGTTATCTGTCGTAGGCGCTTCGGCATGGACAGTGTTACTACGTACCTGATTGATAGATGTCTTAGTTGAAACACTATCGCCTTCGTCATCGCTTACTTGCTGTAACAGCGCCTGTTGACGTTGAAGTAGTTTAGTCTGACGCTTGATCACTTCTCTCCCTCTCTCTCTCTTTCCAGCAGTTGATTTTGTTGAGCAAGTAGTTTTAGATCGCGCCACTTTCGGCTTGAAGATGATGATAAAGTTGAACGTTGTTCAGCATGCTGTGTAGATTCTGCGTTCGCCCCGCCGTTTAAAAGGGCTTTTGGTTGCACCGCTGTGGCGCTCTGTAGGCTGCGCTGCTGTGGAGTTTTTAAGTTGCATCTTGGGCACCTCCAGCTCTTGTTAACTATTGAGTGGTTCACTTTGGCGCATCCTAAGTGCGACCAACCTTGGCAGTTATCACATTGCACCATGTCTTCTAGATGATCTGGTTGATTGCAGCAAATGCAGTTATAAGCTGTCTCGTCTGCCTGATCACTACCTTTAGGATCATTGCCAGAAGCCATGTTCGACAATATTTTGAGGATGTAGTAATAAGATGCCAAACCTTTTTGTAGCGCGGGGTCGATCAAGTGAAACACGTGGCGACAAGTTATTAAAAATATTCAATAATAGCGCTCAAAATATTCTAAAGGAATATAAATGTACAAATTCATTGTTTTCTGCTTGAATTAACTTACGGTCTTGAGACAGTTCAAATATTTATGATTATGTGATAAATAAATTAGCAAATTATTTAAGTATTGAATTTGGACTATAAAAGGTTATGTAATGCTGCCGGTTCTTTCCATGTAGTGAATGACGTTTTATTTTTTAATGTTCTTCATTGCTTCTGTTCGTTGCGTTTCGTCGCAACGAGACAAATGAAAAGGCGTTGCCAGTTATTTTTACAATAGTCAAAATCGGTTCAGAAACACGGGAAAAAATTGTACTGAAATATTTCGCTTACGACTATTTATAAATATAGTATCGCCTGTAGTCGAGATTCGACCATCTTTATAAAATTGCAATAGTTTTTTTCTGATTCTGAGGCGTTGACCTCACTTTAAGAAAATGTGCTGTACTAAGAAAATCTTCAGTTTCAGTACCAAAATATGTTGTACTGAGAAGAGTTAAAGTTTTCGAGATATCGTCATAACTTTGATGTCAAAATAAAGGGGAATTTTTAAAAATTTTCTATTTATATGAAATGTCACCATCACAATATTCTCACATGTTACACAAAAAAAAATGCTTATTGTAGAGTTATCCGTAAGAGATGGCAAAAAATTTTGTTTGTACATTAGGGCGGGTCAAATTCTGGCTCAGCGAAATTCGTAAAATACATGTAATTTCAAGACCTTTTTCTCCACTACAGCATATACAAATTCTGAAAAAAAGCTGTGCGGACTTTCGTAAATAGATTCATACACATACATTCATACATTCATATTTTATAATTGAGAACAAAATCTATTTACGAAAGTCCGCACAGCTTTTTTTCAGAATTTGTATATGCTGTAGTGGAGAAAAAGTCTTGAAATTACATGTATTTTACGAATTTCGCTGAGCCAGACCACCAAAAAATTCGTCCATACAAATTGACCCGCCCTATTGTACATATTATCAATGTCTAAAATTTACTCTTACACCATGTTCTTCCATTTCTTATATCTTAGGTTTTATTTCAGAAATATTCTTTCGACGCTCATATTTCAGGTCAAAAGTCACAAATATTTGGAGCACTTCTTCTCCCTACTCTATTTGATTTAAAAAATAGCCAAAATCGGTTCAGAAACACGGGAGAAAATGGTACCGAACTGTTTCGCCTGCGCCTATCTTAATATATAAAAGGCAAGCACGCTGCTCCGTGTCCAATATCTCTCAAACTGTTCAGAATGAAAGTATGCACATCTTAATACATAAAAGGCAAGCATGCTGCTCCGCACACAGTATTTCTCAAATTGCAATTATTTTTTGACAGTAAAGTCATTTTACAAGACACACTGTTCTCAAAAATGTTCAAACTGAAAGTATGCACAGAAAATTTATTTGATACTTATCAGTGGCAATATTAGGTATTTGCAATGGTACGTTTTTGATTTAACTACCTCTTTTTTCTTCCTTTTATAAAGAAGTTGTACCAAAAAATATAATTGTATCAGCCGCGAAAAAACACCTGAGTTTCTACGTATATGAAGGCTCCAAGACCAGTTTGTAAAGTTGTGTATAAATATGATTGTTACCAAATTCAACTTTTTGCACTTTTAAACTTGATTTAATTTTTCAATACTGCTTCAACACGTAAAGTGTTATTTTGCATTTTGCAAAAATCGAGTGAATAAAAATTCAAGCTTTAAAAAGAGAAAAAGTGCTTTCGGCAAATGGCCCCGAAAAGGAAGTGTGCGGCAGACCTGTCGTAGGACAGGCTTTAATACAAGTTTATATATAAGCGAAATGGCTTAAAACATAGATTTGTGTAAATATGTAACTTTGGAGTGGTTTTAAATGTTAAAAAAAATGTTCAAGAAATTGTATAAAAACATATTATATAATAACATATAAAATAACTTATAAAATAATATATAAAATATAAAAACATTTTTAAAAAATGTAATTTTCATCAAAAAATTCATAGGGGTAGCTCATGGTTTTCGATGATAGAAACGGTTTATTGAATTATGTGTCAAAATGAAGCTGGTTTTGCAGATAAATGATATGTCATATAAAAGAGTATGAAAAAAGAAAACTTAATCAAAAAAAAAAAATAAATTACTTAAAAAAGTTTGGCTTTTTTTTGAGCAAAAACTGAATATTTTAGAGGTTTATTTAAAACCATATAAAACATTGAATTAGTGAGATGATGGTAAATATTTTCTTATTTCTCCAAAGTTAATTAATAGATCTTTCAGACAAAGATAAAAATCGATGGAAAAATTGCTGAGATATTTGCTTGCAAAATCAAAACTTGAAATTTTAATAGTTTTTTTCTCATTCTGAGGCGATGACCTTGCTTCAAGGAAATACGTTGTGCTGAGAATATCTACATTTTTCGAAATATCTCAATAATTTTGATGTCATTGTAAAGGGATTTTTTTTTTAACCCACATAGCGCCGGAAACTATTTTTTCTCTCATTTATGTTGACGTTTTTGGTGGCCTTTTAAAACGACTGTTGCGCTAAGTGGGTTAACATAATATCCGTGAAAAATATTATCAAAAAAGCTTTCGTATTAGACATCTCCATGAATACATTCGGAAGGAACTTCAACACATTTGCTACGAAAAGAAATGTTTATACTCTTTCACATTCAGCTACCGATTACGAATGAGCACTAGTAAACATAGAAGGTAAACATTTGTGTATTGTACTAAAATCAGTAGAGCACTCAAAATGAAATCAACTTGAATTCTTGTGTTATTCTGTGAGTAATATTTCGGTACACCAAGTGCATGTAGTGAATTGAATATACACACAGCCATGTAGATAGAAATTGAGTTCAATTGTGTTAATAAGAGAAAAAGGCAATGCTGAAGTTATAAGGAAATTTAATGCAAGGGATTTAAGGAAGCTTTAAAACTTGATAATGATTTATGAGAGAACTTCAGAATGATTTATATGAATAAAAAATGATATTATTTGAGCTCTGAGGGAAAATTATACGTTTATTAGCAATAAATAATATAAAGAACAATTTTACTGAATTTAATTGCGAGCCTTAGATGATCAAGTTAGTTTTGAAAAATGCAACAACAACAACTCTGTATAGAGTCAATCGCACAGCTGACTATACAGTCTGTTTCGGAAATCGCTACATTTGCTTTTCAGTAGTCTTGAGTGATTAAGCTGTGATCAACCCACTATTTAAGTCTTATATGATTTTACACTTGTTCGAACAAATTCGTAAGAATTATTATGTTCTCATCGGCCATTTATGGCAATCATATGACTTTTAGCAATTTATAGATCAAGGCCATCAACTCTACCAAGGTTGCCATCTGTTCTAGTTGCTTCTTATTTATTTCGATATTCATTGGCGTTCGACGAGTCTGCCGAAATGCACCATAGAATGGAAATGATTTTTGCTTCGGTAGAAGCTAGTGTTTTAACTGAAAGGTGACTATTTGCAGAACCAAATGTTCAATTATTCATGACCTTGACCAAAATAGATAAATTATTTCTAGATTTAATTAAACTTATTTGGCCGAGCTCCACCATAGAAACTTTATCAATTGTGATCTATTCTTTAAATTAACTAACATCTTTACCACAGTTTTCACCAGCAATGTGCATACCAGCGTCTACGTATTCATCTTCATCCCCATCATCATCTTCAATAGCATCTTAAATACGAGAATTTAAAATTTTTCTGTCGCCAACAACACAGTATTCATCAGCTACTGATAATTTAGCATCCGCAACCTCGTCACAATCTTCCTCGAACGTCATGGTTACGCTCCATGAAGCTACTTATTTGTCCTCGTATTCACCTTCATCGTGGCGACCGTAGCCTAGTGGGTGGAGTGTGTGGCCCATTTCCAATTCCAGCTCAGACAGAAAGTTTTTTCAATTGAATTAATTTTTCTGTTCGGTCGTCACCTCTCTGCAGACAATGGCAAACCTCAGAGAGTAAAAATTGCCATGAAAGCTTCTTGAGAACATAAGCCGTTCGGAGTCGGCATAAAATACGTAGGTCTAGTTCTCGGTCATTTGCGATCAAACATTTAATAACGCACAACACAATTGATCAATAGAAGTTAGGTCAAAGTCCTTCCAAGGGCTGAAATGGACAGTTAATTTTTTATTTTATTTCTTATTTATTCATCTTCATCGTCATCTTCATCGTCATCTTCAATATCATCTCAAATACAACTTAAAAATTTTCGTCGCCAACAACACCGTAGTCACCAGCTACCAATAATTTAGCATCCTCAACCTTGTCACAACATTCCTCAACCGGCACGGTTACGTTCCATGAAGCGACAGATAGAACTCGTCTTGACGATGAAAGTGTTCGCATGCAAAAGCGAAATTGCGCCCTTTACTTTCACAACGTTGGTGGATTCCGTACAAAAACCGTCGGCTTTACAATAAATCATGCTCCGTTGATTATGATGTCATAGCTCTTGTTGAAACCTGGCTTACTCCACATTTCGTTTCCAGTGAGCTGTTTTACAAACATAATTTTGTTTACCGCAAGGACAGATCGCCTGGACCTAGCGTAACCAGAGGAAGAGGCGTTTTAATCTCAGTATCTGCGCTTCTAGCCAGTAGGGAGATCCTTCTTCTTCGCAACTCTGGCAATATTGAACAAGTATGTGTTATGGTATCATTTAGTAATAATCTAAATTATAATGTTAACGAAATTGTCCTACTTTTAAGTTACATCCCACCAGCAAGTAGCATCAATGTCTTTAATGATCATATTTTTAATATTAACCATGTTTTAAACTTTTTAAGTCCTAATCAAACACCGTGTGTTTTAGGTGATTTCAATCTAGGCAGTATTGTGTGGAAGTTCTGCTCGGAGGATAAAATGCTTATGCCATTCAACGCAACAAGTGCTGCCGAATCTCTTTAATGTGACTCATTGTACTCGCTAGGTCTTTTTCAAATTAATTTTGTGAAGAATGATGTAAATAGAATTCTGGATTTAATTTTCATCAGCAACGACTTTAAACCGAATCACCCTGAGTACATTTTTTTTTAAATTTTCAGAATGACCTGTAAACGCAAATATAAAATGGGTTAAACTAAAATAAGCACATTTTAAGTGTTTGTGCTTGCGTTGCCATATGGCAACGACAGTGTGTTTCGAGTTAGGTACCAACTGTGTAAATGTGAAATGCCACTCACAAATAACTCGGTTTACCACAAAGCACTTATCATGGACTTCTGTTTCTTTATTTTTGATTACGGCGTTGATGATAAAAAAAGTCTTCATTTTACAATTTTAATAGAGCTAATTTATACTGCGCTCAATTGTTGTTTCAATTCTATCAATTGGAACCTATTTCTTGGTCAAGGTGACCTATTTCAAATGTATGCAACATTTAAGAATGTAGTGAATTACGCGCTTGATTTATTGTGCCAATCCGCGGCCAGCAAAAATAACAATAAGCGTATAATAAGCGCCTGACTCATCTTAAAAATCTTCATATTTCCGTCTTCGCAAGGCAACATAGCTTTATCCGTTGATAAACCAGTATTTTTAAACCTTAAGTAAGATTTGTTGCGCAGATTTTTAAGATGAGTCAGACGCTTATTATACCAAGGGTATTTATTGTTATTTTTGCTGGCAAAATAAATCAAGCGCAACGACGATATACTTTATTCAGTATCGTGAAAGTACAAGTACCTAGGTACTTAAAAATAAGTACCAAGTACAAGTACTTCCATACTTATACTTGAAATTTTCAAGTACAAGTACTGTGAAAGTACAGTATTTCTCAAGTACTTTGTTAAGTACTTGGAGATTTTGGCAACACTAAAACTAAAATTATTTTAAGTACAAGGTTAATAATTTTGGACTCAATTTTAGTCCCTCTTAAATATTACTGCATATTTTCAAACCTTATAGTTTGAAATTTTAACTTTGCAAACACAACTCATAATTAAAACTTTTCTGTGCTTAATTTTTAACCAATGCAATATTACAGCGTTCTTTTTAGTTTTTTGGTTTAAATTTGTAAGCAATTCTGTATTACTTTTTGTTTTTAATGCAGTTTATACTAAATTCTAGTACATTGGATACTTAATTTGAATTTAGACCCGTAAAAAGTTAGCCTGGCAATGCTGAGACTCAATTACGGCTATTTGGTTCAAATGTTTGTTTATTGCTTATTTTACTTATAGCGCAATAGCCCAGTGATTATAGTAGTGAGCTCATAAACTTGTTGTGGCTATGAATCTCACGATTTTTGATATTTTTTGTTTATTTTTTTTTCTTTTTTTTTTTCTTTTTTTTTTTCTTTTTAATATTTTAATCCAAGCCTGTACTAGATTTTAAACCAAAGCTGTATTAAAACCAATTTTTAGTATTTTATGTTTATTTAATAAAATCTTATTTTAAACTGAAGCTGAAAAACACGATGCTTTGCTGCCCAAACATTAAGTTAAGATGGTTTCAATCCTTAAAGAACATGGCGCTCACTAATCTTTCTACTGGCGATATTTATCGCACAGTTGTTGCACTGCTTGGTAGATCTTGTCACAACAGACACTGAACATCAGGAAGAGTTTTTGATTTTGGTAGCCCAGGTAGCATTTTAACAAACAAAAAAGCTATGCTCTTTCACATTTCAACATTTTTATGTAGATGAATCGAGCGAAGATTTTACACCAACTCAATCCACATCATTGCAAAGTGCAGAGTATAACAAAATTGTATAAGAACATGATAAATCTTCACATTTTGAGATGTTGCAATTTTACCCTCTTGAAGGTAATAATGAAGGACTTATCAATCAAGATAAACACACCTCTTACATCTTTTGCTCCAGTGGAGCGTTTGTTTTCATTGGCAGGTTTTGTTTACAGTTCCAGAAGGAAATCTCTAACAGATTTTTCTTTCGAAAAATTAGTTTTTATGAAGACCAACACTAATAAACTTTAAATGATATTTTAAGGGTTTTTTTACCAATTTTATACAATCAAAAATAATAAAAAGTTGCTGAAATCATCTTGAACAAACTCATGGATTTTTATTTTTTGAAAGAATGTTGTACAAAATTCACGAAGTACTTAACAAAGTACTTGAGAAATACTTGAAAGTATAGTACTTGTACTTGAAAATTTCAAGTATAAATATGGAAGTACTTATAGTTAGTACTTATTTTTTAAGTACCAAGGTACTAAGTACAAGTACTTGTACTTATTTTTACAGATCTGATAATAAGTATATTATGGCAATTGAGCATGGTATGAGAGCAAATCCAAAATCTTTCTGGATATTTTTTAATTCTAGGAGAAAGTCATCAGGGTTATCTAATTACATGGAGTTTAATGATTCTCATGCGGATAGCCACAAAGAAATAAGCGTTTTTTTCGCTGATTACTTTGGATCAGTTTACAAGTCTGATCCACATTCAGTTCATCCAAGTACGTTGAGTAACATACCGCAGCTCTTCAACTTAGGTATAATAAATATAGCAGACAAACTGTGTTTTTGATACCTGGATTAGTCTAGATTGCAGCAAAGGTGCAGGCTTTGACTTGCTCCCACCCACATTTCTAAAAAACTGTGCGTCGACGCTTTACTCTGCCTTCAATTTCATATACAATAAGTCTCTTTCTTCCGGTACTGTTATAAATGAGTGGAAAATTGCCAGCGTTTCTCCTATATATATAAATCTGGCTAGAAAAATCAAGTTGAAAACTATCGGCCCATCGTAAAGCTTTCAATTATTCCGCAAGTATTGGATAAGATCTTGGAAAACTTATATTTGCGGATGTACAAAGTTGTATATCTTCTTATCAACACGGCTATTTCCCGGCAGATCGACAACCACAAATCTTGCTGTTTTTTCTAACTTTTGCATCAACGCCATTGAAGATGAGTCACAAGTGGACACACTATACACGGACTTCTCAAAGGCGTTTGACAGCATCTTGCACAAAATACTAATTGAAAAGATCGAAAAATAATCTTATCTCACTAACAGAATTATGTATGTTAAGATAGGCGACAAACTTTCTCGTCCTATCGAAGCAAAATCCGGAGTTCCGCAAGGTCAATGACATCCCACTTGCATTAAAGTCTTGTAAAACTCTACGCGGATGATCTCAAACTTTTTCACTTAGCTAGTAATACTAATGACTGTGCTACCCTGCAGGAGGATATTAATGCCCTGGTTCATTAATGTTACGTTAACAAGCTTCTGCTTAATTTTTAAAATGTAAAGTGCTAACTTTTTCTAAAAGAAACATATCAATAAATTATGCTTACATGGATGACTGTGCTCGTTGTTTTTTAAGAATGAGTCAATCTAAAGATCTGGGTGTGATTTTTGACTACACACTATCATTTGATGTCCATATCGAATATATCATTTCAAAGGCAAACTCTTAGTTAGGTTTCTTAAAAAGAAATGCTAAGTAATTTTTCGATCCTTATACGCATAAGACAGCCTTTATAAGCCTTGTGAATACGCAAATATCATCTGGGACCCCTTTTACGATTCCCCTAAGAATAGAATAAAAAAAATACAAAAGCGTTTCACAAGGTTTGCGTTGCGCAGATTATACTCATGGGATACTATGCCTGCTTATTGGTTAATTTTAATGTTAATGTTGTGTGGTGGAGATGCGTACTGCGACCTAAATGAGATCTATTGTACCTCCTTCTCAAAGCTCCGCTGGGTTTGCGGATTACAGAATTTCATCCAGCCCTATTTCTCTAATGAATTTGAGAATATTCTTAGGTTCAAGGGATGAAACCTGCTCTAGACTCAGCTCATAATTCCCCAGTGCTAGTTTACGTCTGCAAGCCACGGCGTCGCAGTTTGTAAGTAGGTGTATTGGAGTCTCCTCTGCTTCTTCACAGAAACGGCAGTTACTATCGGTCTCTATGCCCAATTTCATCAGGTGGTATTTGAGTTTACAGTGTCCTGTAAGGAACCCCGTTAGAATCCTAAGATTCGGTTTGCCTAAGCTTATGCACAATTTTGCTCTCCGAGTGTTAAAATCTCTGAGGAGCAATTTGGATTGTCTTAGCTTTGGGAGGCTTTTCCAAAGGTTTGATCGTTTATGCCTCTCCTCCCTTCTTAGTTCTTCTTTTATAGAATGTGTGCCCAATCCGCAGAATGGTTCTGGTCCTATAAATTTTGTGGCTGCACCCTGTCGCGCTAGACCATCGGCTTCTTCGTTACCCTGTATTCCTTTGTGTCCTGGGACCCAAAGTATAGTAACAGTGTTATTCTTGCCTAGTTCGTTGAGTTTTGCTAGGCATTCCCATGTTATTCTCGATGATATCTCACAGGAAACTAATGCTTTGATTGCTGCTTGGCTGTCTGACATCACAACTCTATCCTGACCTTTGTATTTACGGTCCAGATTGAATTTGCACACAGCTGTATTGCTAGGATCTCCGCTTGGAAGATACTGGGTGTTGTCCCCATAGGTTCAAAGTGCTTGGTTCTTGGCCCGTACACCCCTGCGCCTATACCTTCCAATGTCTTGGACCCATCTGTATACCATGCTATACTGTGTGGTTTCTTGACATGCGATATCATCTCGCTGTCCCACTCTTTCTTGGTACTAAGCTTAATTCCGAAGTGTTTTTCGAAGTTATACCTTTTTACTATATCGTCTCTTGGTAGATCGATGTAGGGAGTGTGCTTTGTAATATCCTCCTTCTCTCTACTGCTGATAGTTTTACCTAAACCTGTCCCCTCTTTTGCAATGCACAACAGAGTTCGCTTGGCTACTCCCTCTATGACAAGGTGTAAGGGTGTTAGGTCCAGAATTACTTCTAGTGCTGCTGTAGGGCATGTTCTCATGGCCCCTGTGATGCATACACAGGCCAGTCTCTGCACCCTTGTTAGCATATTCCTCATTGTGGTTAGCTTGGTTCTCTCAGCCCATGCTACTGCACCATAGGTGAGGATGGGTCTCACCATCATGGTATACATCCAGCGGAGAATTGTTGGGTTACAACCCCAGCTTTTCCCCGCCAGGCTCCTACATACCATGAGTGCGCGCAATGCTTTGTTTATAGTTACCTCTGCATGTCTTCTCCAGAGAAGCTTTGAATCTAGTGTAAGTTCCAGATACTTTACTTCTTCTTTGAAGGGAATTTCAGTGCCATCCATTCTCATTGTTCGGAGGTTTGGCAGGCTTCTTTTGTTAGTAAAAGGTACTATGGTGGTTTTCGCTGGGTTGATACTTAATCCCACTGTGTTGCACCACTCCTTTGTTACTGACAGTCCTCTCTGTATCAGGTTACAGAGTGTATCCTCGAACTTCCCTCTCGCTATTAAGGCGATGTCGTCTGCGTAACCCTGACATTTTATGCCATTCTCGGTTAGCATCGTTAATAATTCGTCCACAACAAGACTCCACAGCAGTGGAGAAAGGACTCCGCCTTGTGGGCAGCCTTTTGTTGTTTTGATTCTTATAGTGGTGTTGCCCACTTTTGTTTCTGCAGTTCTAGTGCTAAGCATTTGGCATATCCATCTGCTGAGCATATCATTTACTCTTTTTTTGTGTAAAGACTTCTTCACAGCCTCGTGAGAAGTATTATCAAAGGCTCCCTCTATGTCTATAAAGGCACAGAGTACGGTTTCTTTGTTTTTGAAAGCTGACTGGATGTTGCTAGCCAACTGGTATAGAGCAGATTCTGTAGACCTGCCCGCCCTATACGCGTGTTGACAGGGGTGCATTGGTGCCTTCTCCAGAATCTCAGTTCTTATATAGTTATCTATTACCTTTTCCATTGTTTTAAGTACAAATGAGGTAAGGCTAATGGGTCTAAACGACTTTGGTAGCGTGTAGTCTATTTTCCCTACTTTTGGTATGAAGGTGACTATCGCTGCTTCTAGTTATTTTGACTAGGTGAGGCAATATAGTTTCTGCACCTTTTTGTAGAAGTGCAGGAAAGATGCCGTCTACACCTGCTGATTTGAATGGTTGAAAGGTTCTGAGTGCCCAATCTAGACGAGCCTTAGTACAAATGCTCGTTGCAAGTTTCCATTCTTCTTGATTTGGAGTAATCTGCCTGTCTGCTGTCTCATACTCAGTTACCGGTGTACTGCCCGGGAAATGAGTTTCTAGAAGGTGACTGGCTCGTTGCTCTTCTCTAAGCGTATAGCTTCCGTCTGGCAATAGAAGTGACATTCTTGTCTCCACTCTGCCTTTACCCATTGCTTTGTGTATCCTGGCTGCTGCTGGCGTGAAAGAAATGTCTTCACAGAAGGTTCTAAAGCTCTGTCTTTTGGCTTTCCTGATTTCTTTATTATACTCCGTCAGAGTCGCCGTGTAGTGTCATTCTCCGTTGCGCTTTGCGGCATTAAAGCTGCATCGCACCTTCTTCCGGAGTCTGGTCAGCTCAGCGCTCCACCAAGGAGTATGTTTTGTTCTTGCCTTGTGCCCTGTTGGACAGCTAGATTCGTAGGCATTATATACTGCATTGTTTACTTGCTCTACATAGCATTCAAGTTCTAGGATGTTACTAATTCTACTCCTAGCTTTTACGTTCTGTAGGTTTTCTTTCAGGTTGTTGGTGTATGTGTCCCAACTGGTATTTCTTGGGTTTCTTTTGGGTTCTGTCTATTGACATTTCGCCCCAAATCTAAACTCTATTATTCTATGGTCAGACATTGAAGGTTCCATTGATACCCTCCATTCCCTAATCATATCCCCCACATCTGGGCTTCCTATGGTGAGATCTAAGACCTCTTCTCTAGCCCTAGTTACAAAGGTAGGTGTTACCCCCACATTGAAGAAGTCTAGATTACTACTTAAAAGAAATTCTAAAAGGTACTCACCTCTGGTGTTGACGTTGGTGCTTCCCCAAATTGTGTGGTGCGCGTTGGCGTCACAGCCGATGATTAGTGGAAGGTGCTCTTTCCTGCAATGCTCCACGAGTCTTTTTATCTCCGCTGGGGGAATGTTGACATCGTCCCCAGGAAAGTAAGCGGATGCGATCACTATGGCGCGGTGCTTGCCATCAGTTTCGATGTGAGTCTCGATAACTGAAAGGTCCCGCGTCATAAATTCTGAAAGACAAATATAATTAATATTTTTCTGCATTAGAATACATGCTCTGGGATTGATTGTTCTCTGGTCCCAAGTTACCTGACCCTCTTTGCAGTAGAGGCCACTTACTTTTCCCCTGTAGCACCAGGGTTCTTGGATCAGCACGAAGCCCAGTTGTTCTGTGGTAAACCTCCGAGCAATAACTGCCGAAGCAGCTTTTGCATGGTGGAGGTTTACTTGGGCAAATTTCGTGCTGGTTACTGTGCCGATCGTCATAGCACTGGGCTGCTGCCCCGGTCTTCTTCAGGCAGCGTTGCTACTACCTCAGTCGGAGGTTCGCTTTTACAACCATCAATCGTGAGAGCGGCGAGGTTCATGCCCTCTGCTTGATCTTCGATTGAAGGTGTTGCGGTGATGACCGAGACGGAGGCGAACTTCTCCGTAACAACTTCACCAGTTGGTTGTATTGGTGGCGTTGCGTCTTTTCCTTCATTTGGAGTCGCAGATGTGGCTTCTGTGGACGTTACCACTGTTGACGTTACAGCTGTGGGCGCTGCAGTTGTGGATGTTGCTGCTTTGACCGGTTTGGTTGGTGGCGATTTTGTGCCCAACACCGGAATGGTTCCAAAGCGGAAGCTGATAGTGGAGCCCCTTGACTTGATAGTCTCAAGTGACTCCCTATCTATCGAGAACGTGAGCATATGCCCACTTCCCTCATCCTTGGAGCTCAATATCTTCCAATACTTAGCATTGAGACCATCGTTCTGGGCGGCAATTAGTCCCATCGATCTATTGATCTCCGTGCTTGAACTTCTTGGCAAGAACATTCTAACGGTATGCCCTTTTGGGACCTCCTCCCCTAGGCAGGCCATAAGTTCTAGCCCTTTCCATTGCTCGAGCCTTGGTGCTGCTGCTCGCAGCCATTCTGCTGTTGAGGGATTCGAACAGTCGACCAGTAACATGCCGGGACGAAAGTGAATTCCCTCAAACTGTAGCTTGGTGGACCAGCCCTTCACTACTTCGCTCAATATGGCTTCTTCTAGCTCCGAGAGCTCATCCGGACTTAGCATTTGCCGGGGGTATTCTTTGGGCAGAACCGCTATTTGGATGCCCTTAGTTATGCTTGCATAGCTTTTTCTATTTTTCTGAGGTTCTGGCTCGGGTACCTTAGCCCCTGGCACTGACCTACTGTTGCTTCCAGGAGCTATTCTGGCCTTCTTGCTCTCTGGACGTTGAGGAGGCGTTATCTCGCTGCAGCTCCTCTTCGTTGCCTCTGGTACCGGTGCTTTACCCCGATGCTCTACCGCTCTTTCATGAGCTACTTCGGGTGCCATGCCCTGTTCCAGATAGCGCAGATACCATCTTACGCCTGCTCCACTAAGGCCGACTCTTAGTGGGTCGTCTAGCTCTCCTGGCTCCCCGCGCTGAGGGAGGTGGACACGGCGACGTCTACTGTGGAAGGGCTTGTGTTTTTGCCCTTCTTCTGATTCCCTTTTCTGTGCCGCATCCTTGGATGTTGACGCAGTTTCCGTGATTGGGATACTTTTTGGAGCCGACGTCGTATCATCCCGGTGTTCTTCCGGGGGAATTTTGACAGGATGTGATCTCCTGGGGCTCGCAGTTTTTCTTTGGTGGCTGGTACTAGGCCTTTGACCGCTGTGGATGGTATGCTCCACTCGATCTTTGCCGTACGGTGCCTCCTCATCTGTGTGCTGCAGTGTCTGTGATCATTATGGATTCTATGCTCCACCTGATCATTGCTGCGTACAGTCCTATTGATTTGTGTTCTGGCTGGCGGAGGAGGATTTCTCCTAGGTTTGGTGCCCTGCCGTTGACCTTCCTCTTGGAATCTCTGTTCCATGAGGTCTGCTGCTCTGCTTGCGGTGACTCCCCGCAAGTCTTCCTGTTTATTGTGTTTTGTTTTTTTGTTTGTGCTCATATTTAAGGTTCGACCGGTAGCTCGTGTCCGAGGACAAAAGCGTCGCAGTCTATGTTTTATGGCTGCGAAAGGGTGGTCAACCATGCCAGAGCCCGCATACCATGGTAAGGCCACAGTTACTTCATGAGGCGGCCTGTTATCATGAAGGCTCCGTTCCAATACAGTCGGTATACCCCCTGACTGCAAACCATCCAATGGGCACGGTGCGCATGACACCCTGGATTAGGGGGGAGTAACTTTTAGTTGTCGCTTCACAAAAGATGCAGGCTCTGCTGAGCTGTAGGGTTATGCCCTACAGGGAGGAACTACTCCAACCGGCAGTATTGTGTCATTGCAACTTAAGCCCCTACATCGCGTCAAGATTGTTACTCGGAGTAGGGGTCTTATTGGTTACGTTGTCGTCTGCTAAATCTCCAAAGCCTCTCACATAGGCGTATCATATCTAACATTTGTAAAAGACATAATTGATATCAGAATCAATTCTTCGGAACTCTTAGCGGACTTTCCGTTCAATGTACCGAGACGTGCTCTGAGAAACTCAGACCTATTCCACACGTTGAACCTGTCTTATAATAATCTTAATCTGTCATTTGATCCATAGCGTTAATTAATTCAAAACTAATCTATGTTAACTATCTATCTATCTACATGAAATGTAAATGCATATAATGCTAATCGTAAATTTTTAAAATATTTGTATTAGGCAGTAGCCTATAGGAATAAGGTATATGTAATATGTAATCTGATGGGGTTTTACCCGGTAGGTGTGGGTGAATAAATAAATAAAAAAAGTTTGCATGCATTTAATTGCGAGCTTTAGATCAAGTCAGTTTTGAAGAAGGCAACACCAACAACAACTCTGTATATAGTCAATCACACAGCTGACTACACAGTCTGTTTCAGAAATCGCTACATATCCTCTTCTGAAAGAGGAAGTGTTGAATCTAAAAACTTACTTGATCTACAGCTCGCAATTAAGTTCATCTAAAATTTAAAGAATAGATTACAATTAACTAACAAAGAATTATTTCTTAGAAAATGTGTATTATTGATCCAATTTCTATCTGAAATCAAAAAATTATAGACTATTGTTCGTTTGAAGCATTTTATTAAATTCAGCTGCATCATTGGGTTTGACATAACCTAAAAATCAAATAATCACTTGTTCTTCAATAATGACGAATTCAACTTGCTGTGGAAATTGCATTCTACATATGATGATTTTATCTAGTGCAATGGCTGCTCAATTATTTTTCATCAAAAGTGTGTGGGGCTGTCTGCCCGTATTGGAGACGCTTTGCGTAGTTCTCTGCATAATGGCCTGCAGTGGTTGTGTGAGAAATGCAGAAAATTCTCTAGTGCTACTGTCCTCCAAATGCTATTGGAATCTTTTGAATTGAAAAATTTTGCGAATTTTAAAAATGCTTTGTCTCAACATTCCAGTGCATCGTCGAATATTTTCGATGTGGTTCAAGCTACGAGTGTATCTAAGCGGTACAACAGTTGCTAATGTTACTCTGACCGATGTTTACGGAACAGTTTCTCCTGCTATGCCTTCTAATGTTCCGGTTATTCCTGGTGCTGTTGCTGTTGTTGATTTTGCTGCTGTTGCTGAAAGCCATAAAAATGCTGTCCTTTGTCCTGCTGCTGGGATTACTAATGGCTCCACTACTTTAATTGAAGATAGTGTTTCGAGTCATACAATTTTTGGTCAAAACGTAAATTTTGAATTGGAAGTATTCGATCCGATAAAATGGTTCCACTTGTCATCTTTCAAACCTGCAGTCACTGATGATGACATTATTGAATATGTAATCAAACATGCAAAAGTTGCGAGACATCATCTGCGCTGCTCGAAACTAGTGAAAAAGGATGTTTCACTCAATTCGCTAAGTAAGGTCAATTTTAAACTGAGAATTTCGTCATCTATTTATGATGCAGTTATTAATCCTATAAAACATGCAATAACAATAGAGTTCAGCTACTACAGCTTTTTCACACTTTCTCCGCAATAGATCATTTTAAGAACCAATCCAAATATCATGAAATATCTCAAAGATATCGATAAAAGTGGTAAAAAAAAAAACCAAAAGGGAGAAAAATTTACCCACCATAATATGGGTTGGGCTCAGGGACAACACAAGACATAACTAACCATGCGTTTGCATAGATCTTATCCTTCATTAGTTTTCAATCTACTTTTGAGTTGACCTTTCGACAAGTTAACATCAAACACGTTACAGTTGTTAACAAAGGTACTCATGCGATTTAATGGAGCAGTTAACATATAATTTGTTCTACTAAATGGTAAATAAATCAAGTTGTTAGAGTTTCTACGGTTAGTGTTAAAATTTATAAGAGAAAGAAGCTCTGGAGAGTCGAATACACCAGTTATGAGTTGGTGTAAGCAGACGATATCAGCAGATTTTCTTCTCTCACTTAAAGATTGCATCTTTAATAATTTCAAACGATCCTCATATGGAGGAAGGTTAAATGTGTCAGTTCCACTCAAGCCTCTTAGAGCAAACCGAACAAAACGTTTTTGTATTCTTTCTATACGATCAACATGCACATTGTAATGTGGGGACCATACTTGACTTGCGTACTCCAAGTGAGGACGCACGATTGAATAATACAGAGTTGTAGTTGTTATTAAGCTATCAAACTCTTTTGTCCACCGTTTTATAAAACCAAGCATAGAAGACGTTTTTTTACAAATTCTATCAATATGCATGTTAAACGACAATTTAGAATCTATGCATATACCAAGGTCTTTGACGGTAGTTGCACGACTTAAAGCAGTATCTTTAATTTTGTAATCAAAAATTAAATTCTTCCTTTTACGTGAAAAGGTCATAGTTTGGCATTTATCTGGATTTAAAAACATGTTATTTTTAGAACACCAAACCTCAAAGGAGTTCAAGTCTGACTGGAGCAGGCCTGAATTGTCATTAGAATTAATTGTTCTGTATATTTTCATATCATCTGCATAAATAAGCAAATGAGAGTGTTTGATGACGTGGGTAACATCATTAATTGCCAAAATAAACAGAAGTGGACCCAGGTGGCTTCCTTGAGAAACACCCGATTCTGCAACAAATTCAGAAGACAACACGCCTCGAAATCGTATTTGATAAGATCGCTCCATCAAATACGATTTGATCCAGTTTACAAAATATTGTGGAAATCCCATTAATTTAAGTTTAAATAAAATTAGATTATGTGGTAATTTATCAAAAGCTTTGCTAAAGTCAGTGTAAATACAATCGACCTGGCTACCAGAATCAATAGATTTTAAGCAAAATGAAGTGAAATCAAGGAGATTAGACACAGTAGATCTGCCAGTAACAAAACCATGCTGACGAGTTGTCATGACTTGCCCACAGTGAATTTTCAATCGATCATACACTATTCGCTCAAAAAGTTTAGGAATCGAAGACAATTTAGCGATAAGCCTATAATTAGTGACATCATTCCTGCAACCTTTTTTGTAAATAGGACTGATATAAGATTTTTTCCAAAAACGAGGAAAATTACTTTCATTAATTGATTTACTAAAAAGTAACGAGAGTGCTGACACAAAATGGAGCCGCATTGTTTTAACACTGCGGCAGGAATTCCATCTGGTCCAGCGCTAAAATCCTCATCGATTGATTCAATATACTTAAAAATATCCTCTGAGGTAAAAGATATATGCCCCAAAGAAACTCTGGATGCGTTGTTCATATAATCAAAATACGCTAAATCAGGATTAAAAGAATCTGAACAAAATGATTCTTTAAAAAGATTGGCAAATAAGCCACAAATAATTGTGGAATCGTCAGTAAATCCATGCTGAAGTTTATTAGATTATTATTATTTATGTATTCTGTAATTATATTTAATTTACTATAAAGTAAATGATTCAACCCCAAAAAGTCAGCTTTTTTGAAATTGAATTCATGAACTGTGTCAACAGAGCTTGAATTTACCATATTCTCCCTATCGGATTTATACCAAACACTCAAAGGTGGCTGGTAATTATCAATAGTAGTCAAAGCATGAAGTGCCTTCTGAACAATGACATTGTTACTGTCTGTAGTTAAGACTAGGTCAAGCAGCCTTTCCAGACTATTATAAATACAACTAACTTGTTGTAAGTCAGAACATATATTGTCAACAAATATATTTTCTTGGCGTGTCTTCGAATTAGATGCACAAAAATGTTTTTCATCGTCAGAAGAATGCCATTTTAAGTTAGGCAAATTAAAATCGCCCAACAATAAAATATCGTAATTAACGTCAAGTAAATTTATTATAAATTAAAGCCTTGCGGATTGCATAGACCTCTACACTGCTCTTGGGAGGAACGTATGCATTAATAACAAATACATTAGAATTGCAATGTACAACTTTAACGCATATAAGTTCGATATTAGCAGAGCAGGGAATATCAATAAAGGAACTAACAGGAGTTCCTTACAGCTAATAGGACACCACCACCAACTGCAGAATTATTGTCAGCGTGTCTGTCCTTCCTATATACTTGAAAACTATTGTCAAACAGTTCTAAGTCAGTAATTCCTCCATTCAACCAAGTTTCAGTTAACGCGATAATATCTTCAGAAAAATTCTGAGTTGACAAAAAAATGTCGCGCGTCTTTGAACGCAATCCCCTTACATTTTGATAGTAAAGGGAAAGCCTATTTAGTTTTTTTGGTTCTGACTGGCGACATTATTCGTCCTTCTAGACCTGTGTTTAGGCTTTAACTCAGAAACAAAGATATTATCAGCCCACAGATTAGAGCTTAGAACAGTTGCAAACTCTTCAGCAGCCACTGTGAGAATAAATGATGCGTGGGACGGTTTATTGCCAATTTTTTTGCATGAGCAGAATGCAGTCTGACTTACTAAACGGTTATGTTTGACAAACGTCAATACATTTTCACTTGTTGTGTCGGACTGAAGGCGTGAAATGAAAACTTTTTTTTTCTCGACAATGCCCTTAAATTTAATGTACTATTGCGCTCATTAGTTATGTCATTTCTAGCTGGGGGAGAAAGAGATGGAGGAGATGGAGTAATAACTATATTATCCATTTTCACTGACGAAAACACTGGTTTAGCCGAGATCTGCTTCGTTTCAGCACCGCCGCTTATTATTTTTATTTTTTGAATTATTTCTCTTTCTAAATGCTAGTGCTGGGTGAGGTGCTTACTTCATTAAAAAATGTAACAATATCTTTAAAATTGTTATTCAAAGCGTTAAGACTAACACCGAAAAGCTTAATTTTTGAGAAAAACTCATCTGGTGAAAAACCCTACACGAAGCACAATACCAGCGAAGACCTGATCGTGGTGAAATTAAATCAAGACACGACCTAGAGATCCCAGCACATGAAGTATGGAACAAATGCCCACATGGGCCAGAACAACTGAACATACGGTTCAGAATGTTTTGACTTTTGCAAAGCTCGTCTAAAGAACAAGCAGCAAAATTTTCTACGGAAAAATATTCCATAGCGAAAAATAGTGCAAAAATAATTTCCACTAAGTGCTTATGGGTTAATATAATATGTTACAGTTTAAAAGCAACTGCAACAATTCTCTGTGATTAGTTTATGCAAATAAACAAATAACGCACAAAGAGGAACGCAAAAAAAAGAGAAAGAAAAAAGTATATAAGTAGCAGCTCAGCTATCAAACTATGACGATAAATAAAACGATATATGTACCACAATAAAACATTAAAAAATTAATATACTACACCATGAAAATAATAGACTTCACTTTATTAACACTAAAAATAATTTTCAATCACAATACAGCAAACACGGAGATTATTTAAAACTGAGATAAACAAATTACAATAACAAAAACAACACAGGATAAACGACCGTCACCGGCTATATGACGAGATCAACTGAAAGTATGGTCTGGCCTTTAAATGTTAAAGTTAAGGAGTTTATGTTTTTTCGCAAAAATCAAACACCACTCATGCCTCGTTAAGTGGTCCTGCAAGTAGCACTGATGAAATGTCTGATAGTAATGGTCTTAAAGTTTACTATCATAATGTGTCTGGTCTTAGAATTAAATCCAATGTCTCAATGGTAGTACTAATACAATGTCTCTATGATATTTTTATTGTAACTGAAACCTGGTTAAATGGAAATTTTTATAATGAAGAATTTGTTGATAAAAATTTATATAATGTCTACGATAGAGGGACTCCTATTAATTGCTGTTAATCGTTTTTTATTAGTATCTATTATTCCATTGCAAAAAACCAATTCATTGCTTGACCAAACAGCTCCTTGGATGTTTATAAAGCTCATACGGATAACATCTCAATTTTGATTACTGACTCGTGCAATGATAGCAGGCAATTCTTAGTGCTTGGTGATTTTAATCTTCCAAATTTATCGTGGTTGAAAACACAATCTGATGACTACCTCTGTCTATGGAATGTTCCCAGTGCTGCTGAACTATATTTAATTGATAAATTCTGTAATCTTAGCTTAAATCAAATTAATTCTTCTTTTAACTCTTTGAGTAGACTGTTAGATTTAGTATTTATTACTGGCAATATTAACTTTAATTTATTAGAATCTGCTTTTCCTATTTCAGCTTTAAGTGCACATTATGTCCCATTGGAGATCCAAATTGTTTTCTATAAATATCTTGCTTTATATAATGATATTTATTATAGGACGTGTAATTTAGACTATTTAAATTCTATTTTCTTTGGTTTTGACTGGGCAAGTGAGTTTGATCTGTGCAATGCTTGCTCGTGTTTTATTAATTTTAAGTCTTTAGTTTCAGCTGTTTGCAATGATCTCATTCCAAAAATTAGACAAAGAACTTACAAATTTCCTTGGTATACGCGTGGGCTCAATAAACTAAAGAACTTGCTTACTAAATTTTATAAAAAATATTTGCTTACTCAAAACCAATCTTTTTATCTCAAATATAGACACTATATGAAGGAATTAAATTTTCTGGATGAATACCTTTACAAGCAATATATATTAAAATTTTAATATGATATTATATCTAATCCGAAGTCTTTCTGGCGATTTATTAAATCTAAAAAAGGTTCTTCAAATATACCACTGTCTAAGGTTCTTAATAATATCACTTCTAATGATGCACCAACTACTGCAAATCTCTTTGCAGATTTTTTCCTATCAAACTGGTTAAAAATGTTGAGTTTGAGACTTCGAGTAATTTTTGTCCAGAGTTGGCTTTGGGTCGCTCACTTTGACTGAAGTGGATGTTGTTAATGGTATTCGTCGGCTGAAATCATCACAAAAACTAGATGTTGATGTTTTTGTTCTTTCTTTTTAGATAAATGTGCAATCAGTTTAGCATCTCCTCTTATGCTAATTTTTAATAGTTCATTGTGTTCTGGCAATTTCCTGGATAGCTGGAAAGTGTCTTTGGTAACTCCTGTCCAAAAATTTTGGTTAAAAAAATAATGTTGCCAATTACAGACCTATATCCAAGCTCTCCACCATTTCAATGCTCTTTGAATCCATTGTCAAAGAGAAAATGTTTTTTTCTGTAAAGAAAGTTATATCCCCATATCAGCATGGATTTATGCCTGGTCGCTTTACAATTTCAAATTTGTTTTTTTTCACTGAGTACTGTTTATCTGCGTTTCAGGCTGGATGTCAGGTGGATGTCATTTATACAGACCTTGCAAAAATTTTTTATAAAGTCTCCCATTCTCTTTTAATCAAAAAACTTCAATGGATTGGATTTCATTCGGGCTTTCTTAGTTGGTTGACTTCATACTTGTCTAATAGGCAGTGTGTCGTAGCCTTTGATAATGTTAAATCCTACCCATATATTGCTACGTCTGGTATTATTACATTTTGGGGCCCTTATTATTTATCATTTTTATTAACGACATTACTGCTATTTTTAAAAGCTAAAAAATGCCTTTTGTATGCCGATGACCTAAAAAGGTCTTTCTCAGAGTAAATAACTTGGCTGATATTGAATCGCTTCAATATGAAATTTTTAATCTTAACAGCTGGTGTCATAAAAATTGTCTCTTCTTGAATCTGGACAAGTGCATTTGTATGTCTTATTCTAGGTGTCAAAATCCCACTCAATCTTCTTATTGCATTGATTGTACTAACTTATTACATTTGGAGCAGTTTAAAGACCTTGGTGTTGTCTTTGATGTCAAACTCACTTTTGTTCCGCATTTGGATTATATTGTACCAAAGGCGTACGCAATGCTTGCATTTATACGTCGAAATGGCTCGTGTTTTTGTGACCCTTATACGTTTAAAGTCCTATTTACAAGTCTAGTCAGCTCGAGACTTGAGTATGCGTCCATCGATTGGAATCCATTTTATGAGTCGCATAAGCTTAGACTTGGAAGTATCCAAAAATCATTTACCCGGTTTGCTCTGCGGTCCCTTAATTTTGAAGGTTCTATTCCCTCATATAGTGCCCGTTGCCAATCAATTGTTCTTAAGTCGTTTTAGATTAGAAGAAATATTTTATCTCTTCTTTTTGTTCATGATATCATAACCGGTATTGTTAATAGTCCTGAGCTGTTATCTATGATTAATTTTAATATTCCTACTAGAGTACTTAGACATTTTTGTCTATTCTATTTGGACATGTGTCGCACTTATTATGCACCCAATGCGCCTATTTCTAGAACTCTTAATATATTTAATGTTGTCAATTCTAATCTTAATCTGGATTTCTCCATTTCAAAAATCGAATGAAAAATGTATTAAATACTTTTTTGTAAATTTCTGTATTTACTTAAATAAATTCTTAATATATTTGGAGAATTTGAGTAACAAAATAACACTGTTCTTATAGTTTTTTTTAAAGGTTTAGTTTTATAGCATTTATAAAATATATATTTTAAACAGTCACTAATTCGCTTATCAATTCAGTTTTATTTTTCAGAAAAAAGTTTGCAAAAAACCAGTTGCTTACTTAACTGTGCGCATCAGTGTTGCCAGTATATTTATGTATAATTTCCCACAAACTCATTTAACCTTTTTTCCCTTCTAAAATTTTTAAAAATTGAGTTCTTAATGTTTGATAGTTTAAATCATACTTGATTTCAAATACAAATTCTAGTTGTTTGATAGTTTAAAATCGTTTATTGAGATTTAGGTCAAAGTTAGAACAATTGTTCTAACGAATCTTTCCAAAGAAACAACGACGTTTTTTCAATATACCAATTGAAAAATTTCTCAGTTTTTCTCCCATTTCACATTCTCACATTTGTTGTTGTATTTTTGCTTTACTTTAGTCTTTATGCTTATGTTATTATTATGGAGTCCAACAGTCTGTCGGAAGTCTTCCACTTACAAAGCATGGTTACTGAAGTTGTTTTTAGTTCTTTTAGTTCTTTTTTGTGATTCCCTTTGATTCCCTTTGTTTGACTTAGTGCCCTGTTACGGTGGTGGTAATGGGCTCATCATGGTCATGCATTGTTGTTGTTCCAATGTAAATTAAAAATTTGAGAGCGAGAGCAAGAGAGTAAATTTTCACCACCACGGCTACCAAATGATTCGACAAAAATATAAAATCATGGGATCAAAACAGTGTTGCGTTGTGGAATTATTCATAACATTTGTGTTTAGGCACGAAAATAGTACACTTTTAGTACGAAATGTATGAAAGCAGTAATGAAACCTGCTTAATAGAAGCCCTCATCGACTGCAGCACTTTAGTTAATGACAAGTTTATTAATTGCTTTTGTTGAATCATTTGTTAAAGCTAATAAAAACAAAGCTGAAAGTAATAATAAAAAAGTAAGTATTAAAAGTAGCAAGAAGTGTATTGGTGCTTAGGCATCATATGACCACCAGCATAACATACTTTCGTCACACAGCTCATCCAACGAAAAAAAGAGAGTAAAAAGTGACATGACCGGAGATCATATGACGACCACCGTAACAACACCCTTATTAAATCTGCAGCTATGAGAAAAAGTACGTAAAGGGAGAATAGCTTAAAAAGAGAGCAGGGAAACGAAGGATTTACTCTTTTTTTATTTTTTTTCAATGATCCTTAACATTCTGCAATGGAATATGAAAGGATATTATAATAACTACCCGGAAATGGAGATATTAATAAAAACTCACCAACACCACCTTTTCTGTCTTTAAGAAACCCACCTACGTCATGACTATCATCCCATCGCCCCCAAACAGTATTCGGGATATTTCTATAATATTCCCCAAAATTCCACATCAAAACAAGGTGCAGCTATTCTTATACATAAGAGCATTCCCCACAAGTTCAATCTACACTGATTGCTTTGGCCCTTGAAATAAAGATAAAAAATCCATTCACAATCTTCTCAACATACATTCCTCCTGGACACTTTATAACATCTTTAGAGCTATCTAACCTACTAAATAACACAAATACAGCTGTTATGATTCCTGACTTCAATAGTTGGAGCCCAAACATGGGATCAACGACATACAATACCAGAGGGCATATAATTGAAGATTTTATCCTTAATAGTAATTTTGTTTTACAAAATAACGGATCTCTAACACATTTTTCCACACACAGAACCTTTACTAACATTGACCTTACCATTTGCTCGCCGCTATTTCTTCCAATAGCTACTTAGTCTGTCATTAACGATTTACACAACAGCGATCACTTTCTGATACTTAGCTCTTTACTATTCTCAAATTTTCCACAGTATTTCAAATCCTTACCTTCAAAATTTAACTGCAAGCCAATAAGAATAAATTCCATGAAAACACCATAATTTTAGAAAAAACGAGAATGGTCTCCTCTTAACATAAATCAAGAAACGGCGCTTTACACAAAATAATCCGTTCAGCAGCAAATAGTTCCATACCCAAGCTTTAAAAAGAACATGCAAGAAAAAAGTTAATTTTGGATGGGATAGGTGCGCGGCTTACGAAAGCCTTAATGTAACGAGATGTTTTAAATGTTGGGGTTTCAACTTTAAGTCAAGTGTATGCAGTGAGAGAAATCAAGTATGTGCGAAATGCAGTAAAACAGGGCATTCCTATAAATATTGCAACAATGGATTCTTAAAATGTATAAATTGCATCAAAGCAAAAGAAAAGTTGAATCCCAAGGATCTTAATGTAGACCCTGACTATAGAGAATGTACTATCAATCTACTAATACGGTAGAGAATGTACTAGCAATCAAATTTTAAGTGCCTGTGCTTGAATATTAGAAGGATTCGTACAAATATTAATCAACTTAATAGTAATAATAGTCGCAGAAAATAACTAGGATTTTATCTGTGTAATTAAAATGCATTTGAAAGAATCCATACTTGACACAGAAGTACAATTAAAGGGTAAAAATTTGGTAAGGTGTGATAGTATATAAAATCACACTGGTGGAGTGGCCTTTTACATTAACCCTCATTGGTATTTTGTATGCGCGCGCCTACAAATCAACTATTTCGGCGTAAAAAAAGATCTAGTAAACAACAACCGGTTTCGCTGAAAATTTGAAAAATAGCTTTTTAGATCGTGCTCCACGAAATAATAATGCCGAGAGATGGCGTGCATGTTCGGAATTGGCTGACTGCAGTATGTCACAAATAAGTATTTTTGTATGTGTACGCATACAAACGCACCATTGACTTTAATTTCGGCTAATTGCTTTATGTAAAAAGAAATATTGCCAAAAAATAGAGAGCGAATATATAACAACATACAACAACAACATATATTTTTCACTAGCAAGCTGTAAATCATGCAAATGACTATGAATATGCATTATTAGTTACTTGCTAGTGTGCCAATATAACACCCGCAAAACACGTGCTTGTGCAATTTCAGTGCATTTTCAGTACATTTTTTGTGATTTCTTGATTTTCGTTTCCAAAAATGGAACGACTTTGTGCCCAAAATCAATTGAGAGATGAAATCGATGATAGTAGCAGTAACGACTGTGATTATTCGGCTGATGATAGTGATGCCGATACTGATTTTGTGCCAGAAGAAAACGACAGTGCTGAAGAGAGTGACAGTGGTTCGAGCATAGTTGAAGAGTTGGAGCAAAATATACGTGAAGAGGTTATTGCTCACCCAGAAACTGCTTTGCTTTCTAAAGATAAACAAATTCAGTATTTGCAAGAGCCATTCGAAATCAACAGACGCTATTCTTACAGACGAAGCACAACAACCATCGAATCGGGTCCAAAAACAAATGCATGTGTTACTGTGTCCAGTCCATTGTCATCATTTTTGTTGTTTCTGAAGCCTATTGAAGACACTGTCTTGACCATGACAAATGTATATGGAGTCCGAAAACACAAACAAAATTGAAGTGCATATTTTGGTTTGTTTCTGCTCGCTGGCGTATATCGCTCATATGGAGATTGTGTTACGCAATTGTGGGACGTGAACAATGGGCGAATCATCTTAAGAAAAACCATGTCTCTGATGACATTCAAATTAATACAAAGCTGCATTCGGTTTGACGACAAAAGCGATAGAGTTGAACGACGCGCAAGAGACAAATTGGCACCGATTCGATACGTGTTCGAGAAATGGAACTCAAATCTGAAAACCCTATATACGCTTGGTAAATGCATTACAATTGGCGAGCAATTAGTTCCTTATCGCGGGAAGTGCCCGTTCAGGCAATTTATACCCTCAAAACCAGCAAAATATGGAATCAAAATTTGGTATGCCTGTGATTCTAAAACCAATTATGCGTACAACTCTCAAGTTTATGTTGGGAAATGTCGGAATTGCAGACCTGAGCGCAACCAAGGACAGCGTGTGGTGTTGGATTTATGTGAAGGGATATCCGATCGTAATGTAACTTGCGACAACTTTTTTACATCGTACGGTTTGGCCGTCGAATTGCATAAACAAAGAATGACAATTGTAGGAACGATTCGGAAAAACCGAGTCGAAATGCCGCCAGTTTTGTTGGATATGAAACGTAAACCAGTATATTCTACAGAAACAGTGTACGAACACAATCTGCAAGCGATATTGATTTCGTATGTGCCCAGAGCTCACCGTTTTATTTCATTGCTCAGTACTTTCCATGGAAATTTTAACTTCGAAGATAATGAAAAGCGCAAACCCAATTTGATTTCTTATTACAATCAAACAAAAGCTGGTGTCGATACATTGGATCAATTAATTGGTACATATCGATGTAAAAGAAAGACGAACCGATAGCCTTTGGCTTTGTTTTGCAATATGCTGGATGTGAGTGCCTTCAATGCTTATGTTATATTTACATCGATGTTGCCAGATTGAAATTCATCAAAGAAAAACAAAAATATACGTCGTCGCTTGTTTTTAGTTGAGTTGGGAAATGGTCTGGTCAATCCACATATTGAAAACCGAAAACGTAAAGCACAAGAACAAACTACATCTAATCGAAATCAACTAAGTCGTCAGATTCAGCATTTATCACCATCACGTAAAAGAGGACGTTGTCACATTTGTTCATGGCGAAACAATGCTAATGTTTTTGCTTCTCGATGCGAACGGTGCACCAAGTTCTGCTGTGCACAACACAAATTCAATTTTTGCTTGAATTGTGCTCAAAAAACCGGTTGAAAAAAATACTGTGAATTTAACCAAAAAAAAAAAAGAACATTTTTCGAAGTCTTTAACACTTTTTGCAACTTTTTTCGAAAATACTTTTTTTTAATCATATTTTTTGTGTGTAAAATAAAGAAATGAATTAATAAAATACATTTGATTAAAAACATAAAAAATAATTATACTAATAATTATAATTATTTCATTTTTTAGCCTTTTTTTCGTGTATGCATACAAATGCATACAAACGAACCGATTTATTCTGAAATTTATAATACCGATGAGGGTTAAGCATGAATGTCATACGCAAGCAATTGAAGTTATTTCAGTTGGAAAAATGATCTGGTGGCTAGTGATAAAAGTTAGACAAAAAAACATAAGTTTAGTGCTAGTGCTACTTTAATTTACTATTATATAACTTATTCTAACAGGTTTGCTTAACACTTATTCTAAACAGGTTTTGCTTAACTTAACAGGATTTATGTTTTATTTTCCTTTCTCCTCTTTCCTTATTTTGTTTTTTTTTTACTTTTTGTGTTTACGTCGACGTGGGCATATTCCGCCCACAGGATTGACAAAATTTCGAAAATCATGTCAAAAAAGGAAAAGAGGAACAAATATAGAGGGACTTAGGTCCATAACTGAGATAAGGGTATTTCAGGTATTATTAAGTTGACTTAGAACTATAATGACACTATTCTTAAAGGTATAACGAGAAATAAAATTGAAGATATCAATAGATGGCAAAATTAAATTTGTTTCTTTGATGCAACGAGCAATTGGCTCGTTTCGTGACTATCACGAAAATGAAATTGTTCTCGAAGATGTCGAGTAGGAGCATAGAAATTAAGCATTACGAGTAGTCTAGGGCAGTTTATGTGATTTTGTAGTAAGTCCCTTACAAACATAAAAGAAAAGAGCTTTCGACGACATTCAAGGGATTGAGTATTTATTAACGCACATCTTGTTGTATAAGAAGGCATTACAATGCGCCAATTTTATTGACGAACTACGTACCTTGTGAAGTTTTTTTGGACTCTTTCGATTCTGATAGAGTGCACCACGTAAGAAGGATTCCAGATTATGCAACAGTATTCCAACTGAGACCTTACCAAAGCATTATATAGAGTTTTGAGTACATAAGGGTCTGAAAAAGCAATAGAATTTCTTTTAAAGAAACCGAGCATAGACCAAGCTTTCGAAACAATGTAGTTAACATGCTCTGTGAAATTTAGGCGCCGATCCAAGACGATCCCGAGATCCTTTTTAGATGTGACACGTTCTAGGGCAGACAGTTTGACGGAATAAGTGATAAAGGTATATTGGTTCTAAATAAAGAAAAACACGCGCATTTAAAAATATTTAAGGGCAGGCACCAATATTCATCGCACCAATTAGAGACGGAATCTATATCAGATTGCAAGAGCACACAATCATTATAAGATTTTATGGACCGATATATTTTTAAAACATCCGCAAATAGGAGAAATTGTGAATGTTTGATGACTGAAGGTAAATCGTTTATGAATAACAAAAATAGTAGAGGTCCTAGGTGACTACCCTGCGGTACACCAGAGGTTACTTTTATGGGTTCTGATTTTATGTTATTAATTTTAACGATTTGATATCGGTTTTTTAAGTAAGATTTAATCCATTTTAGCAAGTTGGAAGAAAACCTAGGCTGCGCAGCTTTTCAGTAATTTGTTATGGTTTACTTTATCAAATGCCTTTGCAAAGTCAGTAAAAATAACATCGGTTTGCAAATGATTTTCAAAGTTTTTTATAACATAGTTACAAAAAAGGACCAAGTTTGTTGAAGTAGACCTACCGGCTCTGAAACCATGTTGTTGATCAGATAGCTCAGAGTTAAGTTGAGTCGAAATCTTGTCATAAAATTTTTTTTCGAATAATTTAGGGATGGAAGAGATTTTGCAGATCGGTCTATAGTTTCTTATATTTTGTTTGGGCCCCGCTTTGTGGATTGGATCGATAAGAGACAATTTCAAACTTTCGAGGAAGGTGCCGCTGTCTAATGATTCTCTAAAGATTTTAAAAAGGGGAACAGATAAGGTGTCGCGCAGTTATGGCTGCAATACCATCGGGACCTCCCGTCTTTTTACTTTTTAGATCATTAAGAGCTCTTTCTACGTCGAGTTCATTGAAATGCAAATCTCCAATATCTAGATTAACTGGAGCAGATAATACTTCGTAAGTGGAACAAATGTCATTGTTCGAGTACACAGATTTAAAATAGTTAGCAAAGAAATTGCAGATGGTTTGAGTGTCATCAGATGAGCAGTCCAAAAGAAACATAGTACTAGGTAGGCCATTCGTTTTTCTTTTAGTATTTATGTAAGCCCAAAAATGTTTACTGTCATTTTTAATTTTAGATTCAGTATTTAAAGCTTTGTTCTGATTCCACCAACATTTTGGTAATATAAAGAATATTTTTAGAATTATGTTTTGTTTTAGGATTAGAGCTAGGAACAGTAATAGCTTTTGAAGCTAGAGTGGGATCTTTGTAGGTGTCAAAGCCGTTTTGAACTTGTGTGTGAGGCGAATGCAGATAGGTAATTTTCAACTTCAGCTTGCGAGATATTAAGGCTTTCGTGGTATCGAATGAAGATTTTCTTCAGATCTAAAGGATTCGTTGGAAGGCCTTCTTGCTCTATCGAAACCATGACGCTCGTTTTTGTTAGACCGTCAATGCAAACTGAATCTGCTTTATTATGCAAGTATGTGAGGTACAGGCGTACATTATCATATAATCTACGGTCTCTAAGGAGAGACATGATAAAGCGGCCGTCACTACTTACATCAGAAAGATTTTTTGTTATCTTAGCTGTAGGCGGGAGAAGAGGATCAAGAAAACCAGATGGTGCGTCAGAGAAGGTTTGAGTTGCAATAGATGTAGGCGCAGACGGTGTATCAGTGATTTTTTGAGAGGAATTTGCTGAACTATATGAAGTAGGAGAATCTATCACTATAGTGGGAACTGTTTAAATACTTACAGTTGAAGAAGGCGGTGACGGATTTAAAATGTGAGAACGTATGAAGTTTGGATAGTTGACTGTAGGATTATTTGCTTTAACGATATTTTGACTAGGTATAGAATTCTGTACTGATGAAAGATTAAATGAGACACGGTTGCGCTTTGAATACGTTGACTTAGTTTGGCTCTGTGTGCCTTGTGCACCTACTAGTTTTGTAAAGTGGGAAGGATTTGAAGGTTGTCTTGGGAACATGGGAAAAATATTAGTTTTGAGGCTCCAAATAGAATCCGACCTGTGATAGGACTTTGAATTATGTCTGGGCTGGGGAATTGGTTGTATATGGGTATCTTTGTACAACGGGTTATCAGAATTATAATGAGAATAAGAATTACGAAAAGTGTTAGAATAAGAGTTAAGACTATAATTAGTTTTACTACGAGTTTTTATATTAGCCTTAGGCACAATACTTAATCTAGATTTATTATTAGTTAAATTAATAGTTTGTGTAGACGTCTTAGGTGCATTACTTATCTCAGATGGGTTCGAAATTTTTTTGGGTCTATCGTTCCATTTGGATACTACGACAGTTCCATGATCTTGTATAGCACCAGGAGTGCTCAGGACCAACCACGCGTATTTTGATGGTATATTAAGTTTAAAACTGCTTAACTTGGCTCGAGTTAAAGATACTTTGTTGCATTCGGATATTGCAAAGCGAAACTTATTTAGAAAGTATTTACGCACCCAAATTTCATTATCTTTTGTGCGGAATCCTTTTATAAATATTGAGATACTTTCTATTGGGTTGAATGCTTTAAGTTTTTTAAGGCAACTTTCCCATTCTGATGTGGTCCACGAAGTTCCAAATCTTTCAATAACATTTTGAGGATCAGCAATCGGTATTATTCATTCTGTGGTGTCAGAGGCAGTTGAAGAGTCCAAATTTGTAGATTGATTAGCTGGTAAAGAGCTAACCTGTGGCAAGCGATTGGATGCTTCAATTATCTCCTCGAAAATAGAAGAAGAGCTATGATGGTGGGCTTGTGGAGACTTTGTTTCAGCTCTATTAGGCACCGATCTTACTTCATCCGCTACATCTGCAAGCGTCACTCGAAAGACTTCAAGATCGTCACTGATATCATTTATTTTTTTATATAATATTTCCAGCATTGGATCTGATTGCGGAGATGATAATTGGGGTTTACCTGATTGAAGTGCAATATCATATCGCAAAGATGTAAGAATACTCAGTAAATTTTTTAATTGTCATTTCTACACATCAAAGATTTTTTTACATCTGATTTAAACTCGTTTATGGCCGTATTCCATAAGACATTCATTATCTTTGACTACCTCAGCTAATTTTCTCATGTTTTCTCATGTTTTTGGAAATAATTGTCACAGAAAAATTGGAAATGCGTTGTGTATTCATGGAAATAGTTCCCAGGTAGGATTTCCCGCAGAAACCATTGCAACTTAGTTTAACAGTCCTATTCTGCTTGGTAGCTTAACAAGAAATAGGTAAGGAGCTCTTGTTAAGCTGATTGTTATGTTATGTAAATGTTGGTATTCTTAAAAAATCATTAACAACATAAAAGCTTAAAAAGCTTTTAAAGTTCACCATGCATGGTGAAAATCGATATGCCTATTGAAAGAAGAGATGCGCTATTATATTATAATTTGTACTTTTTTATTATTTTCACAACAATTGTCTATTTAAGCACATACATTTCATTCGTTGTTAAGACTCTTTCTGTTATTAACAAAATTGTAAGAAAAAGAGCTTTTAAATTTGCAGCAGAATACGAAACCTTAAAAATTGTTAATATTAACTATTTTGTTAATGTAGTGAGCTTAGTTAAGTGCACTTAAGTGGGCTGTAAGTGCACTTTTGTCTTCAATAGAGCAGTTATATTTGGCGCAAGTATGTTCCATTGTTTATTTTATTTAGAAATTGTTTTTGTTTTTTTAAATAAGTTTTTTTGACACAGAGTTAAGGTTAATTTAAAGTGCGATTATTTTTTGATGCAAATTGCAATATATGCAATTATTCGAAGTTTGCTTAAATGTTGGAGTGGGCTATTCCACTTATTTTTATTGATTATTGTTAAGTTGCAATATTCGCACTTTTTGGTTTCACACTTGTATGCACTGCACTTAAATGTAGGTCAGATAGCGAAATAGTATGGTGGAATATTTTAAATTTTATAATAAATTGCAAGCAGAAGGAACTGGTTAAAAAGCACGTCTTAACTGTTTATGGTTACAAGTTAAACTAAGATATTTTATAATCTGATATATACAGATTCCCCGATAAACAAAAATCTCCGGAGAGTACCTTTTGTGAGTTAGACAAACGAATTTTCAATAAAGGGTTGACGGCTGACAACCTTTTCATGCAATGAAGCACAGGACCACAAAGTTTTTAAATTCTAGTTTTTAAAATCTAAAATGGAAAAATGTGAGTCTTTGAGCGATCAAAAATTTAAAGGGGCAATTTACATGTCAGTGAAATTGACTGAAGCATATCGCGTTTTTTTGCTCTCTTTTACTCTCTTGAGATATTTGACTGAATTACCGCTTTCTGACTGATGGCCATTGCAAGCATTTGTTACTAAGTTCCTACTGCCTACTATTTTGTGATGTTGAGTCGATCTGTGTGCATCGAAGTGTTATAAAATATTTTAGTTATTTATTAATTTATTTAGTCAGAAGGTCTCAAAGAGTCAGGGTGGGAAATTGTTTGTCCGCTTTCAGAAATTTAACCTATGGGGTACCTCAAGGCTCGGTACTTGGTCCGCTTTTATTAACGATGTTCATTAATGACATCTTATCATGACATGTTATCATGCATGCATATACGGATGATCTTCAGTTGTACCTGTCCAGACCTATTGGTCACGTTGATGATTTATGTATGAAAGTAAACGTAGACTTGTGCAAAATAACAAATTGGGCTAAAGCTAACAACCTTATCCTTAATCCACTTAAATTATTTGTTTTGCCGGTTTTTAAATCTAGTTACTCCTTCCTAAATATACCGGGAATTTTCTTAGATGGTATTGAGCTCAAATTTATTGATAAGATTAAAAAATATCGGTTTTTATATTAACTCTTCACTCTCGTGCGAAGATCATGTAAATTCCGTTGTTAGCAAGGTTTATTATGTACTGCGAAACCTAAGGTGGACTGCATCATTTGTGCCTGTAGAGACTAGAAAAAAATTAGTAATTCAGCTGATTGTGTCAATTATCTCCTATTCAAATATAGTGTATAGTAACGTTGGTTCCCAATCCAAGCTTAAGTTACAACTTGTGTTTAATAATGCTGTAAGATACATTTTTGGTCTTAGAAAGTTTGACCGCATTAGTCACTTGAGTAACAAAGTACTCGGTTGCAACATCTTCAACTATTTGAATGCTAGAAACTGCATCTTTTTACATAACCAGATCTGCAATCGCACTCCTGATTACTTATTTGAAAAGCTACAATTTTGTAGGTCAACTAGAAGTCTGAATCTTTTAATTCCTACTTATAATTTTTTAAACTCTAACAAACTCTTTTACGTGAACGCCATCAAATCAGTAGCAATTCGATACGCGGAATTCACTGCCTTTAAGTATAAAAAGTATTACAACTAATCGCAACTTTAAGCATGTAATTTTCCAACATTTCTCTTAATTATCTCTTTTTCACTAATTCTATGCAATTGTATTTAAAAACCTTACTTTAATTAAAATTACTTAATCTTTATTTATTGTTATTCTTGATTTTATCGATTTTTCGATTTTTGTTTTGAATTAATTATTATTTTGATTAGATCTTTTAGTTAAATGTTATTAAAAAAAATAAATGTAAAATTATTTTTTTTGTTTATCACTTGTTATTTTGTTATGTATTTATATTCTTACTGCATTTTAAAGACTCTGTCTTATTTAAATAAAATAAAAATAAAAATAAAAAAATTTTTGTTATTTTTTTGGGCCAATTTAAATTTTTATTTAGTTATGTAGAGGTTTTTGGCCAGTAATTTTTAATTGCAATTTTTAATATAAAAAATATAAAAATTCAATTTTTTCCCGACGTTTCGTCATTTGTTTGGCGACATCTTCAGGGGAGTTTTTGTTTATTTTTTCTAAAAACACAGTACATGTATAACAATTTTTTAAATAATTAATATAAAAGAATAAAAACCTACTTTACATTAAACTTGACTTTAAAATTTGGAATTACAAACATGAAACGTTACATTTCATTAATTTTTTTAACAAACAGATTACTTATTGTAACAATTATTTACTAAACTAGCTTGCATAGCCTATTCGTCAATTGCTACTGCATAATTGTTGTTTATGTTGTCAGTGTCTTCTTTATAGTTTATTGCTATTTCCCCTTTTTGTTGAATTCTTAAACTTTCCAACGTCATTCTTTTATTTGTTTTATTTTCAACGTCTAAAATTTTCACCTCTTCAAAGTCAGCTGTGTGGCCTGTCGTCTATATGTGTTGTGATAGCGCTGTTGTTGTTTTTTTGTTTTTTATGTCCAGCTTATGTTCTGTCATTCTTATTCTAAGTGCTCTTTTTGTTGTCCCTACATAAATTTTGTCGCAGCTTTCGTGTTCTGTGCCTTTGCATCGTAATTCGTATACAACGTTGTTTTTGTCTTCGTTTTTAATTTTCGTTTTTGTTTTTGTGAATATTTGGTTTAAAGTGGCGTTTGATCTGTATGCAAACGTTGTGTTGTCCGCTCTCATTACTTTTCGTATGTGTTGGTTATTAGTTAGTTTTGGTATATATGTGACACCTAAGTATTTTTTTGTTTCTGTTTGGGAGTTGCCAGATTGTTGATTTTGATCTGTTGTTTGGGTGTTTTGTCTAATATGTAAAAACCTCTTATTTATTAAGGAATTAGTGTGGTGTGTTGGGAAGTCGTTTTTTTTTAAGTATTATTTTTATCTTTTTTATGTTTTTGTCCAGAAATTGCATGTCAGCTAAAGTAAATATTTTATTTATTAAGTTAGTCGCTGTGTTGATTTTTTGTTGCATTGGTTGCGTAGAGTGAAAATTTATTAGTCTACCAGAGCATGTTGTTTTAGAAAACCAGTCAAAAATTATTTTGCTATTTTGTCTATGTAGTTTGACGTCTAAGTATGGTATTGTTTGGTTTTGTTCCATTTCAATTGTGAATTGTATATTTTTATGGTAACTATTAAGTGTTTTATGAATTATTTCTAAGTCTTTTTTCTTTATTATGGCTAAAATATCGTCAACATATTTGCATATGAATGCAATATTTATACCATTGTTTTTAAGAATTTTAATAGCGTCGTCAAGTAAGGTGTCCAGAATTATGTCTGCTATTGTCGGAGATATAGTGGATTGCCCATAGACATACCATATATTTGATGGTACACCACATTGTCAAATATAAAGTAGTTATTGTCCTTCAAGCAGAATTCTAGAATATTTAGAAATTGCTGTCGTGGAATATTGGTCAAAGTTTTAATTACGTCCCATTGATTCATTATATTTCTTATAGCTAAGTTGGTTGGAATGTTAGTGAACAGAGATACAACGTCAAATGAGACAATTGCGTCTTCTTCTGTCAGTGTTAAGTCTTTTAGTTTTTCTTTTAGTTGAACTGCGTTTTTTATGTTGTATTCGTCAGATATTAAGTGTTTTAAAATTTGTCCAATGTGTTTTGACAGTTTGTAACAAGGGACATTAACCGATGAAGATATAGGTTGGTATATGTCGACGTAGTTTTGTTTGTGTAGGTAATTTACTATAGTGTTGTTCTTCTTTTGTAATTTGTTTGTTGGGTCGGTTCTTATTGTTTTGTATGTATTTTTGTCTCCTAACAGTTTGTTAATTTTTTGCATGTATTCGTCTTTGTACATTACTACTGTTTTGTTACCTTTGTCCGCCTGTGTTATTACTATTTCATCCTCATGAAGTTTGATGAATTTTTAAGTTTGTTCGTATGTCCTCAGTATGAATTTTTCCTTTGGCGTATTTTTAATCCTATTCTTAAATAATACAATCTTATTGGCTACGATGGATCTGGCAACGCTTTTTTCCCTTTCATCCTCTATTCTTTGAATGTGTTGCTCCAGGTCAGCAATCACATGTATGGCCGAAAAGTTGTTTTTTGTGATGGGAAGAGTAAATTTTCTTCCAAGTGAAAGTAGCCACTTGCTGTCTGCTGGAAATACCACATTTGTGTTATTAACGAACCAATCTTCGTTTAAGGTGAATCCAATGTTTCTAATTTGTTTGTTTTTAAGTTCTTCAATTTTTTCGTCTAAAGCTTTGTTCGTACTGTTGCTGATTTGATTGTATATGTGCATTTGTCTCTCTGTGAATTCCTTGTAGTCTAATTCATTTAGTGATTTTTTCATATGTAATTCTGAGTGGAAAATGTAATTTTGTGTGTTCTTGATGTTTATGTTTACTTCTTTTATTTCTAAGTTCAGTAGCTTATTATGGAAAGAATGTTCTATTTTGTTGAATAATTTGTTGACTGTGTCCACCGAGAACATTCGCTTAGCTCCGCATAAAAATTACTGGCCAAAAACCTCTACATAACTAAATAAAAAAAAAAATAAAAAAATTAATGGATTGTGATAATAAAAACATTGTTGATCTTTTAGGATTGAAACTGATCACTCTAGCAATTCGATACGGCGAAAATTTAAGATACAATAAAAGTACTTTTATGCTGATTTTACTACCTTATGAATTATTTACTACTAGGCAGTAGACAAGTAAAAGTTTGCAACCGTTTGACTGACTGATGCAGGCTTTAGGCTCACTGAAAATTTGACTGATACGATGAATTGAAGAAAGTTAATTTTCGCTCTCGCAGAGAGTTCATTTTATTTTTAGCTGGGAAAACAACAAAAATTCTGACTGATCACTGACTTTGACTGTCGTGTAAATTGCTACAAAGTGAGTGACCACGAATCAATTAATATTGATATTAAAATCAACGCAAGGGATGAAAATAAAAAGAAAATCACTCGGACTGTGCATTATAACAAAAAGACTTTCTGTAGAGAACTAGTTTAAAGAAGTTTTGTAATGGTGAATTATTCTATAAGTTGCAACCAGTCAGCAAATTGTTTTAGTCGCATCATAAATGATTCTTTGAATAGAATGGTGATTACAAAAGAAATAACAGGAGGAGATCAGTGTAGTGCATGGTTCAATTCAAAACTTTATAATTTGAAAAAACAAAAAATTCAATTATACCAACTTGCAGTATGGACAAACAACTTAAATAATTGGCACAGCTACAAATGTTGTAGAAACAAATACGTATCCGAGCTAGCTTTAGCAAAGAACAATTATATAGCAAGGAAAGTAGACCAGGCAGTTGACCAAAAATCAATGTGGAGAGCAATTAAAACATTAGTTTTTAACGAAAAGAAAAATTAAATAAATAAAATTGTGATAAATGGAAGAAATATAATAAACAAACAAGAAATCGCTGAACCTATATTTTATTATTTTCTAAACCGATTATTTAAATGCGAATATTCCTTATGTGCAATATGACAATCTACTTGAAAGAAGTGGAAATAATTTTAAATTTGAGTTGTTAAATTTAAATGACTTAAAAAATGATGAGAAATAGGAATAACAAAAAAGACTTTAAATTTCTTTCCGTAAGGATGTTATCTAGCACATTTGAAATAATTATACCAACATTTCTTCAAATTCCACACTGCTAGAAAGAATCCACAGTGGTACCGATTGAGGAAGTGAAAAAATGCTGTAACCCCAAAGAACTTCAGACCCATCAGTATTTTAATGACAGAAAGCAAAATTATTGAAAAAATTGTTCATTCACAATTGGAGGATTATATGGAAAAGCACTCGTTGCTCTCTGACTGCCAATCTGGCTTAAGAAAACAACATACAGTCGAATCTGGATATAGTGAACTAATTCTTGCAAGGCCTTTTCATTGTATCGAGACTGTTCGCATTTTCGAGATTGCATTTTTTCTTAAAAAATTTATGTTTGGGCTTAAATCTTAAAGCATTTTTTAATTTTTTGCTTATGATTCTTTGAAATGTCTATTTCTAAAGCGTTCACTATTTCGAGCTGTTCACTATTTCGGGGGTTCGTTATATCCAGATTTTACTGTAATTGCGAAGCGCTGTTCTATCTTGTTGTTGAACAGTGGAAGTCGGAAACACAAGATAAAAAAGTCATAGTAGCCGTTTTTCTTGATATACAAAGAGCTTTTAAAACGATTGACAGATATTTACTACTACAGAAGCTGCATATGCACGGCATAAGCGGAAACGAACTTTATTGGTTTAAAAGTTATCTTTCGGGAAGAACTCAAAAAACAAAAGTAGCAGAATATGTTTCTGAACCAGCGCAGTTACTTTGGTTGTACCGCAGGGTGCATTTTTGGGTACACTTCTTTTCATTATTTACATACAAGATATTGAAAAGGTTTTACATAAATCGAAGATATGCATGTTCGCCGATGATACCCTATTGTATGTGACAGATGATTCTGCCGAACAATGCATTAGTCATCTTATCTCTGATTTAGAAAACGTTGGAAAGTACCTTAAAATGAACAAACTTAAACAATGGCTATTATAATTAATGTTGGATCTAGCAATAAAGTTGTTGTAAACGGTGAAGAAATTGATTATGTGAATTAAATTAAATACTTGGGTATTATGCTAGATAATCAGTTGAGATTTCATGTACATATTAATTACATATGGGCATTTCCAAAGAAAAGTCTACCGTGACCAAAAAATAAAACTTATTAAAAACTTATTATTTGATATTATATAAGAGAAACATTTTAATTTTATTAATTTAAGCAATTTCCATGCTTAAACCATGGAAATCAAATCGTCTGCACTGTTACACAAATGTAGTTTTTCTTTTTCGTAAATGTTTTGTAAATGCTTCGTAAACTGTTCTGTTTTAGTAAAAACGGAAGGCATTGGATAAAGATAATGAAAATATGGTTGAGGCAAGGAAAGGACAATATATTAAATTTGTTTTTAATTACTAAATTTCATAATTACTTAACTACCAAATTACTTAACTACCCAATTAAACTACAATGGAAATTTAAGTAACGTAGCGCCAGATAAAAAAGCTATTTTAGCGTTTCAAGCAAAGTTATTCTAAGCCCTTCTAAAAAAAGTTGTATACAAAAAGTCTTGAATCCACACTGTTCAGTTGTATACAAAAAAAATCACTTCCGTTTTTTGTAACGTAACGCCAGCACATATTTTTGCTAATATCTTGAAATCCTTAGGGTCGATTGTTGTCATTGTTTTTTCTTAATATAATGCTACTCAATTACTACGCAAATATAAAAAATCCTATTTAAAAATTAAACATTTTCATTGTTTTTTTAATACTTCTTCGTACAAATAGTCCGTAACGCCAGTTTGGAAATGTCCATATGCAAGAAGATAGCAAAAAATAATAGGATTTTTCCAAAGAATACGCAAAAATATCATTTAGAAGTGCAATGCAAATATATACAGCCCAATTCTGAATGATTTTTCTCCGGGAATCGGAAAAGGGAGTTGTAATTTTTAAAATAAAGTTCAAAAACATTCTGGAAATTTTTAATGCCGATTTGTTTATCAACCGTCAAATTCATGAGTGTTGATAACCGTCAATATTCATGAGTTCATAAATAAACAAAAAGATATGATATCTTTATCTGATATCTTAAAAATTAAAACTCCCTTTACCAATTCCCCTGGGAAAAATTGGTCTGATAATAGGCCTATTCTTTTCCTACCGACTTACAAAAGAACACTAGGTAGGATAACTTAATACATGCAAAACAACAACACAAAGTCGGATACTTATGCGAGTTGAGGCAACTCGGTAAACTGCTATCCGATCTGATTTGCAGTGCTGGAAAGTTGAAAAACTGCTCTATTGTGAATGAGTCATGAAAAAATCCTAGGGAAATTTCATGCAAACGTCAAAATAGTTTTTTTTATGAACAGATAAACAAAACAAAATAATATGGAAGAAGTGTGAGTGAAATTGATTTACGCAAATTTTTGATAAATTTATAAAATAAGATATGATTTTTATTTCAGAATACAAGAAAAACAGCGAAAAAGGTGGTCCCGTGAGGAGACAATTGGTTTTTTGAGGTGCTATCTCGCCCGGAAAGCGGAGTTCCAACATCCCAAAAAAAAGAGATTGGCCTACGCGAACGTGCTGGAAGACATGGTGTCGTTAGCGATCACGGTACAAAATATATGTTTTTTAAAGTAATTAAATTAACAAACTGCATTTTCAGGATTCAGAGAGGACACCGATATGCTTGGAGTCCAAGATGCGAAGCCTTCTCCAAGCATATAAATCAGCACGTGACAATAACCGCAGCACTGGTGCCAGTCCGTGCTTTGCTCCGTATATGGAGCTAATGGACGAGATTTTTGGCTCAAGTCCAATCATCTCAAACGACCACACTCTTCACGTTGGCTACAGGTCGTTTGAAACTCTGACGGTTCGTGTGGACTCGATATCACCGTCATCATCTCCGAAAGCGGCATCGTCACAGGCATCATCTTCGTTGGTATCAACACCGCTACCATCACCGTCACCATCGTCATCAAGTGTGGACTCCACCCAAATTGCGAGCACAACAGAACTATCTTTATCTCCTTCATCACCATTAATGCAGAGAAAACGGTCCGCTCGAGACATTTATTATGAAAATAAATTGAAGCTTAGAAAGTTGGAAGCCGAAGAGAAACAAAAAGCGAGAAACAAAGCCATCGAGGACTTGAAAGATATGTTGAAGGAGAAATGGCAGAAAGACAGCGAGCTTGAAATGAAAAAAGTGGCATTGCTTGAAAAAATTGCAAACCGCAAATAAGCATCCATTAAAATTTTTTTTTAATAATTTTATTTTAAATTTCTTAAATGCCCGTCTTTTAATGAACTAAACTGAGCTGAACTATCTTCGATGGCTTTTTTTATCGCTTTTTTCCTCATTAGCTTATGAGGTATTTTTGTGAACACTTTTTAGTATTTTTTTTTAGATTTAAAAAGCATGAATGAATTTGTTAAGTTTTTTAGTTTATTTATACATATATATAATATGCATATATATATATATATATATATATCAGTAAATATATGTATAAAATAAATAAATCAAACAATATTTTGTTCTCTTAAATAATTAAAAAGGTTTTGCCTCCTATCAAGAGTTGCATCCATGTTTGAATCTTCAAATTCATCTTCAATTGAATAAGAGTTTGAATCGTTTTCTTCGTTGGCATCGCATAAGTCGTCAAAAGAAATACAAATGTTGTGAAGTACGCACACGCTGACCACGATCTTGGTTACTATCTTCAAATCTGTCTGTTCCGTAAAGTGGAGTAACCTTCGAAAGCGCCCTTTTAGCAATCCAAAACTATTTTCCACTACCATTCGTGTTGAGGAATGTATTTCATTAAATTTACGCTGGCTCTCATTTAAGTTTCCATAATCCTTGAAAGGTGAAACCAGCCATGTCGTTGATGGATAAGCCGAATCACCGATTATGAAGCATGAATTTGGAAACATTTCCTCATAATGGCTTTCTGCATCTTGAAATAATTTGGATCTTCTTAGTACTCTACAGTCATGAAGCGATCCCGGTTCCCCACAAGTTATGTCGATAAACTTTTTGTTGGCATCCACTACAGCTTGAAGCACAATACTGTATGTTTTCTTTCTATCGAAGTACATTTCCTTCTGATATTTCGGTGCTTTTATGGCGATGTGCGTACAATCGATAGCACCAATTACGCCCGGAATACATTTTTTATTATGAAACTTATGAACATTTTCATTAAAATAGCTTCCTTCTGGCCATTTAATATGTTCATGGCTTATAGATAGTAAGAAGCGGGTAACTCGCAGCACAGTGGACTAAGCCGCTGACGCAGCTACTCCAAACAAATTTGCCAGCTGTCTGAAAGTCTCCGTGTTGCTGACATACCAAACGTACATATAAACTCCTCTTTTTGGTGAAATACGTGTTCTACCACCACCAGATTCGTCAGGAACGAAGGGAGATTGCGAATACTTCACTGAAAATAAAAAATCCAAAAGTTATAACATGCATTCGTTTAATGGCATTTTATCATTACTTATTAGATGCTGCACCGTCTGACGTTGCAGCCTCATGTGCATTTTGAAGTCCATGTCGCTCATTGTATCCAATGTGCCTTCAAAATTGGAGCACTTTTCATGTTGCTCCACTTCGCTGTCAGTATCTTCGGAGCTTGAACTTGCGAAAATCGCTTCCACCACTTCATTAACTTCCATCGCTCCATTGCGTTGCACACCCATGTATAAAGATGCAATCTGTCAACAATCAAGTATAATTCAAAGATTGTATTTCATATTTTAGAGCAAATAAATATATTTACCAAAGAATCCTCGAAATTACTCATTTTGTTTTGATTTTTCGTATTTTTTTTTATCAAACTAAACATATGCTTATGACAGTTCTTGCCAGTGTTGGTAAGCAACTAAAAGCAAATTTTATCCGAGTTGCAGCGTTCTTTTGTAACTCGTTTACAAAAGAACGCGCCTAATGTCATTATTAAGCCACATTTTTAATATTGTTCAACAATTTTGTTTGTGGGATCATTTCAAATTACAGAAATATTACAGAAACGGCAAAATAGAGATATTAACAGTCCACCCTAAACAAGTGCGCGTGCGTGGTTTAACTGTCAAAATCGGCTCATGCACATACATTTTGTATGAAGCCTACCGAAACACGCATCGGACTACCGCAACATGAATCGAATTTCCAATTTTGACAGTGCGTTCGGATGTGAAGTTGGCTGCATAATACCAAAGTATTCGAACAAACAGCAATCAGCTGCTTTTAATTAATTAATCTCAATTGCAAATGGAAGTATTTGCAATATTAATAGATTTTTACACAATTCTAAAAGTTTCTTTAAGATTTTTAAACCATCAGACTGAGCAGATTCGAGAGCAGCAGTTCTTTCCGCAGCGCACTTGTTTAGGTTAAGCGTAAAATAAAATTGCGTGGCGTTTGGGTACGCAGCGCAACGCGCACTTGTTTAGGGTGCACTGTAAGATGTGGTTTTTTAACTGATACAAAGTATATGTTAGATATTTTATGCTGGCTGTCAATTAACCAAAGAACTTTGACGAATGTGATATTATTTATAGATAAAACATAATTTGCTCCCAAAATATTTAAGTTTTCAGATAGTTTATGCTGCGGATGTACAACCCTATAATTTAAGGAATATTTCAGAGTAGGATAATTTCCAACGAGTAGAGCGCAAAACAGTTTATGGCATAAAGGTTTAAATTTATTTAACAGTGTGTAATAGATTTATAAATGAGGTTAATAGTAATATATTTAAGAGAAAACTTGTAATTTATGCAAAAAATAATTATAATTAGAAAAACATTATAGATTTTAAATAAACTCTGTTAGAATAAGTTTAGTTTAAGTAAAAAATTTACTTTTTCTTGAAATAGCGAAAAAGCTAAATAAATAAATAAATTACAAATGACCCCACTCCTCAAATAAAAAACAACACGAAATGTGTCCTGGTGGAACCCAAAATTAAGTGAGCTTAGAAATGAAAAACAAAATGCTTGAAAAAATTAACGTTGAAGTAATACAATTAACAGTTGATTCAAGTCCTCTAACTTTTCTTCACAATTTAGAGATGACAAAGACTCCGTCCTTTCTTTGCAAATTTTAGCTATCCCCACCAGCAAAGCCCAATATCTAGAATATGATTTTAGTTTACACGAGCTTGAATATGGTTTAAAAAAATTACATGGCTCTACACCTGGTTTTGACAAAATATCATACGACATGATAAAAAATAGCTCTCTTTCACTAAAGAAATGAATCCTTTGTTTATTTAATTCTATTTTCCAGACAGAAATAGTTTCACAAGCCTTTAAAATAACTACTTTTATCCCGATACAAAATTCGAATAAAAATATTGATGAAAAAACCAGTTGCAGACCAATATCATTGCTGCCTTGCCTAGGAAAAGTTCTAAAAAAACTAGTTTCAATCAGACTTTACCAATTCCCCGTATGAGGTATTCTCTTTTTTCCTTTACTTTATTGCGCACTCTTAATCTTAATCCTTATTTTCTTCTTACATTCCAATTTTTAATTTTTATACTCGAAATTTGTGTCTTTATTTTAAATTTAAGTTACTTATAATTATAATATATTTTCAATCCTATTTACTTCCAAGAAGCTGCATTCGACACTAGTTCCCTAGGAACTACAGAATGTAGTTATCAACATCTGTATTGGCTAATTCATTTTTTTAACTATTAATATTCATTTTTTGTATAATTTGTATATTTATCATTGTCAGTACGCATGTTAAAAGTTTTTTATTGTTCATCTAATTATTTATGAGGTTATTGCCAAAGTTATGTAAAGTTGTTGGTTGGTAGGAAATAATAAATAAATAAATAAATATATAAATAAATAAATAAAATTAATAAATAAATACTATTGTTGTTTCTAACGTCTTCAAAACTTATTTCTCCAAGCCATGTAGGATTTAAACCAGAATATAGCACCATTAATGCCCTCACTTTTATTGACCATCTTATCTGTAAAACGCTTTCGACCAAAAAACATATGTCGATTATGTCAATTGATTGGCATTCGTGTTGTTTTGAGATAACTTTATGAATGGAAAACGAGGAGAAAATGTTTAATTACATTAAATCATTTCTTACAAATAGAAAAATACGTTGCAGAATGAATAATGTTTATTAAGATATATATTCCCTCTTCAATGGTATTCCACAGGGTTCACTCTTATCAACAATTCTATTTCTTATAGCTTTTGAAGACTTAAATAAAATCATATTTGCTCAGAAACTATTAAAACATTGCCTATACGCCGATGATTTGTACATTTTATGTTGTTGGAAAGTCAAAGTCATAAATGAAATAACTGTAGCATTAACTGATATATTGAATGTAATAAACACTTGTTTTTTAAAGACAGGTGCAAAAATATATTTCACCAAATGTAAAAATATTGATATCTGCAGAAAATTTAAATGTAACGCAATAAATATATGTTGTAGTAACCAACATATAAAACGTAAAAAGCTTAAAAATACAAGGTTTAGTTTTTGATAATAAAAATAGTTTTAAGGACCATAATTAAAAGTCACTATCATGCATCTGCCCGAATAAGCCTTAGAGCATTTAAGTCTACGCCTATAAAGAACCTTCTGGCTGAAGGAGGTTTCCTCTCCATAGAAGATCGAATAAAATATCTTAGATCCCGTTTAATACATATTTTATTTTGCAACTCTTCCTCAATCCTTCATAGGGAGATCCAACTGTACTCAGCAAGAAAAACGCCATTAACAATGAAATCTGGACTAACGGAAATTTTAAACTTTACAACAAAATCAACTTAATTCAACATGCCAACTTGGATGCTATCCAAAATATTTTTCATTGGTAGGCGTACCTTCACATCTGATTCAACGTACAAGCAATTATTAACTTATACTTGTAATTGTAAACGTATATTCACGGACGATTCTAAAATGGATAATGGAGTATCGTTTGAAGTAGTAAATGAAGATGGCCATACTCTCAGGCATTTAATATTATTACATGATTACGCAACCTCTTTTGATGCTGATCTTCAAGCAGTTTTGGCAAGTTTGCTAATAATCCAAGAGAGTAAAGAAAAATTATTATCTGCACTGACAGTATGGCTATTTTCAATGCTTCAAAAAGCCTGAACACCAAATCGGAAACCATTAACGGAATACAAAAAACTCTTTCCTGGGCACACTGGCATCACGGGTAATGTTAATGAAATAACACTGTGTAACACATTTTTCTAACGGAAAAGCGGACAACACAGGATGATAGTTCTGTTTATAGTAAGAGAACCCTAAAAGGGTTTTACACAGTTAGCTCGCTTTAAAAGATATAGGCATTGCAAGTTTGCAGAGTATTTTTTAAAAATGAAGTGCTCATTAGGGCGTATCAAATTACAATTTTTTTCGAAATTCATATTCTAAGAGGTCTCAAAAGTTGCATTGGGAACAAATTTAAAGAAAAAAAGGATGCTTAATTTTCCACAAGGACAAAGTTGCTTTTTGAGAAAAACAGTAAAAAATAACGACCTAAACATGCTTTGATTTTTGTAAAAAAAAATTACTTATGTTTAAAGCAAAAGTAAATATAGACTTAAACTAATAATATCTCGCCAAACTCGATTTCTACCCTGAGTGTCCTGTGCGAAGGATATGCAAATCTAAAGGTACACTCGAAATAACACAACTTTTGATTGTTATCTGATTGTCCAAATTTTGGTGGTATGGAAGTGTTAACGTTTTCCTTAAATTTGGCCATTAAAAATTTTGCATAATTTTCGCCAATAAATTTTCTTGTTTTTGAGAAATGTATACGTAAACGCAATTTTATAACTTTTACAAATTGATTAATATAAGATATTTTATCTCAGGCATCAGAAGTGGTACCGAAGATAATGTTCTGAATTTGGATTCTTTAAATATTTCTGAAAGTATATTTTTAAAATACCAGATTAATACTACGATTCCTTTTCGTATTTTGATTTTTAAAAAAATTGATTTAGTCTTAATTGATTTAACAATTGTTGTTAAGATGTGTTTGAAAGAAGTTATAACCATAAAGGAGATATGAACAAAATTGAAAAATTTCATGATAGGAAGTATTTCTTTTAAATTTTATAATAGGAAAAAAAATCTAGGTCTTTCTTTGGTGTTTTAAATAGATATTTTAAGACAGCGTTTTATCCAGAAATATTTGAAGAATCCAAATAGCAAAAATTATCTTCGGTATGTAGGTAAAAAAAAAACAAAAAATATCTTTCCAATTATAAACAAAAAATTTAATAAAAAATATGCTTAATCAGTTCATCTTTTAAAGGCTATAACATTTAAAAGCGAACTAACTTTGCAAAACCTTCTTAGTTTTTTGTTGGTCTAGATCAGTATTATCGACCTGTGCTGGTCTCTTTTTCGTTAGATTCCATGACCCTTAAATTGTGGCACAGTGTAATCAACAGCTACATCGTTACTTGAGCCAGGCATACAAAATTAAAAGTCAACGATCTTGTTTGCTTCATAAAATATTTTAATATTCAGAAGTTTTGCAATATTAAAACATTTTTGCAGTTCAGTCTTTCCTTATTCTTCAGCGCATCTGCAATGGGCTTAACAGCCTCTCCAAACGAGTTTGTCTCAAAAATATCTTTTAATGTTAGAGCATGCTGTGCTGCCTATTGAGCTGTTACATGCTGGATATATCCTTCGTTTTAACATTTTAAACAGATGTTAAGACTTTTAAGACTATTTTCCAAAAAGTCTCTGAAATAAGAGTCTTAAAAAACTTTTATTATATAAAAGTTATTATTGTTAGTCGAAAGCAGGAGTTATCAAATAAGAGTTATTCATGACTTTCACTTAATAGTTCTTATTTTTAACTTTTATAAAATAAAATCAAACTTATCATGTTCGCTGCCATGTTACCCACCGGTGGGTTACATAAAATATTCATAAGAAGCCGTGTGTACCACCGTTGGGTCACGGTGTAGGTATTTTTGTAAAGAAGTTTTTTAAGTGGCTTGCTGGTGAAATTATTTTTCACGTAGTGTACATTAAAGTAAGCTTGTTTGAGAGGCCATATGACACACCGGTGGTCACGCTCTAATACACATAAAAAAAAACACAAATTTAAAACAAAAGACACAGTTTAACATTTATACACATAAACATCACTTTAACACAAAAAACACTTGGCACTATGGTGATATATTTTTTCTATGCCGGCAGTCAACGTGTTAAGAGTCTTTAGAGACTTTTAAATTACCAAAACAATTTTAAAAGTCTTTGAAGACTTTTATTTAAAAAAAGTTAATTTAAAGAGCCTTTTGAGACTTTTATTTGTCTTTTTAAAAGTATTTTAAAAAAAGTATTGTATGTTATTTATTTGTTGAATATGAATCTTTTCAATAGTCAACAAGATTAAAAAATTAATCGGTGGAATAAATTGGTTGCTGTTGTCTCTTGTTTGATTTGTATACCCTAAACCTGAACAGGTCAGGGTATATTAAATTTGTACAAACTTTTCTAACACCTAGAAATAAGCGAGTCCGGTACAGAGAAGTTTAAATAATCTTCATAAGCGTCACCACGTGAGTCGATTTAGCCCTGTGAGTTTGTCCGTCCGTCCTTCCGTCTGTATGTTGTCCCTAACCACAGAGTAAGAAGGAGTTGAGATAATTACATGAAACTTGGTACACATGTTCATATGGACCCAAGGGTTTGCACTATTGAATATTTTTGGAAACCGCCCACGGACACGCCTACCTCCCGAACAACCTAAAACTAACTTCTAAAAACGGTGGTTAAAAATGAAAAAATTTTAAATTTTTACTAAAGTTCAAGCAATTTTTTTAAACCTTATGCTTAACTTAGTAAAGTTAATTTTTATTGTTGCTAAAATAACAGTCAATTTTCTTTGAAACTGTTTAAATGAAGCCAATACCTATCTTAGAAGTAAAGATATAAGGTATATCGTATACGCCTAAACATGTTTTTTGGGCGACCCCGAAGCGTTTCGCGTATCATCACGGGCTAACGGTAAAAGCAAAAAAAATTAAAAAAAGTTTTTTGTTGTGTTCAATAACGGGGCATTCACATATATTTTTGCCAATTTTTATCTAGATAGTAAGGCGAATTTTTTTTTTGTCGAAATCTGATGAAATGAGCCAACTTTATTATTAAGGGTTGGAACTAACAATATTTATCTTAAGTGTTCTATATTTAATTTAAAAAGAAATAATTTATGCAATAATTAATAATGATAGACAAGAAAATAGTCTACATTTCATCCTAATTTCCGTAAGCCAGCCAAATATTTGAAATTAATATCAAAATCTTCTTGAATTAGCTTACCTCATTCTCACTTACTTACATTCTCACACTTACTCAGAACATGAAGGAAGGTAAATATAGTGAAACACACAAAAAAAAGCTTCAAAGTATGATACTCTTTATCTCTTAAGCATATTGAATATTTATTATACTAAACTCTTCTTTGCATACGTCATATAAATGAAGTACAGTTCAGTACTGCACTCACTGTAAAGCGCAGTGTAAACACATTCATGCACTGTACACCGTACAACAATTATGGGAAAATTTTTTCACACACGAATTAAACCGTATGCACGTGAAACTAGACGCAAAGTATAGTAAAGCTGCGTTCTCACTTTCTATCTAGAACGTCAGGAATTTTTTTTAATAGAACTTTTTAGTTTCAAAAAGGAATTGTTTAAAAAAATACTAAGTGACAATACATCCATACCAGATATGTAGATTAGTTTGATTAACTTATGTTTTATTTTAAAATTTTTGGAAATAATTTTCCAATGGTCGGGCTCACACCAGTGTTTACATGAAACGAACTTTTGCTTTTTGCAAAATAGTAGATAAACATTGCTTGAATAAGATGTACACAAATAATTATTTTTTAATTAAACAGAAAAGTTTCGTATAAGCTTATCAAAGTGGATAAACTGCAGAAGCCACAGAACACTACTGAAGAGTTGATGTAGCGATCAACGAAACAGCATTTCCAGTCTGCTTGGTGGTTTGTTCTACAAAGAACTTGTTGTTGCAATCTGTTGCTTCATAGCTCAAATATAACTCTTAAAAAATTTTTTTTTTTAGAATTAAAAAAAATATAGCATTAAAATATGCTATCATTAATTTTTCAATTAATTAATAATGTTTTTTATTTGTTGGTTTATGATTATAAAAATATCGCTTTTTAAAAAATAAAGATAAGACACACTAGCTAATGAAAAATCGTAAATTTGGAGTTAAATTCTCTTTTTTCGCTACTTGTAGTCGGTAACTGGCTTATCCGATTTGTTTTCCTACTTTGATACCTACTTTGAATTAATATTCTTCACATAATCTGAAATAGTTCGGTGACGCGGTTTGATTATTTTATATGAAATGACTAGGTTGAGAGAATTTTTCTATAGTGACTAGAAAAATTTTAAAATGTTCAAATCGATTTCTTTTTATGAATTTGGACTGAAATTAAATTGCCTTTCATATCGTCAATTGTGCCTGATAATTTTGTCTTGACTTATTAACTGATTTATTTTGTCTGATTGCCCTCTCAATTAACGATTTAACTTAATTATTTAAATATTTTTTATTCTTTCAGCTGGCGGTTTACTCTTGGGGTCTGTGATGTCATTATTGTTTTTTAAAAGGAAAGCTTGGCCAGTACTATTGGGAACAGGTTTTGGCATCGGAGTTGCTTACCGTACCTGTGAAAAGGATTTAAATTCATAGATTTATTGTTAAGTGAAAATTATAAAATATACAAAAATGAACTCAATCAATTATTTTACTGTTCCTTATAGTAATAGGTTAAGTCCGTAACAAATGCATGTGCATTTTAAATTTTATTCGTAAGATGTTATTGATATTTGTGTATATCATTTGGGTGCTTCTTAGTTGTGTGAAGGGTTCCTTAAGATATAGACCAAAACTCCACTAGAAATGTTATTTTAGGGATAGAAATATGTAGTTGTCAGTAGATGATTAAATGAAATGAAATTAATTTTACCAAAATTAATGCCAATATGTATATTCAAATCCTCGAAGATCATATTTTGTTCTTATTTATTTGGTTGCTAAACCTTAACCTTCATCCGGCTTACTTTTTTTATATATAAAAGTATTAGTGTCAACAAATTGATGACACATTTAAAAATACTTAATTTTCATATATAAATAAATCATCAATAAATATTTTCTATGTTTTGAATAAAGTGATTTTTATTTATGATTTTTATGCAAAAACAAATATATTTATTAAATTACACAAAATATAATGCAAGAAAAAAGTACAAAATTAAAAAAAATTAAGAATTTGATGAAAAAATCAAAATAAATTAAAAACATTTGGATTGACCTTTTCCGATGCCTTTCTGTGAGGTGTTTAATGTTGTACTTGATGAACCTGATGGTAGTTCACTAGAAGAACCATCTTTAGGAATAGAAATATGTAGGTATAGAAATATGTAGGTATAGAAATATGTAGTTGTCAGTAGATGATTAAACGAAATGAAATTAGTTTTACCAAAATTAATGAAAAAATTAATGCCAATATGTATATTCAAATCCCTCGAAGATCATATTTTATTCTTATTTATTTTGTTGCTAAACCTTAACCTTCATCCGGATTACCTTTTTTATACATAAAAGTATTAGTGTCATGAAATTGATGACACATTTAAAAATACTTAATTTTCGTATATAAATAAATCATAAATAAATATTTTCTGTTTTTAATAAAGTGATTTTTTATTTATGATTTTTATGCAAAATATAATGCAAGCAAAAAGTACAAAATTAAAAAAAATAAAGAATTTGATAAAAAAATCAAAATAAATTAAAAACATTTGGATTGACCTTTTCCGATACCAATGAAAGTGAGGTGTTTAATGTTGTACTTGATGAACCTGATGGTAGTTCACTAGAAGAACCATATATAGGAATATTTCTAATGGTATTCGCAAAAGCATTGGGACTACGAGGCATCCTGGCCAATCTTAATCAAAAACAAACGTCTACGTTGATTTGTGTATTAATACTACATTTTGGATTCATTGTAATATTTCGTTCTAATCCTAGCTGTCCCAGCTAATTAAAGAAATCAGACGATACCTGGACATCCTCCAGCGAGGAGGCCTTTGATCTTTTTCTGAATGCCCACTTCACGGATTGCTCTGTGAACCCCACTCACATTAGGCGTGAGAGCAAATAGGATTAAATGGGCTCTGTTAAGTTTCAAACTATATAAGTCTGCTGGGCCTGATGGTATAGTTACGGCCGCTCTACAGCAGACGGAATTCATAATCCTTCCATTACTTTTTGCCATTTTCAAAGGCTGCCTTGAAAATACCATCCAAATGGAGGGAGGTAAAGGTAGTATTTATCCCTAAGGCAGGGGGATATCGCAAACGAGTCCGATGGACCTTCGACCCATTAGTTTATCTGCTAAAAACACTCGAAAAATTTATCGACTCAAATTTGCTTTCAGCTTCACAACATGCTTACAGGAAAGGTAGGTCTGTAGGGTGCCGGGACATAGCCTCAGAAAAAGGGGACATAATCCCAAAAATTGAATTCGTCCGGTCTGGGTGCAGAGACATAGCCCCAAGGGACATAATCCCAAATTTTAAATTAGCATTTCTAAGATAAAGCTAAAGAACATTTTGAAAAATTTCCAAAATGTTCTTGAGCTTTATCTATAAAATAACTCCCTTTTTCAATTCCGCGAGGAAAATTATTCATGACGTGGCTGATTAAATAAACAATGGATTTCGTGGCGATTTGGTTCAATGAAGATTTGCTTCAAGAACGTATTGAAAGGAGAGTGATAATTGGCTGTGCTATTCCACATAAGATAGAAAAAAATTTCGTCAATATTCAACTGGGAACAACATCGTTCTTATCGTTTAAAAGTGTTTTGCGGTCCCGGGACATAGCCCCAAGGGACATAATCCCAAATTGAAAATTTGAAATTTGGGATTATGACCATTTTAAAAGCGGACATAGTCCCAAATTTTGGGATTAAAGCAAGATTTCTCGAAACTTTAAAATAAGGCAAGCTGTTATTGCTTATCGACACAAATATCAGTATTTGGTGAAACCACTTTGGTTGACCTCTTAAAAGAGGACATACTCCCAAAAATTGGGACTATGTCCTCTTAAGGCATAGTCGACTTAAACTGATTGAGTTATTGATGCAGCTGTGTTCCACGCTTATAGCACTATAAACACGCAAAATCTGGAGCTTTTAGCATGACCTTAGCCAAAGTTATGGCAGAAAATTTCATATAACTTTCATATATAACTTTCATATATAACTTTTATGGCAATTGGAAACTTTGAAGCAAGATTTCTCGAAACTTTGAAATTATACTTAAGCTGTTATTGCTTATCGACACAGATATCAGTATTTGTTGAAACCACTTTGGATTATGATCTCTTAGAAGAGGACATAATCCTAAAAATTGCGTGGAACACAGCTGCATCAATAACTCAGATCAGTCAGTCTTAAGTCGACTTAAGCTATTTTTTCTGAATACAGATATAAAAGAAAATAATTTGCTCTTGTACGAAATGGTGATAACAACATCAACAAGGTCGAATCAATTTTTTTAGGTTTTATTTTTTACTATAAAATAATTTGCCCTTGTAGACATCGAAGCCGGTGTTGGACTTTCTGAGGGTTGTAATCCCTAAGCAGTGGCCGAAGGCCTCCTATTTAAAAGAGAAAACTAAGTACATCAAGTTTGAGTTTTAAGGCTGTGTGCAAATTGATATAAGACCTTAACTTAATTGAGTTGATGAAGCAGTACTTCCAAATATTAATTTTTGATAGATTTTTTTTTTTGTCAATTAAACATTGAAATACTATTTTAAAATTGGGTCATTTTTAATTTCTTTTGGGTGGTTTTTTATTTAATTTTTCGGTCATGAAATGAAAATTGGGTGATTTTTCATTTTCTTCAAACAGTTTTCGGTGATTTTTAATTTTTTTGGGGTGATTTTTCATTAAATTTTTTGGGCCATTTTTCGTTTGGTCGATTTTTTATTTTTTTGGCGATTTTTCATTGAGCGTCTTTTCATAGCGCCGGCGCTTTCTTCTTCCATCATTTTAGTAAATTAGTAAATAGTTATTTGAAAAATTCAATTTGCTATCACCATTCCGTACAAGGGCAAATAAATTTGTTTATAATTAAATAATTTGATTTTGTACGGAAAGTTGTTAATTCAGGCATATTTACTTAAATACTTAAGTAAGTATAGAAATTAAACATTACATTCTTTTTTTGATAATAAACAAAATCAATTTATTAATCCAATTTAAATATAATAGTAATATACATAACAATATATAAGCGTCCACTAATATAAATGCGGCCTTAGTATAAACATTTTTACAAAGAAGAATGCAAAACTTTTATTTGAAATTTGGGATTATGTCCAAGCACCGTTTTTGCAACATCATATTTAAAGTTTATTTCTATTAAAGTTCTAAGTAAATAAATCTAAAGAAAAAACAACAGCTTGCTGATCAACTTAAATATACATCTGGAAGCGTAACAACGTGGATTTACTTCTTTTTATAACACAAATATCAGTTCTTATCAGGCATCGCCGCGAAAAGATCTGCTTAATCGTGCTTAGAGTGTTTTTTCGTCACCGCATTCGTAGCATCGGGCTACTGTATATTCGCGAAGAGTGTTTCTTTTTCTTACTCCTTATTTCATTCAACAAATAAATAAAAAGACAAAACCTCTAACATATTTGCAAGTCTCACGGAACAAGAAAAAAATGACTGGACTTACGACTGAAAACGACGACCACATCCCACGTTATGTAACTATAGCAGCAACCAGTTAAAAAGATTCAGAAAATATTCGTCCTATATCTTCATATAACGTGTTTCAAATCGAAAAAGGCCTTAATTTTATTTCTCGTGACTACTCTGCGGTTCTTGAACTGAAATCAGGCGATCTTATGGTAAAAACTTTCAATCAAAAAGCAGCGGACAAATTTATTAAAGTTTCACACGTTGACATTGTTCCCGTGAAAAATGTTTATCATCGCATGTTAAATACTTTCAAGAAAAATAGCTAATCTATCCGAACAGGAACTTATTGAAGGGCTCAAATCGCAGAAAGTCATTGACGTCAATAAAATTACCAAAAAAGTTGAGGGATCTCTTGTTTCAACTGGAGCGTTAATTGTTACCTTTGATTTTATTAAACGGCCTGAATATATAAAGCTTGGGTGGGAAAGAGTTGCAGTGGAAGAATATATTTCTAATCCCATGAGGTGCATTAATTGTCAAAAGCTTGGAAACACGAAAAACTGGTGCCGCAATGTAACGCTATGTCCAGAGTGTGGTCTTACTCCCCCAGTACACAAGCAGCAGTTATAAAAATAAAAAACAGTCTCCGACTATCTCTCTTTGAGTGCGGTTGCTTTTCTTTAGTGCGATCCAGTTTCCTATTTGCTTTTGCCTTATACCGTTATACGTGTGTTTATACACCAGTTGTTCATTGTTAATTTTTACATACTTTCCCACGTGTTGCATATATTGTACACACTAGAACTTATTAAATTGTGTTAATATGCCCTCTGGGGCTCCCAATTTCGGGGACAATCGGTTCGCTCCGCTTGCCGTCAGTCCCCGTGCTAAAAAAAAACATTCTCAAAAACCCCTATCTGAGTTTCCTGAACTCCCGATCCCCATAACTACCCTTCCAAACCCAAAATATGTTGTGGTTTCTTCCGTGAACACTGACAAACCATTATCAAATTTTTCATGCTTTGCGGTGCAAAAATCGCTTTATCTCATAAGCAAAGATATTGAAAGTATATCGGAACTCCGTGACGGCAGCTTACTGTTGCTCGTTAAAAACAAAATCATTGCTGACAAATTTATTTCTGCCAAGGAATTAGTTGGGTTATGTCCGATTAAGTGCAAATTTCACGAAAACTTAAATTTTGTCAAAGGCACAGTATACGCACCCTTTCTCAAAAATGTCTCTGATGAAGAGATCGTGAATGAATTAAGCTCCCAAGGTGTTGTGAGTATTCATAAATTTACCAGAATTGTTGATAGTAAACCTCAACCGAGTGGAGTGGTACTCCTAACATTTGATCTCTATAACCTTCCCAAGACTATCCAGATCTCCTGGCACCAAGCTCAAGTAAGGGAATACATTCCAAACCCTATGCGTTGCAAGTCCTGCCAACTACTAGGGCATACAATGAAACGCTGTAATAACAGCCCAGTCTGTGTAAACTGTAACCTCCCTCCCCACACTGGAGATAATTGCACTCGCATCCAATGCGCTAACTGCACAGAAAATCACCCATCTAACTCAAACAATTGCAAAAAATTCGTTCAGCAAAAAGAGATCTTAAAAATAAAAACCCAGAAGAAGTGTTCAATTCGTGAAGCCAGGCAAATCTATAAAACACAGCTTCCACAAAACCTCATCTCCTACTCTGAAGTTCTTTTACAAAGTTCTAATAATCAACCAACATCTAAAATTCAACCAACATCTAAAATTCAACCAACATCTAAAATTCAACCAACATCTAAAATTCAACCAACAATGAGCACACCCAAATCAAATTCAATACTACCACCAAAAACACAACCCTTGCATAACAACACTGATACGTTAAGTATCGGTAATTCTGTTTCATCCAACAACAACACAAATAGTAAAGTTATAACTGAAACCTCTGTCCCTTTGCCATGCACCTCATCTTCTACCTCAGATGTTTGTATGTCCAATTCATCAATTTACGTTTCTCCCATTGCCAAACTCACACAAACTTTGATTGAAAATAACGAATACTACATAACACCAAATAACTCGAACAACCTTGATATTGACGACCTTTCTGATTCTTTTTAACCTTTTTCCTCATTTACTTTAATCAATGACATTTGATATTCTCCAATGGAACATGAAAGGCTTCTTCAATAACTACAATGATTTGCAGCTCATAATTAAACAGTTCTCCCCTTCTTTTATCTCCCTTCAGGAAACTCACCTTCCCTATAACACCCATGCACCTGTTCCAAAACAATACAATAGTTATTTCCACAACTTGCGCCATAATATCTCTAAAAAGCAAGGCATTGCAGTATTGATAAAAAAGGACATATCGCACAAATTAATTCCCATCCAATCCCCGATCGCTACCATAGCCATTGAAATCAATCTGGGCTTTACTTTCACAATCATTTCTCTCTATATACCACCGCAACAGTCTTTTAACCATAAACACATTCTAGACATAACTTCAATGTTTTCTAACCCCCTTCTTCTTCTAGGAGATTTCAACGCCTGGAGTACCCTCTGGGGCTCTGAAACCACAAATCAAAGAGGGAGAATTCTCGAAGACCTAATCCTTTCCGAAAACTTAATTATTTTGAATGATGGCGCCCCAACACATTTTTCCTCTCATAAAACATTTACACACATTGATCTCTCAATTTGCTCAGCTAACATTGCCCCAAAATTTTCCTGCTCAACAATTAATTATTTATACGGAAGCGATCATTTTCCACTTTTAACTAAAATGTCTACACCACTTTCCAAAAGTTGTTTACCTACCCCTAAGTTTAAAACTGAAAATGCAAACTGGTCTTCTTTTCAGAAATCATCTGAAGAGTACCTATTAAGTTTCCCACTATCCAATAATGTTAATAAGGAAACTGCAACCATACAGAAAATCATACGGTCTGCCGCACACGCGTCTATACCTCAAACCCACTACAAACCCCTTAAACACGTTGTGCCATATTGGAGCGCAGACTTATCTTCCCTAAATGAAGAGAGGAAACGTTTATGGTATAGTTTTAAAAGAAGTCGTTCCGAAGCCAATCTTATGTTATACAAAAAAGCCAATGCGCTTTTTAAAAAGAAATCAAAAGAAGCCAAAAGGAGATCTCTAGAAAAACTAACAGATTCAATAAATCCAACATCCAACCCTAAAGAAATCTGGAGCAAAATTAAATTACTTGCTGGCAATTACAATCCACCCACAATTAAACTGTTAGAAACAAGCAACGGTCCCATTTATTCCCCAGCGGAAATCAGTAATTTTCTGGCTTCTTCCTGGTCTTCATATTCCCATGACTCCAACTTTGATCCACTTTTTATTTCTCAAAAACTTCAAACATTGAACGTTTGCATTGTAGATCACTCCCTCTCTAAATCTGCAAAACAAATTGAAGAACCTATCACTTCTTTCGAATTTGACCTGACCATTTCGTCTATGACAGGCAAGACACCTGGAAAAGATAAAATTTCATACCCAATGCTGAAAAATTTATCGCCAGCATTAAAAAAAAGGCTCATCCTCCTTTACAACAATATCTTTGATAAAGGTATTTATCCTCAAATCCTAAAACATGCAACCGTTATCCCAATTCCAAAACCTAATCATTCGGCTACAGTCCTATCCGGTTATAGACCGATATCGCTATTGCCTTGTGTAGGTAAAATAATGGAAAAAATCATAGCCAAGCGTATTATGTGGTTTGCACAATCAAACAACTTCATCAGTCCTCATCAAGTAGCTTTCAAACGTGGGCACAGCACTATGGATGCCCTCCTTTTTTTCGAAAACTATGCTGTCACGGCTCTTGCCACAAAAAACCACACTACCGTTCTAAGCCTAGATTTTGAAAAGGCCTTCGACAGAATTGGAGTCCATATCGTGCTTCGTCAATTATCGAAGTGGAAAGTTGGCATAAAAATTTATAACTTCGTCAAAGCTTTTTTAACAAACCGCACATTTTGTGTAAAAGCAAACCACATATTTTCTGAATTACACAACCTTTACAATGGCATACCGCAAGGTTCGCCTCTTTCTGTTATTTTATTTGTAATAGCTTTTGAGGAATTAAATAACATATTTCTTAATTACAAATGCATATCCCACGTTATTTACGCTGATGACGTGCTCTTATTTACAAAAGGTAAGGATTTGGAACATGTACATGTCAAATTTAATGAAGTTCTATCAGATATTTCCACTTGGTCAAAAACGTCAGGAGCTAGTATTTCATATAGCAAGTGTAAAACTCTTCACATTTGTAACAAAAAACACTGTACTTCTATTAATTTATCATTTAATAATATTGTTATTGAAAATTGTGCTAATCTTAAGATCTTAGGACTTATTTTTGATAAAAAATTAACTTTTAAAGATCACTGTAAATATCTTAAAAGTAACTTAGCTCGTAGACTTAATGTAATTAAATATCTTTCTTCCAAGCACTGTCATATTCATATAGCAACTCTTATTAATATTACTAAGGCACTTATCTTGTCCAAAATTGATTACGGATTGGCGATTTACGGGCACTGTTCAAAAACAAATTTAAAACTTTTACACTCATCTTACCACTGTGCTGCCAGGCGTAGCATCCGAGCGTTTCCTACATCGCCTACAAAATGTGTCCTAGCAGAATCGGGTCTACCAACTATCCAAGAAAGATCAATATTCAACACTTTGAGGCTTATTCCCAAGTTAACCTGCAGTGAAAACAACCTTACAAACAAAGTTGTAAATTCCCTGCTAATAAAGAAAAAAACGTTAAGGAAAAAATCAGCCATCAGCAGGTGCATTGAATATGCTACAAAACTCGACATCCCAATATCAACAGTGAAGTTAAAATCAAAATCAATTGTCCATCCACCGTGGGAATCTATCAAGTCCTCCTTCCTGCTTCAACTTACAAGACGCCCAAAGGAAACCACTCTGCCGATAATTTTTCGACAACTTTTTAACGAATTTCGATCAAATCTTCAGTCCAGAAACTGGAACTTTCTATACACGGATGGGTCTAAATCTGACTCAGGTACATCATTTGCAGTTGTAAATGATCTGGGCAACACCATATCTGTCGGACGTCTGCACCAGTTTTGCGCGGTATTCACTGCAGAAGCCACTGCAATATTACAGGCAGCCCAATTTGCAACCAGAAATAAGAACAAGTTTATCATCTGTACCGACAGTCTTAGTACAATTGAAGCCCTTCTGAAAACCAACTGTAACTCTCAACTCCTGAACATGATACGCAGTATACTAGCACAAAATAGAAAATCGCTGAAGATCATGTGGGTCCCTAGCCATATAGGAATAGAAGGCAATGAGGCAGCGGACTGTAGAGCAAAACTGGCAGCAAAAGAACCAATTTTGTCTTTTAATATCCTTGATAAAAAAGATATATTCCGTCTCATTACTAAGCAATTGTTCCTATCTAAACAGCTCGAATGGACAAACTTTCATCACCATTACAAAGTGTTTAATTCCGGTTGCAACAAAGTGTTTTTCCCACCATCTTCTTCCTGCAATGACTTACAAGCCTTTGTACGTTTACGTATTGGACACACCATCATCACGCACCAACATATTCTTGTAAAAGATTCCATCGCTCCACATTGCCCGTTCTGTAACGCCAACACGCTGTCCGTAATTCATCTACTAGACAACTGCCCTCAATTGACTGTAGTCAGAAATAGTGTGTTTCAAGATGTTACTCCTTCAACTCTTCTTAAATCTACTTCAGCAAATAATATTTTAAAAATCAACAATTTTTTGCTAAAATCGAATTTAAAAAAACTAATCTAAACAATTCATTCTTTCCAAAATATGTATGTTTTATAACTGCGGATTTGTAACCGATTTTATTATGTAAAATGTTCATCAAACCACATCTAGTTATACTATCATTTATATTTTTAAGATATTTTCTTAACCTGAGAGCCGAAGGTCCCAGTTACTAGTGCTCCTTTTCCTGTAAATTTGCGATTGATCGCTCCTTTTCATGTTTAATAATAATAATAATAATAATAAAAATAAAAAACGAGAAAAGATGCTCGGTTCGAGAAGCCTGGAAAACGTATAACAATAATCCATCTGCTTACAAAATTGAGCCAAAACAAAAATCAAAAAAATCTTATGCTGATGTCGCAAAAAACAATAAAACCCCCATTACTCAACAGAAACTATAAACATTAACACATATTCCGAAATACAAAGCACCACAAACACTACAAGTAAATCTGCAACTGCTCGCAATAAACCTTCACCTCGAACACCAACGACAAGTACTCAAGCCGAAAATATATTTACTGATATTGAAGAATCATTCACAGCTATAGAACCTCAAGTAAATAATAAAATAACTCTCTCTCCACACTCCTCTCCACTCACTCCAAAATAAACCAAATTCAATCACACTGAAAAAAAAACTTAATCAACAGTCTATATAAAAATAAATATTTAAATTATTCAATGGAACATGCAGGGGTTTTTAAATAATAAATTTGCACTAGAAACCCTAGTAGCAAAACATAAACCAGATGTTATGTATTACTGCAAGAAACCCATATCATTGAAAAAACTCTGCACCTTTTAAATTCACCACATTACAAAGTTTTCCCCACCACAACAAACAATGTTCGTATGCAAAATCGGGCATTGCTATTTTAGTTGTAAAAACAATGAATGTCTCTGATCACGAAACATCGGTAGATAATCAACTTTATCTGTCAGTTACTGTACATGGGTTAACTAACTTACATATTACCAACATATATAAGGAAACAGACGTTTATCCAACACCGCTACTTTTAGAAAATATCCCCAGCTATACATCGGGACATCGTTTGATTGCTGGAGATTTGAATGCACAAAATACACTATGGGGTTCGTAAAATACACAAAGAAGTGGAATTTTGTGGAAAACCTTTGCTAATGACCGCAATCTTTCGGTGCTGAATGACGGTTCACCAACGCCATGGGCGTCCACAGGCTAGGCAGTTAAAATTTTTTAAATATCTTCAAATTCAATCAAAAAGCAGTAAGCTACAATTAAAAAATTTTACGGGAGACACAAAAAACTTTCTTAATTGTAATTGTAAGTTGTGCTCAAACTTAGGGATTGTATAACTTTTTTAATGAAAACGTCGCTTTTAGTTGAAATAGTGTAAAATTTAGCAGGAACAAGTATTTTGATAAGATGCATCAATAATCAATCAAAAAGTCGACTTTGAATATATTGTAACTTACGGCTTTTTTATTTTATGTGACGATATATTTTATTATATATGTTAATAGATTTTAAAGAAAAAATAATTTTTTTAAGGTATACTTATAAATAAGGCTGAGTTAAAGCCTTATTAAATCTATATATATAAAAATGGATGTATGTATGTGGGTATGTGGTTATATCACGTATAGACTCCAAAACCGCTGAACCGATCTTTTAGAAATTTTCAGGGAAACTGAAGCCTTGAGAGTGTTCCTGTGAGGTTTGGTAACGATTGGACGAGGGGGCGTGGTACCTCCCATACAAGCCAAATTTGCGCTATCGATCACAAACCAATAAAATTATATATATCAGACGGTTTCAATCGTAAAAAACTAAGATTTGGTAATTTTGTTCAGATGGTTATTGTCGGTAACTGTACAGAAAATGGGCGTGGTCGTAATATAAATACGCCAACTTTTTCGAAATCATGGCAAATCCGGAGTTCTACACATTTTTACAGTGAAACTTGCTGTGTAGGTGCTCCAAGAGGCGGTCACTATATAAAATGTTTTCACGCCCACTTTTACCGCCAACAAATCAATATCTATATACATAAAAAGCAAAACGATGTGTGTCTGGATGTGTGATGTCTAAAGACTCCAAAAGTACTGAACCGATTGACCTGAAATTTTGGCAGTCGATTTGTTGCAGGTACGAGATGGTTGAGGAAAAAAAATTGCCACACCCCCTGTTACCGCCCCCAAATCAATAAAAATGTTATATTTCAGTCGGTTTGGGTCGTATAAGGCTAAAATTTTGTAATTTAGTATGTACGGTTACTGTCGACATTGTACTAAAAATGGGTTTCCACCCCCCTTTTACCGTCCCCAAATGAATGAAAATAGTTTATTTCAGACGGTTTTGGTCGTATAAGACTTAAATTTGGTACTTTGTTTGTGTAAATACTTACAGTAACTGTACGAAAAATTGGTTTCCACGCCCCCTTTTTGCGCCCACAAATCAGTGAAAATGCTATATTTCAAGCAGTTTTGGCCGTATGAGACTTACATGTGATACCAAAGTTTTTTTGTTTACTTTCGGCAACTGCACTAAAAAAGGGCGTCATCGCTATAAAGCCACACCCACTTTTTGAGAAATCATGAAAATTGACTACTGGCTCGATTGAGCTAAAATGTTGGCTTAGTTTGTACGGTTACTGTCAGCAACTATTTAAAATTGGTTTCCTCGCCCCCTTTTACCGCCCACAAACCAATAAAAACGTTTTATTTCAACGGTTTGGGTCGTATTAGACAAAAATTTTGTAAATCAGTACATATGGTTACTTTCGGCAAGTGTTCCAAAATAGGCTTATATTTCGCATGGTTTTGATCGTATAGACTAAATTTGGTTATTTAGTGCATGGCTACTTTCGGCAGCTATACTGAAAATGGTGAATATATTTGGTATTTCTGGACATGTTCGTATATGGCAGTAAGGCGGTCTGTGGCAGAACAACGTCTGCCGAGAAGAGTGAGTGTTCCTGTGAGGTTTGGTAACGTTTGGACGAGGGGGCGTGGTACCTCCCATACAAGCCAAATTTGCGCTATCGACCACAAACCAAATAAAGGATATATACCAGACGGGTTCAATCGTAAAAACCAAGCTTGTGACCATTGCTCTAGCGGTGATCAAAATGTCACAAGGTTTGCATCTCTGATTCTCATCCGTGTGAGCTGACATCCCTTTCTGCCACTTATATTTTTACCATGAGAAAAATATATTGCTAAACTGCTCACACCCATTAGGAATTCCGTTATGCGCTATCCTCCTTTATCCCTATGCCGTTGTGTCAAACCCACCCCCTAGCCCATAGCTTAGAGCTCTGGCCTGTTATATGCCAAATTATGAACACAATTGTTTTAAAGTTTTTGAATTATTTGTTTAATAAAATATTTACCTTCCGGATAGATTTTGAATTATGATTATAAAATTTTAACCAACAAACAATTTTAAAAGAATAAGTCAGCATGAACAGGACATAACATCAAAAGCACATTTTCGCAGTTGCTTGTTTTTGAAACAGTTTGTCCGAAGTATTCTCCAGTATCTATTCAATTTTTTAATTTGAAAAGAAAATTATTAAAGTTCGTATGCACTATTTTAAATTTATTTTCAAAAACTTCTATTTGTTAGGATTATTTTGTGACCGCAAAAGCGCTAGACATACCAGAGAGAATATATAAACGAGAAAAGTCATAGAAACATTAACAGAACGTTAACATAAATCCAACGATCCGAATATTAATACGGTTCGAACAATTGGTTGCCAGCGTGCGCTGCCAGCAACACAGACTCTGCCAGCAGAAGAAAAAAAACCACCACCAAATGCGAGACAAGCAACAACGAAAAACAAAACAAATACTCCAATTGAATTTTATGAATGAATTGGAAACAAATTAATAAACACTATTTGTACTGCTACTTATTGGTATGTTTGTGTGTTTATGCAGAATTTGTTTTGTTCTTTGCTTGACGTTGTTGTTATGCTCTATTTTATGCTTTTGATCGTGTTTCCGATATTTTTCTTGTTTGGCTGAGCTAAAATAAAAGAAATTGGCCAATTTGTTCTGTTTCTTAACTAAGCCAAATATGGAACAAGTAAATGTCGTTATGGCTTAACAAATTATTTCAATGCGCGAAATAGCGAATATATATTTTATATATCTATACTTATGTTATATATTTTATCTTTCAATGTATATATTTTAATATTTTATCTATATATGTATATTTTATCCATGTTTTGTAAAATTCTAATTTATCTACAACCTTCTGGCCATGCATTTGTATGAAATATTAAATTTTTTCGAAAATTAAAATGATGACTTTTTAAAAACGTGACGTTTGCAATAAAAACCAGCATGTATTCATATGAGTTCGATAGGAGTGCGCTAAATTACCGCGAGTTGATCTTTTTGTTGTAAATTGAAAAACATATGAAAATTTTTGGACTTTTTACACATTTCTCTCTTTTTTGCACATAACGCCTTATTTTGCGCATAAAATTGGTATGCACTCCGTTTGTTATTTAATTGTCTCGAAAGATGAGCTATATGACATAAAAATCGGATAAAAATTATCAGAGTTTTGATATTTTAATTTATGAAATAATTTCATTTTTTTCTTATTGTGTAAAAATAAATCCAAAAAATTCATATTTGAAAAAATTGCAACAAACTGCTATTGAAATGTTTTCTGCAACAGCATTTAATAAAAATACAAACAAATTATGTGATAACGTTGAATAACTTGGTCGTTATTAAATTTTTTACTAGAAGTGTAACATTTTGTAAATTTTGAGTTGGAGTATTTTTACCAAAAAAAATTCAAAAATGCAAAATTTAAAAAATTCACGCTTGGCTAAAGCATAGTCTTATGCTATTTCAGGCAAAAAATTATAAAAACCAAAAATCGAATAAAAAAGTTATAGCTGTTGAAACTTGCTGTTTTTTTTTTCAAAAATGCTCAAAGTTTTTGGCATTTCAAACACAAAAAAATTCATACAACAATGGTATAATTATGTTTCTTATTGAAAATGGCTTCAACAATACAAAAATAAATTTTCTGATTTTACTTAGAAGAAATTTTGGAGTTCCAGCGCTGCCAACATATCAGTTTAAGGGTAAAAAATATTAACAATACCCCAAAAACCAACCAATTTTATTTTATGTTTGTGTGTCTATGCAGAATTTGTTTTGTTCTTTGCTTGACGTTGTTGTTATGCTCTATTTTATGCTTTTGATCGTGTTTCAAATTCTTCTTGTTTGGATACGCAGAGCTGAAATGAAAAAAATGTGCGATTTGTGCTGTTTCTTAAAAATTATTTTGAGCTTAGTTTAGCTTAGCCATTGAAATGGTTAAAGAACAAAAAATATAAAAAAATAAAATACAGAACAGTTTAAAGTATAACTATATGTAACACTTTTTTTTGGACACCTTCTTCATGATTTTTTTTTAAGTCATATTGATTTTGGAAAAGACTTTAAAATAAAATTTATTGTTTTAATTATTTTTAAAGTAATCATTAAGCTGATCCACGTGTTTTATTTTTTATTGGAGAGTTTTTTTCGATATTATTACAAATATTACCCGCTTATGAAAAGCACCGTTCTGATTCTATGCTAGATGTAGAAATAGTTGTACGATAATCGTAAGCAATTTGTTAGTTTCGATCACGATTGCCTTCACCACAAAAAAAAAATGTATTTCCTAAGTCGAATAGCTGACCATTTTGAAATAGTTAGCTTACTTCCCGATGTTGCAATTCTTCTATGACTTTGCAAAGTCTTTGCACCAGTGATTCACATTCATTGTTCTAACAATAACATGCAATAAAAATAGAGTTCAGCTACTACAGCTTTTTCACACTTTCTCCGCAATAAATCATTTTAAGAACCAACCCAAATATCATTGAAATATCTCAAAGATATCGAATAAAAGTGGTAAAAAAAAAAAAAAAAACCAAAAGGGAGAAAAATTTACCCACCATAATATGGGTTGGGCTCAGGGACAACACAAGACATAACAACTAACCATGCGTTTACATAGATCTAAATCAGTTTCGGACACATTTTAATTTCCCAAACACACGTGTTTGGAAAGAAAATGCTGCTTGAGCGACGTTGGCACATGTACACTATAAACTTCTTCGTGTGGCTTTCAATCGCGTGCGTTCGGCTGTTGCTTTGTTTTGATTTTTGCTAAGCAAATCAAGTCAGTTGGTGTTGAGCACTTGTTGCAGTTAGATCTGGCTGCGCAATTTTACAAATTCACGCAAGAAAAGTTGAAATATTTTTAACTTCTCTAGCTTAAATTGAGCTTTCTCCTTCTTTTGAATTTATGACTCAAAAAAGTGTAATGGCCTTACCAATAGTCATTTTAAGGTCGACTCTAAATTTAGTGTATGTGTAGTGTATATTTATCCTAAAAGTAAAACAAAAATGCACAGAAAAAAAATGGAGCGATTACGTTGAAGAACCTAGCCGCTATGCAATTTTAGCAAAAAGTGAAATTTTGCAAAATTATCAAATTTTGGTATTTATAAAAAAACATTCCCTAATATCCTAATGCTCATGTATTGCTAGCCTTAAGTTTGGTTTCTGACAACTTTTCGAAACAGTGATTGTATATTGAAAATTTTAAAAGTGCACAAATGTTAAAAATTCATCTACGAGCTTCTGAATAGGAGCCAACAGACAATATAGTTTTTGATGCATTATATTTTATAAGCAAACTACCTTAGTCCATGCATAACACAGTACAACATTTTTCAGTTCATTGATTGCCAACTCAATTCTGAGAACTGTATGTGAAATTAGACTCAAAAAGAAGAATTTCTGCATCATTCGTTTTGTCTTCTTACCTGCCAAAATATTTTTAATATCGATTTGAAGTTAGTACTACCGTACAGGGGAATTTATCACGTTTTAGGCCCTGTTGTTTGACATAGCTCGACAACCACTAGCCCGATTTAGTTGAAATAAATATTAAAAAATTAAGAATTACAATTCCCTTAATCTGTTTATATATTTTTTTTCCTATAAAAGCAACAGTTTCCAAGTTAAAAATAAGCGCATGAAGAAAAAAAATATTTGTTTTTTAAATTCATAAAAAATACAAAACGGAAATAAGTTTCAAGTCTAGTTACTTTTTCGCAAAGTAACTGATTTCTTAAATTCATACCTTTACTCAATTGCGAATAAAAGCGAAACGCGTGCATCGATTTTCATGACCTTTGTCTCATTTTGCTCATAGGTTATGTGACTGTGCGAAAAAGTAACTAGACTTGAAACTTATTTCCGTTTTGTATTTTTTATGAATTAAAAAAAAATATTTTTTTTCTTCATGCGCTTATTTTTAACTTGGAAACTGTTGCTTTTATAGGAAAACGATATATGAGCAGATTAAGGGAATTAATTTTTTAAAATTTATTTCAACTAAATCGGGCTAGTGGTTGTCGAGCTATGTCAAACAGCAGGGCCTAAAACGTGATAAATTCCCCTATACGATAGTACTAACTTCAAATCGATATTAAAAATATTTTGGCAGGTAAGAAGACAAAACGAATGATGCAGAAATTCTTCTTTTTGGGTCTAATTTCACATACAGTTCTCAGAATTGAGTTGGCAAATCATGTGGTGTACTGTGTAATGATAAACTGGCTCACTGTAGTTTCTAATAGACTTAAGAAATTTATTTGCAAAGTAGATTTCTCACATTTTCCTGCTATAGTTTCTCATATTGTCCAAACATAAGCTTTGATAAATAAGAAGGTAGACCATTCACGATAAGTTTTGACTTTTATTCGAACATAACATCATTCTCGTTTTATTGCGATAAAAAATTATATGCCAGAAACTAAACTGAAAAAATTATTACGGATAGTTACATAACTAATTTCTCTCTTGGATCGGTGTTATTATAGAGTTGCAATCTTTTTGGTTCAATCTTCTAAGCAAATCAAATTTTATCTGAAGCTCCTGGAAGATATCATTAACAAAGGATATCATTGAGAGCTGTGTAAAAATTAAACTATAATTAAACTATAATAATTTCTAAATAAGTAATATTTTCTTTAAGTTTTTGATTTTATTGCAATCTCTAGCTGCAGGATGCCTGATTAAATTTTAATCACATAAATTTTTCCAATCAGAATAATATAAGCAATTAGTCGACCATTCACAACTGCAAAACTTTCCATTGCATTGTCCCGATGATGCTAAAGCAATGAATTCCTCAAGCTTTTCCTCAAAATAACAATAATAATAAAAAAACCAGGGTTATATAATTTTTACAAATTTTGCTTAAGTCAGCAAAATGCGGTATTTTTCATTAGGAACATTAAAACATATATGTGGATATCATATTATGTCATAAATGTCCACAAATGAATACATAAAAAATTAATTCAAATGCCAAAATTTATATATGCATAAACAAAAAAAAAAAAAAAGATGTTTAGTTAATAAGATTGATTACACTAAAGTTTTCTAAAAGATTTACTGTTGAAGATGTTATCAATCTTAATATACAAAATTATGCAACACATATTTCAATTATAAATGTTTTTTTTTTAGAATAACAAAATAAAAAGAAAGAAATGAAAAGTTGGATGTCAGAAAATTCAATATTTTTCAATATGTATATTATATATAAAGACCTGTCCACTCAAAATCTGTACACACAAATCGCGATAAATCTCATAAGCAAAATATTGGCACAAAAATGTTTTAAATATTTTCAGATAGAGTATTTATTAAGCTTTCAAAAAAGTAATACAAAATTTTATATATCATTATTATGTATAAAATTTCGAGCGTGCCTCTTAATCGGCAACATCAATCGTTGAACATCTGCTCTGGTGACCTGGGCAGCATATTTGTTCCACTTGAGTAACATCGATTCCGGTTTTTTTACGACTCCTCCATATTTCCTCAGTTTGTATTTAACAATTGCCCAATATTTTTCGATTGGGCGCAACTGGGGACAGTTTGGAGGATTGAAGTCCTTTGGCACGAAATCTACATTATTGGTTCGATACTAATTTATGGTTGTCTTCGAATAATGTATCGACGCCAAATCTGGCCAAAACTTTACAGCAGATCGATGGTGACGAATAAACGGCAGTAAACGTTTCTCTAGACACTCTTTCCTGTATGTATCAGAGTTCATTGTTGCTGATGTTACATACGCCCGACTCTTCAGACCACAACTGCATATGGCTTGCCAGATCATTACCTTCCTTGCGAATTTATCAACCTTTTTATATTTAAATTTGGAGGAGACACTAAAACGCTTCTTTGCAGCATAAAACTTTTGTCCTGGAAGCTGTTGCAAATCAAGTTTGACGTATGTTTCATCGTCCATAATTAAACAACCTTTGAATTTCGTCAAGACTTTATCGTAGAGTAATTGAGTGCGCTTTTTGGCCGACAAATTTTGTTTATCGGACCGGTTCGGGTATTTAATAGCTCGATACGACTGATAGCCTGCTCCCACTCGTATTCGCCGAGCTGTGCTCCTGCTGGTTTTGAATTTTTTTGCCCGATCATTGTCGGAGAGACCTGGGTTATTTTAAATTGAGGCAAGGATGCTTGCCTTTAATTTATTGTCAGATTTGGTTTTTTTTCCACCGGTTTTTGGCTTTCTTTCGATGCTCAAAGATTCTTTATACCGTTTTAAGACACTACAAACTGTTGTCTTTGAAATTTTTAATACTTTTGCTATCTTATTTCCGGACCATGTGGGATTTTCAACGAATTTGTTCACAATTAATTTCCGAGCGGCTAACTCCATCGTGAAAAAATTAGTAACTAACATGCAAATCATGGCAAACTTCAAACAGATAACGGGAATATTATTTTTAACGGAAGGGTACCAATTTTTTTTAGTACAACTTCGAAATGACCCTGTAGGAATCACTAGAGTATGTACAGATTTTGCATGGACAGGTCTTTACATATATGTGGATATCATATTGTAAAATGCTACAAACAAATTAATTAAAAACTATTAAAATTCCCAAATATATATAAACATAAGCACAAAACTACCAATATAAAATATTTAATTTATAAGATTAATTAAATTAAATTAAAAATATTTCTAAAAAGATTTCCCGTTTAAGATGTTATCAATGTAATATATACATACTATTATGTAGTGTTTATAAAATGTATGTAATAAAAAAATAAACCAAAGAAATGAAATTTTTTATTGAAAACAAAATGCATATAAAAAATTTTTAAGATAATTTTAATAGGTAAATAGATAAATATAAAATAAATATATTTAATATATAACAACAATTATGTGGTGGGTTTTTTACCTTTATTGCTTAAAATTGAAAATTGAATTAGAAAAATATTAATATATAGTAGGTAATATACCTACTATATTAATTATAGTAAATTTTTGTAATTAAGTATGATCTATTCTTTGATTTTACATTATTTTAATTTACAGGTATATAAATAGAATACAGAAGTAAATATAGAGTATAAAGAATCTATGTACCTATTAGATAAAATATTTTTCATATTGAATTAATTTGTTTAGCCAAAACGACACTCACTTATTTCATATTTGGGAAAATAAAGAAAAATCACAAATCGCTAATTTATTTCATTTCAGCTTTGCGTATCCAAACAAGAAGAATTTGAAACACGATCAAAAGCATAAAATAGAGCATAACAACGACGTCAAGTAAAGAACAAGACAAATTCTGCATAGACACGCAAACATAAAATAAAATTGATAGGTTTTTGGGGTAGTTCTAATATTTTTTACCTTATAACCAGAGTCTGATATGTTAGTAGCTCTGGAACTCCAAAATTTATTCTAACTAAAATCAGAAAATTTATTTTTATATTGTTGAAGCCATTTTCAATAAGAAACATATTTATATCAATTTTTTATGAATTTTTTTGTGTTCGAAATGCGAAAAACTTTGAGCAATATTGAAAAAAAAACAGCAAGTTTCAACAGCTATAACTTTTTTATTTGAATTTTTGTTTTTGTAATTTTTTGCCTGAAATAGCATAAGACTATGCTTTAGCCAAGCGTGATTTTGGCAAAAATTTTGCGTTTTTAAATTTTTTAAATTTTTTGTAAAAGTACTCCAACTCAAAATTTACAAAATGTTACACTTCAAGTAAAAAATTTAATAACGACCAAGTTGTTGAACGTAATCATATAATTTGTTTGTATTTTTATTAAATGCTGTTTCAGAAAACATTTCAATAGCAATTTATTGCAATTTTTTCAAATTTGAATTTTTAAGATTTTTCTTACTAAATAAGAAAAAAAATAAATTATTTCAAAAATTAAAATATCAAAACTCTGTTAATTTTTATCCGATTTTTATTTTGTATAGTTTATCTTTTGGGACAATTCAATAACAAACGAAGTGCATACCAGTTTTATGCACAAAATAAGGCTTTATGTGCAAAAAATAGAGAAATGTGTAAAAAGTCCAAAAATTTTCATATGTTTTTCAATTTACAACAAAAAGATCAACTCGCGGTAATTTAGCGCACTCCTATCGAACTCATATGAGTACATGCTGGTTTTTATTGCAATCGTCACGTTTTTCGTTTATTATATCGAAAGCATATAATAAAGCATAACAACAACGCTAAGCAAAGAACAAAACAAATTCTGCATAAACACACAAACATACCAATAAGTAGCAGTACAAATTGTTTATTCATAAAATTCAATTGGAGTATTTGTTTTGTTTTTCGTTGTTGCTTGTCTCGCATTTGGTAGTGTTTTTTTTTCTTTTCGTCGGTTCTGCTGGCAGAGTCTGTGTTGCTGGCAGCACACGCTGGCAACCAATTGTTCGAACCGTATTAATATTCGGATCGTTGAATTTATGTTAACGTTCTGTTAATGTTTCTATGACTTCTCTCGTTTATATATTCTCTCTGGACATACAAACGCATAACTTTCCTTCCCAGCTAGCTGTTAGATGATCGTTTTTCTTTCAATCATCTAAGTCATTTTTGACTACTATTTGTGACCATTAAAATGATTATAAGTAAGAACTGAATAGAATAAGAAAAGAGACAATGCCCAAAATCACATTTAACTATTCCCAATGATCCAAAACTGATTGTAAAGCTATAAAAATAGAAGAAAATATTGCAGCTTGCACAGTAACCGTTTATCGCGCCGGTTGACCGTTATAACGGGATAATATTTTCTTCGTTTGGAGTTCAATTTTGCGTTGACAAAGTTATTCTTGTTTATGTTTAGTTGTTTCAAGGAGAGTGCAGTGTGTTGTTCTAAATTTTTAATTTGTGGTAATTGTGGCATTATTGCAAATAAAATATAAGTTGTGACACAATAAATAATATTATTATAATAGCAATAAACTAAAATCAATGTCAGCCAAAAAAAATTAAACGCGTAGCAAAGAGAGAAGCTGAGAAGATTACCTCTCCAGTAAATATTACGTTTAAAAGTAACCAAAATATCAGTGGGCAGATTTTAACAAGCCAAGAAATTAATAGTGATTTTGACATTAGTTTGGAAAATGAAGAACATGAAATAAATTCTACTAGCAGTGAAAGTGAGGAGAATGAATTTGATCTGTGCGAAGGAATAAGGCTGTTGAATTTACAATAAGTTTCGTTGCGTTAAATGCATTATTGCGCTTGCTTCTCAAATGTAGAATTAAAGTGCCGAAAGATGGTAGGACCCTTTTAAAAACGCCAACTGAAGTTATTCAGAGAAGAGTGGGAGAGGGTAACTATGTTCATTATGGCATAAAAAATGCTTTGACAGACTTTTTGGTAGGAAATGACTACAGATTGCCGAACATTACATTAGATTTCGGCATTGATGGTCTACTGCTATTTAAAAGCAGCTCAAAACAGGTTTGGCCAATACTCGGCAGTGTTATAAATACAAGCTATGTTTTTGTTATAGGATTCATATCAGAGCTCAATGTTCTTAAACAAGAAGGTTTAGTTTTTGCTAATGAGTTTTTCAATATAATTGTTCGATGCTTTGTAATGGATGCGCCAGCAAAAGCATTTGTTTTAGGTACTAAAGGGCATAGTGGATCTTTTTCTTGTGTTCGGTGCACAAACAAAGGTGAAATGGTAAAGCATCGCCTTGTTTTTCCTCAAGAAAACATTTATACATTAAGAAGCAATGAATCTTTTAGAAATCGCTTACAGCCAGAGCATCACGTTAGACAGCCATCCTCAACACTGGAATTACTTGATATAGATATAGTTTTACAATGCTCATTAGATTATATGCACATTGCTTGTTTAGGTGTTATGCGAACTCTTTTGAATGCATGGGTGAAAAAAAAGATGAAGACTTCTCTTTAGTTTCATGGAAAATTGCCTCACTTTCAAAAGAATTGATTATTAATAAAAGAAATATATCAAAAGAGTTCAATAGAAAACCGCGAAGCTTGCAAGAAATAGACAGGTGGAAGGCCACAGAGCTACGTCAATTCTTACTATACACGGGGCCTTTTGTATTAAAGAATATTATTAGCCCTGAAAGATATATCCACTTTTTAAAACTATCATTAGCTTTGAGAATTCTTTTGGATGAAATTGATAGCAAGAATAACAATTCATGTGCTGAAAAGCTATTAAAATCATTTCTCATTGAAATTCCATCACTGTATGATCAATGCTTCCTTACTTGCAATTTCCACTGTCTTTCGCACATTCACGAGGATGCCAAGCTATATGGATCTTTAGAAGGTATAAGTGCTTTCAAATTTGAGAACCATCTTCAAATATTTAAAATAAAAGCCAGAAAAGGCGGAAATATAGCATCACAAATTTATAAAAGACAAGTTGAAAGTAGTTACCAGAGAAACCAGTATTATTCGGGAAGATAATTAATGGCAGGATTTCAAATGTTAATATAAATGGGTGCACATTCACTTTGCACAACCCTGACAACTACTGTTTGGCTTTGAACAAAATTGTAAAAATCACTCAAATAAAAAATAATGATAATGTTCCGGTTTTTCACGGAATGGCAGTTAAAAATCTTGCACCCTATTTTGTTCAACCAATAGCTTCAAGTGAATTTAGCATATATTGGGCGGCTGACATTGAATTTGATAATGAAGTAATATTCACAAAAAATGAAATATCTAAAAAAAGTTTTATGTTTAAATAACTCTTTAGAAAACGTGTTATATTTTACACCGCTAATTCAGAATGCTACATAATGTTACATAATGTTTATAATGCTTCCGAAGAGTTCCAATACTCTTCAAATAATAATTTGACTACAAGTAAGTATAAGTTTAAGCAAACTTCTTTGCCATTATACAGGATTTTAACTTTAAATTCAGCATTTAACATACCAAGTAAAACTTTTCCCATTTCAAATTAAAATTTTTTCAGGTCAAATTAAACTTTTTAAAGTTCAAAAACAACTTTTTGCAGTTAAAAAAACTATTTAATAATCAAATAAAAATTTTCAAAATTCAAATTAAACTTAGCTAAGAAAAAAAATTTGTTTATGGTTTCTACTAAGGATGTAGTCGAGGGTTTTGGCCTTATTTTTATGGTTTATTTCTATTTATTTTATTTATTAGAGACATATTAAACTATAAACAACAAAAATGTTATTTTTCAATATTTTGTAGTGTTTTTCAAATAGAAGACTTAAACATTTTTGTTAAAAACTAACTTAAGTTTTCAAAAATCACTTTTATTTGTTGAAAGTCAGGGTAAAAAATAATAAAATATTATTATAAATCAACAATTATACTTTCTGCAATACATGTTATTCTACGCGCATCAAAATTTGGATGCAACTTTGTTTCTATTTTCTTTATTTTAAGTGGAAAATGTATTTGCTTCACAAGTGTCCTGTCCATCGAGTATTTTAAATGAACTTCTGAGTGAAATAAAAGGTTTAAGGACCGAAGTCAAGGAACTTAAGGACGAAATGACAGAATATAAAAAAACAATTACCAAACTAACAGAAGAAGTTATTGTGGTTAAGTTGGAGAATAGGAAGCATCACAATGCAACGACGTACGTTCACATAAAGAAATTCGACCAACTACCATTTCATACAAAGGCTGATTTTCAAAATTTTGACGACGAACTGCACACAAATGATGAAATGCTTGATCAGTTTGTATGTTAAATCAATTGTTATTGTTTTAATTTTTTTTAAATTTAAAATTTTTTTTAGAAACAATTTATTGCAAAAATTGGCGGAGATGACCAATCACAGTTTTTGAGATCGGCCGTAAGAAAAGTTTTTCGGACGAATTGGCTGCTATTTTCAGTTGGAAATGCACAAATGAGAAACCTAGCGCCGAAAGATGCTTTTGCATATCAATAATTAAAAGTATGATCGTAAAATTCTGAATTCACAACCAAAACTTATGCTTTTTATCTGTAGATATTTCCCATCTAAAATACAAGGCCAATGACAAGGAGATAAACTCCATTTTACAAAAACATTTTGTACACGCAAAAGAACGCGTAACCAAGCGAAAACGGCTGTAAAATATACTTTTTAATTTTTATTAATTTTTTTAAAACCTTTTTACTTTCTTACCTATAAATATTAAAAACAAAAGATTGAAAAAATAAAATATATGCTTAAAATATACTTAAATAAACAAGATGTGATTTTATTAAATACTTATATAGTCAAATAAAAAATCAGTTAAAAATTACCGAAATAAACAGTCAACTAGTAACGAACCACCTTCGACTGGACCGAAGATTTTTCAAAAATATAAAAAATTACTAGAAAAATTAATCATATAATAGTCAAAAATCACTTAAAAAATGGCTGAAAACTGTTTGAAAAGGATGATCATTAAATACTATTCATGTGGAGTCATGTCTAGGGTACCGTTTTCTCCCGACAACAGAGTCATATTTGATCAAAAAATGAGCGCAAATGTGACTGTTTTCAATCATACTGCAGACCATATAACAGTCGAAAATCACTACAAAAACAGTCATATTTGATCAAAAAATGAGCGCAAATTTGACTGTTTTCAATCATACTGCAGACCATATAACAGTCGAAAATCACTACAAAATTGAGTGAAAAATTACTAGAAAAAGCTATTATATTATGGGTAAAAATCCATACAAAATGAGTAACAAATGACTAGGAAAAACAATCATATAACAGTCACAAATCACTTCAAAAATTACTGAAAACTGTTTGAAAAGAATGATCATAAAAGACTATTTATGTGGAGTCATCTCTAGGGTACCGTTTTCTCCCGACAGCATATTCATATTTGATCAAAAAATGAGCGCAAATTTGACTGTTTTCAATCATACTGCAGAGTCATAAATGATTCAATTTTGATCAAAATTTTCACAAAGTGGTAGCTGGGACTGTTTCCCATGAACTGACAGCGTAAGAGTGTATTGGTGAACACCAAATTCTGTTTCGTTGTGTATGTAAGCTTGTTACAGCTGTCCGTGGTTTCTTTTGTTCGTTCAGGCGGTCTAAGCCCACAGTAAGATACAAACATTCCAACCGAAAGTCAATTTTCTTTAAATACGTTTTCGAAGGACATGCAACATTATAAAGATTTTCTGGATACCAGGACATATTGGAATAAGTGCAGATTAGGCTGCAAAAGATGCACTCAACATGCCGCTTATAACAGAGGTCTCATGCTCCATCATTACTAAATATAACAAAGCTATCCAAACAGAACTTCTTCAAACCATATGGAACACATCGACATCATTTCTTCAAAAACAAATCAATTCAATAGAAAGACACAGATATAATGCTGACTTTGCTCGCGAAGAATGCATAGAGGTTACTCGATTAAGAGTTGGTACCACAATATTTAGTTCCCAGCATTACTACAACCACACTCGCCCAAGATAATGCGTCCATTGCTCTGTCGTCCTTTCGGTAGAACATATTTTAAACGATTGTCCAGTGCCAAAAACCAATATTCCTACGGATATGGCACTAGATTGCAGAAAAAAAGAAACCATCAGTTTAATCAATGAAGCTCCGGCTAAAAATAATTTATTTCACTACGAGATATAAAAAATAACGTATGCATACTTACATTGAAATATTGTATTTCGGTTCAAAATGGCCTTTTTAGCCCAGCACCTTAAGATATATTTTATAAATTAATTTATAAAATATAAATAAATAAAAAACACAAATATTTAATATAATTTTCAATATAAATATACACAGTAAGGCGTAAGCCTTTTTTTTGTCAAAATTTTGTGGGGGTGAAGAGGAATTCGAAAGTTCGTCACGAAAATAGATTTTGAGAATTTTTTCAGATTTCCAGAAGATCGAAAATTTTATTGTCGTTTAAACGAAGGGTTCCGACTGTTTTTCTGGACAGGAGGGTCAAAAAATAAAGTATTTTTTAAAATTTGGCTGCTTTTTTAATCTTAATAAATTACTCCAAATTGTTGCTCTTAATATAAAATCTTTGTATGCAGTATGAAACAACAATCAGAGACTATAAATACTTATAGACATTGCATGTGAAAGCTCCGGTACGGAATGAAAAATTTGCACGTACAAGACAAGAGACCCGACGAGTAAATAACCTAGCGAGTAATCGCTTGCATGGATTTGTGTTGCTAGCACAACATGTATAAGTTGCTTAAAGTTTTGTTTATGTTGCTAGAATTTATAAAAGAACAGCAATGATGCAGAAAACCACTGCTTATACATATATTTTTTAGATTTCTGAGTTGAGCAGCCTGACTTTGTTTACATTTTTTTGGCTTGATTTGTTGTTGCTGCATTGGACTTTTTTTGTTACGCTAGGATTTTGTTCACGTTTTGGAAGCATTTCGTTGATCGTCAGATATAAATCATATTTTTGCGATTTTGTCTGTCTGAAGCAAAGACGTTTTAGATAAATCGCTATATCTTTTTTATTTCTGATCGGATTCAAATGCTCCAAAGAACAAAATTTTAGAAAGTTTATCAATCTTCTAAATGACATTAAAATTAAATTTTAAAAATTAATTCAATTACTTATTACCTATTTTAAACAGATTTAAAAGTAAAACTGTAATCTGCTGCACAGAGTTAAATCCACTCATACCTTTAAATTGTATTTTTTAAAGAAAATTCCATCAATTTTGTTTTCTTGTTTTTATTTCTTTGTAATTTAAATTGATATTCGGCTGATTTGTTAAAAAAAGTATATATTTATCTATTTGAAGCAAGGCGGTTTAGATAAATCGCTATATCTTTTTTGTTTCTAATCGGATTCAAATGCATCAAAGGACAACATTTTAGAAAATTGATCAATGTCTTAAATGACATCAAAACTAAATTATAACAAAATTAAACCAGTTATTTATTAACTATTCTTACCTTTATCCTTTCAAATTACATCAAAATAAAGTTTTGCAAAAATTAATCGATTTCTTTATTTACTATTTTTACCTTTATCCATTCAAATAATATCAAAATTAAATTTTAACAGAATTAATCCAATTATTTATTAAATATTTTAAATAGATTTAAAACAAAAACTCCAATAATAACTTTTAATTGATTTTTTTTAAGAAAAGATCATGCATTTTATTTTCTTGTTTTATTTATTTAGAATTAAATTATGATTTGTCTAATTTGTTGTTAAGAAAAAAATAAAAAGTAGTATTCTATTGCCACGCAGGACAATCGGCAGCTACACGAATTGCCTTGTGTTATTCTTGTTGCTTTGCCTATTTTGTAGCATCTTCCAATTGGGGACTTATTTTTTTACATTTGATTAAATTGCGATTCGGCAAATTTATATTATCAAAAAAATATTCTTTTTTTTAAAGCAAGATGTAGGCTTATTAACAAATTGTAAGCTCTAATTTTTGTATTAAATAGTGAAAAAGGAATACATATATGAAAACCAAAACAACTGAAATGCTTTTAAGTTTTTTGTTATATTGCTGACTTAAACATGAATTATTATAAAATAAGTTTTGAAGTTTTTTGTGATAAATTTAACATTTGCTAAATAAATGAAATTTTTAAATTTTTTCCTTTTCCTTCGAAAATTTAAAAATTACAAAATAAATGAAATTTTTTAAGATTTCTTCTTTGCTTTTAAATTTCAATTATTTCAAATGTATTTAAGTTTTAAGGAAATACCATACAAAAATAAAAATAATTACAAAAGCATGGTGGAAAACATTGCTAAATGAGGTGCACTTATTTTTAACAATATGAGGTGCATTCAGTTTAGAGTAGAGATGAGCGATATTTTGATACCGGTGATTTAGTCACCGTGATTGAAAAATCACTGGTAACTGTGGTGATTAAATACGATTAAAAAACTGTGATCAGTGATTGAGCTTTTGTTAATTTTTTGTCTTATGTCGTTTGCAGCGATTCGTGATATAACCAGTGATTTTTTGATTGTGCGAGAATTTTTTGTCTCCGTCTCTCAAGTACGCATATCATATGCACTTTGATATGAGTTTTAATGTACTATGCACTAATATTGCTGAATACAAAACATATGCTATTATATTTTACTTTACTCTTACACTAATTAAGGAACATATGATTATGTTTACATTTTTCAAGTACACAAACAATTGTTAACTAGTTTTAAGATATTATTTTAATATATATTTTATTAATTATTTTATTAAATTTTCATTTTATTCAATTTGCGACACATTTAACTCGAGTGCTTGTACTTGCAACTTATTTCGTAAACTTGTAATATTGTAAACTTAAAAAACTTAAAAATAAAAAAATTAAAAAAAACGAAAGTTCTTGAGTTTGTTTGCACGTGTGTGTGAGCCAATGATCTCCCGGTGCATCAGCAAGTGCAGCAAAGTTAAATTGGCTTTCTTTGCTGACGAACGTCCTCCAAGTGCCACCACCAGCAGCACAAGCAAGTGGAGCGCAAATTTCCTGATTCTTTTGCTTGCCAACGTTCTCCGAGAGTCGCCACGAGCAGCACCAGTAAGTGCAGCACAATTCAATTGATTGGTCGACTCTCCAATGTTTCAGAAGCACCATTTCAGCATGTCTCAGGCGCAGAGTCAAATTTCTGCCATTATAAAATTACATAAAGCACGTTCGCTAGCAAAGAAAAACAATTTAACTTTGCTGGACTTGCTGATGTACCCTGAGATCGTTGGCACACACACACGCAAACACAAACTCAAGCACTTTAGTATTTTTTATTTTATTATTTTGAGTGTGTCAAAAATTCTCTTTCGATTGTCAAAATTTGTAGTAGCCCCTGGGGCTAGCACAAATATTGACAACTATATTCACCTCACAAATGCCAAAAATTGCTCTATCAACAATCAAAATTTGATCATCCGACTGAAAAGTTTCCGATTGACACACAGCCTAAGTACTGTTATGTTAGTATAAAAGGAAGAAAAATTTCAAAATAAAGTTAATCAAGTTATTGAGCTTTAACAAAGCTGCCAACTTGTTTCATTCTTAAATAGAATGAGTGTACTTTTTAGTGCCGGCTAAAAATAAGAAAAAACTTTAGTGCCAGCAACAATGATAGGCAGGACCTAAATAATAATAATAAAAATAATAAATACCCTTAAAAATAATCGCGAATCCTTATATCGCGATGCCATGTCGCGAAACATTAAGAAACTATTCTGTCCCCAAAATTTATATATGGCGACCCAAAAATTATTTACTACAATATTTATATTGCTGAAATCAAAAGTTATGGGTTCATTGCCCAATCTCCATATTTGATTGTTATCCTTATCCTTATTGTTATCCTTAGGACCATAGGTTTAATCAAATTTACTTAAATTCATTTTCGATAAATTATATTGAATACTTTGATCGGAATATATTGCAAATAAGAAAAGAAAATTATGTCTAGAAGTACTGTAGACAGCGAAGCCGGTGTTGGACTTATTGAGGGTTGTAATCCCTAAGCAGCGGCTGAAGGCCCCCTATTAAAAAGAGAATTATGTCTAGAAGTACTGTAGACAGCGAAGCCGGTGTTGGATTTACTGAGGGTTGTAATCCCTAAGCAGCGGACGAAGGCCGCCTATTAAAAAGAGAATTATGTCTAGAAGTACTGTAAAAAGTGAAGTCGGCGATATCATCAATGACCAAAAATTATTGGGCGTTCGTTCATTTTGCTTAATTTTAGTAAACCCAAAACCCTAACGCCCAAAAATGGAAAATGAACGATCACCCAAAAAAATGTTTGGGCGATAGTTCATTTTATAATTTTTGGGTAATCGTTCATAATGAGCAAACGACCAAAATTTTCAAAATGAACTATCGCCCAAAAATGAAAATAAAGAGGCTATGAAAATTCGCCCAATGAAAAATCGTCCAAAACAAAAAATTACAAATAGAAATGAAAAATTGGCCAAAAATTAAAAATCGCCCACATTAATGAAAAATCACCCAAAACTTTTTTAAAGAAAATGAAAAATCACCCAAATGAAATATGACCCAAAAAATTGAATAAAAAATCACCCAAAAAAAAATTACCCAATTTTAACATAATGTTTCAAATTCAAAAAATAGCTTATCAAAAAGATAATTATATGCGGAAGAAGACAGCGAAGCCGGTGTTGGACTTACTCAGGGTTGTAATCTCTAAGCAGCGGCCGAAGGCCTCCTATTAAAAAGAGAATTATGTTTAGATGTACTGTAGACAGCGAATCCGGTAATGGACTTACTGAGGGTTGTAATCCCTAAGCAGCGGATGAAGGCCGCCTATTAAAAAGAGAATTATGTCTAGAAGTACTGTAGAAAGCGAAGTCGGTATTGGTCTTACTGAGGGCTGTAATCCCTAAGCAGCGGCCGAAGGCCTTCTATTAAAAAGAGAAGTATGTCTAGAAGTACTGTAGACATCGAAGCCGGTGTTGGACTTACTGAGGGTTGTAATCCCTAAGCAGCGGACGAAGGCCGCCTATTAAAAAGAGAATTATGTCTAGAAGTACTGTAGAAAGCGAAGTCGGTGTTGGACTTACTGAGGGCTGTAATCCCTAAGCAGCGGCCAAAGGCCTCCTATTTGCCTTCAAAATGCATATACGATTAAAAAAAAAAACAGCAAGTAAAAACAAGTATAAAAATGAAAAATTGCCCAAAAAAATTAAAAATTACCGAAACGTAAAATAAAAAATCTTACTACATTTGTTATCAATGTAGTAAGTGTCCAGCAAGTGTTGACTTCTGATGGCTTGTGTAGTAAGAGACAAATAGATCAATCTAGGAAGCACAACCACCCCAATCATATTTCATTTGGGTGAATTTTCATTTTCTTTAAAATGTCGTGTTAAGAATATTAACAGGTATAGATATTTACTTTTAGAATAGGTACAGATATTTATTTTTTTTTTTTTGTTTGGGTGTTATTTCATTATGGAATTTATTTGATTCGGTTTAAAGGTTAGTTCATATCTTAAATTTTGGAGTTGTTTAATTTTATTTGGGGGTTATTTCACTTTGCTTAATTTAGGTTATCAAAGCTTGCTTACAATAAAGTTCAGTTTTATTTTTTCACATTTTGTAATTTTGGCATAATTTTTTTCGTGTAGCTGCGCCTTTTACAAACTACTCCTTTAGTAAAAGGCGCATATGCAGCCAATTATACGGTAGAATTGGGTAAATGGATTTGTTTTAAAGTTTTAATAAAAGCTTTTTCGCATTTTGTAAATTTTATCATTTTTGGTACAATTTTTTCTGTAAGAGGCAGATATTCAAAAATAATTTGCAATTGAACGGAATGTTGTTATGACCGTGTAAAGGAAATTCAAGTTTTTAGTGGTGTTTTTTACGATAAAATTATTTTTAATTTATTTTTTCATAGCCCCTTACCTAATTTCTTTGTTTTGGGCGTTTGTAAATTTTTGGAAATTTGGGCGATTGCTCATTATGAACGAATACAAAAAAAAAATATGGAAAATGGAAAATTTTTGTTTTTGGGCGTTTGGGTTTTGGGCGATAATTCATTGCCCCAAAATATAATTTGGGGCAATCGTTCATTTTCGTTTTTGGGCGATAGTTCATTTGAAAAATTTTGGGCGATTTTTCATTATGAACGATTGCCCAAAATACGTCAAATGAACTATCGCCCAAAAATCTTTTTGGGCTATCGTTCATTTTCCATTTTTGGACGTTAGGGTTTTGGGCGATGATTCGCACAGCCGTTATCATCACCATCATCATTATCATCAGCATCATTATCATCATTATCATCAACATCATTTTCAACATCAAATGATTTAAATGCGGATAAACTTTTCTCCATTTCCTTACTATCAAAGCTTGGGAGCAAATTTTTCATAATCCAGTTTAGGCTTTTTAAATGGTGTACTGGTAGCAACTTTATTATCTTTATCATTATCTCTAAAATAACCATCTATATACTTTTCACGTGTTATTATCTTTCTTTACTTGCTTGACTGCACTATTTTCTTAAATGAGTTCGTTATTGGCTTAAATGTCTTTTCTAATCGGCTCCTTGGTCTGCGTCTCCTGAAGGGTGGCAGTCTTTAAAAGAAGGACACCCTCATAGAAAAACCAGCCTGGCAGAAGGCATAAAATACTATGGGAAGGAAACCCTAAAAATAAAATCCCTTTGGAGCAGCCTTACGATCCAGGTAGTCGGATCCCCAGTACCGGCGGCTTTAGGGAGTGAGCAAGTGGGCTCCCAGTCGTCATCGGAGCGCAATGTTACAGCAGTGGCCCACTTGCCTGCTGTAGCAGATAACAATACAAGTAGGAGCAGTACCAATGAGAGCAGCACCACTTTAAGTTCTCATAGCTATGGGACTTAGAACCCCTTCAAGAGAACTCCAAAAGTCACACGTTCACCCCAGAGAACGCCAAGCAGGTCAAGCGAGCGCTCGCGTTCTTCGCCACTATTGTGACTCACGACGGTATCCCCAAAGTTAAGTAAGTCAGTTTCGCAAATCGCAAATCGGGCGATCAGCTTTCCTTGAATTGCAGCGCTTTAATTTAATTCAATGCCTAAACCGGCATACAGAATAACATGAAATAAACACTGACGCCAGTTGGGCGATCAGTTTTCATGCTAAGCAGCAGGTGTTATTTTAAAACACAGCAAAAAGAAGCCAACAAATAATTTACTTCTGTGCAGTCGAAGTAGAAATGCTTACACTACTGCTTATATTACTGCATAAAGCAGAGGTGAATTAATTTAAATAATGTTTTATTGTTAGAAATAGCATGCATTTTGGCTATGCATGTAAAGTAATTTTCACAACGCGGAATATGTTTGTACGCTTGTTCGGCTCAAGCTGACATTATTAAATACGTATGTGCGTAGAAATTAAAAATGAATAATCAAGTTTATTTTAAGAATGTCTGTATATTTTAAAAAATAATAAATTGAATATATAATTATAGAAGAGTAAATTCTTGAGCCAAATACAATCTCGGCCAAGAATTCAGGAAATGCGAGTTTAGCATTTCCTAATTGTAATGTAGAATAAAAAATAATATATGTAAAGATCGAACTAGCAATGTCGTTTTCGTAGCGCAAACTTTTATTTTCAAATTGTTTACCACTGTTATTAATTTGTTATTCGCTTATAAATACAAAACACAATGAATAAAAAATTTTGTTATTCACTACTATTTAATGAATAAAATGTTCGCTATTAATTTTTTTATTTATTATTTATTTTTATTCATTATTAATTTTTTATTCATTATAAATTTCGTATTCATTTCTAATTTTTCATTCACTTTTGAATAATAAATAAAATGAAAAAATCTTGTTGTTCACTTTTGAATAATGAACCAAATTAATCATAAAAAAAAGTAATAATGAAAAATACATGAATAGGCAATGAATCAAAAAATAATAATGTACAAAAAATTAATTATTGAAAAATTTTAAATTCTTTTTGAATTGCATTCTTTGTAAATAGCATTTATTTGAATAAAAAATAGTTATTCTAAATAACGAAAAAAAAAATAATTGAAATTAATTACTAATCAATTTTTTTAAATTCAATGTGAATAAAAATTTTATTTATAAACAATTTTGAATTCTTTGGATGGATTTGTGTGTCGTTATTGAGTTTTCCTTAAAATTCTGAATATATATGCAGATTTAACTGTTCTGGCTTATAGTCAATCAAAAATAATAAATATTAATAGCAAGCAGTGAATAAGAAAAATCTGCTGCGCACAAAATAAGGAACTCATCATGAAAATAATGCAAACAAATAAAAACATTTGTTGCTGTCAAGCAGAGATCACAACTGCTTGGTTCCAACAATAACATCGGAAAAAAACAATTACAACATTAAATTTCACGATTCTCGCTAGCTGTGAGAAACCATGCAGTGGTGATCTATGCTGTGAAGCATTGTGGAGTGAAGAGTGAAAGAGCATTGCAGAGAGAATGTGCATGCAAGGATTGGAAACTTTTCTCTCAAGATAGCTTTTTCATCGCGCTCACAAAAGCTTACGTATTGATCTGAAAAATATTTGTTACTTTTTTAAGTTCTACGTGGCACATACTATATAGTCTTTGGTTCAGTTCTTATGCAGTCAATAATCAAGCAGTCTTCATTTACTAAGGTCAATTCCATTTTTCCAGTAACAAGCAAGCAGGAGCTTCCTTGGACGAACCAGTGACACCGTAAGTATAAACCCACTCTCACGCCACCTTGGGGTGGCGGCACCGAGGTTTTTTTGAGTAGATGCCAGTGGCGCTCTTAAGCTCCGGCAACCACAACTAGGTAGGGTGAAGCTCGACGAGTGCTGAGACCTAGGCGTATCCTCTAACCTTCCATCGTCAAATGAATCTCGGGATATTACGGCTAGCGATACTCTAACTGCCAAGATTGAGAAACTCGTGGAAAGTATGGCTTTCCCTAGAACAAGCATTTATCAACCCCTAAGAGACCTTGTGGATGAGATTGTGTTTTACACAAAGAGACATGTAAAAATAGAGCCCAAATTGATATCGCCAAGAAAGTGACTCAGCCACGAATAGTGAAGAACTCCGAGACACAAACGGAAAAGAAAGGCGGCTTCACGCCAGGATCAGACCCAAAACGAGCAAGAGAGCAACGAGAACTTCACTCACTGTTGCCATCCGCAAAGAAGTCCATGCATAAGACTCCACGAATGGAGCGGCCAAGAAAGCAGGACAATGGAAGTAAGGCAAGCAAAGCGCAACCCCAGCCAAGAGCCACTGCGTCTGCGCCAAGCCAAAATCAAGAAGGAACAGCACAATGCTTGGAAAAGAGTTCGAAAAAATCTAAAAAGCCGAAGAGACCACCCCGAAAGAACGCCATCGTCATCAGAACTACGAGTACGAGCTCATATGCCGATATAAGTTGATCTCGTATATTAGTTGGTGTCGGTTGTGTTTTATCGTGTTATGTAAAAGCCTTTGTTTGTTATATTCGTGAGTGTATTAAAACAGTTTCAATATCGTAATTACTTAAATATTATATTGTAATTACTAATATCATTAATATACAACTATTTTATTAAATAATAATTGTGCATTTAAGTTGTGTAAGTTTCTTGCATATTAACTTTGTTTAACATTTTTAGTTAATGCAGTGTTGTTGTTTTTGCATGCTTACTGTGTTTTAGTTTCTTCTTTGTGCGGTGTTTTGTTTATCTTCAGCTCAGTGAGTGTTGTTTTTGTTTTTTAGTTTTCTACTAAACTGTGCACAAACTGCCTGAATATAATAACCCTAAAAGCACATTTTGCATCTGCTCATTTTTTAAAAATTAAACATGGATTATTTTTCTGCAGAAAATATCGTTGCATGTTCTTTAGACGAACTTTGCAAAAGCCAAAACATTCTGAACCCCATGTTCAGCTGTTCTGGTCCATGTGAGCAAATGTTTTATGCATCTTGTGCCAGTATTTCCAAGTCATGCCTTGACGACTTAAAATCTCTGCGATCAGGTCTTCGCTGGTACTGTGCTTCGTGTAGGGCACTTTCCCCAAATGAACTTTATTCAAAAATTAAGCTTTTTGGGGAAAGTCTTAACTAGTTAAACAACAATTTTCGAGAAATTGTAACATTTTTTAGTGAAGTTAGGGCCGCACCCAGTACCAGCGTCTATGATGAAAATTCCATTTCGGAAAATATCCCGCTTGCTTTGTCACAGACTGTTTCTTCAGGGACACAAACAATCCTTTCATCAGAAGACCATATTATCTCAAAAAGAAAGAGAAAAAATAAAAAAACTAATAAGAAGCGAAAATCATCTGGATCTACTTCTCAGGCCAAGCAGCCCTCAGCGCCGCTTTTGAACAGGAACACTCCAGTTAATTACTCGTCACCTTCTAACATTCCTTCTTTGACTAATAGTTCAGTTTTGACTCCTATTGAGCCTAGAAATCTATCAAGCTTAAGGGCAGTGTCGAGGAAAAAAATTTATTTATTTCACGTCTTCAGCCCGACACAACTGTTGAAAATGTATTGACTATTATCAAACATAATAAATTGTTGAGTCAAAATGCATTTTGCTCATGCAAAAAAATAGGTAATAAACCTTCCCATGCTTCCTTCATTCTCACAGTTCCAGCTGAAGAGTTTGCAACTGTTCTAAACTCTAATTTGTGGACTGATAATATACTCGTTACAGAGTTCCAGCCTAAGAATAAGCCTAGAGGGACGACTCAAGCCGCTCGTCAATCCCAAAAAAACTGAATAGGTTATCCCTTTACTATCAAAATGTAAGGGGATTACGCTCTAAGACGCGAGACATATTTTTAATGCCTCAGAATTTCTCTGAGGATATTATCGCACTGACTGAAACTTGGTTAAACGGAAGCATTACTGACTTAGAATTGTTTGATAACAGTTTTGAAGTTTATAGAAGAGATAGACATGCTGACAATACTTCTGCTGTCGGTGGAGGTGTCTTATTAGCTGTAAGGAACTCCTTCGTTAGTTCCATTATTGTTATTCCCTGCTCTGCTAACATCGAACTTATATGCGTCAAGGTAGTACATTGCAATTCTAATGTATGTATATCTTATTAATGCATACGTTCGTCCTAAGAGCAGCGTAGAAGTTTATGCAAGCCTTGCGGATTGCATAGAATATGTCATAAGCATAATTGACGTTAATGACGACATTTTATTGTTAGGTGATTTAAATCTGCCTGACTTGAAATGGGAATCTTCTGACGATGATACATATTTTTGTGCATCTAATTCGAAGACTCGCCAAGAGCATATATTTGTTGATTATATATGTTCTGACTTACAACAAGTGAGTTGTATTTATAATAGTCGTGAAAGACTTCTTGACCTGGTCTTAACTATAGATAGTAACAATGTGATTGTTGAGAGGGCCCCTCATGTTTTGACTGCTGTTGATGAATACCATCCACCATTGAGCATATGGTACAAATCAGACAGGGATAATATAGTAAAGTCTAACTCAATAGATAAAGTTTACGAATTCAATTTTAAAAAAGCTGACTTTTTGAAGTTGAATCATTTACTTCAAAGTAAACTTCATATTATTTTAGACTATGTTAATAATAACACTCTTGATGATTCAATTAATTTTTTTATATGGAAATCTTTGCTATGTTTTCTCTGTCCGTGCCATATAGCCTCAAATTTACGAAAAATTGTGCTTACCCCTGGTACACAAAGGAGTTAAAAATTCTTCGCAACAGCAGGAAAAGGGCATTGAAAAAATATTTATGTAGCTTAGACTTGAATGACCTAGAAATCTACAAGCGTTTGTTTCTGGATTTTGAAAATTGCTCAGCTACCTTATATCAAAATTATTTAGACAGTACTAAGCTGAGAATATTGTCTGATCCGAAGAAATTCTGGGGTTTCATAAACACCAAAAAAAAAATCTGATGGATTCCCTACATCATTTAAAACCTCTGACGGATTTACTGACGATTCTGTCGTAATTTGTGGTCTATTTGCCAATCTCTTTAAAGAGTCATTTTGTTCAGACTCTTTTAATCCTGATGAAGAGTACTTTGAATATATGAACTCTACACCCAGGGTTTCGTTGGATTCTATATCCTTTACTTCAGAGGATATTTTAAAGTATATTGAATTGATCGATGAGGATTTTAGTGCTGGACCTGACGGAACTCCTGCCGCAGTGTTAACACGATGTGGTTTCGTTCTAAGTCAACCACTGTCTATGTTATTCAATAAATCAATTAGCGAAAGTATTTTTCCAATTTTTTTGGAAAAAATCTTTTATAGGTCCTATCTATAAAAAAGGTTGTCAGAACGATATAAACAACTACAGGCCTATCGCGAAACTCTCGTCGATTCCAAAACTTTTTGAACGCCTCGTGTATGATCGTGTGAATATTCACTGTGGGAAGGTCATGACAACTCGTCAGCATGGATTTGTTACTGGCAGATCCACTGTGTCTAATCTCCTCGATTTTACAACGTTTTGCTTAAATTCATTTTATTCAGGTAACCAGGTCGACTGTATTTACACTGATTTTAGTAAAGCATTTGATAAACTGCCACACAACTTAATTCTATTTAAACTAAAGTTAATGGGTTTTCCACAATTTTTTGTAAGCTGGATTCAATCGTATCTGACAGAGCGATCTTATCAAATACGATTTCGAGGCGTAATGTCAGCTGAATTTATTGCTGAATCAGGTGTTCCTCAAGGTAGCCACCTTGGTCCACTTCTTTTTATTTTAGCCATTAATGATGTAACCCACATCATCAAACACTCTCATGTACTTATCTATGCAGATGACATGAAAATATACAGAACAATAGATGCTAAAGACAATTCAGATCTGCTCCAGTTTGATTTGAAATCCTTTGAAATTTGGTGTTCTAAAAACAATATGTTTCTAAATCCAGATAAATGCCAAACCATGACCTTTTCGCGAAAAAAGAATAATTTAATTTTTGATTATAAGATAAAAGATACTCCATTAAGTCGTGTAGATTCTGTCAAGGATCTGGGTATATGCATGGATTCTAAGCTATCGTTTAACGTTCATATTGATTACATTTGTAAAAAAGCATCTTCTATGCTCGGGTTTATGAAACGCTGGGCCAAAGAATTTAATAGTATGATCACAACTACAACGCTGTATTATGCAATTGTGCGACCTCACTTAGAGTATGCAAGTCAAGTTTGGTCCCCAAGTTACAATGTACATGTTGAACGTATAGAGAGAATCCAAAAACTTTTTGTTCGGTTTGCTCTAAGGGGCTTAAGTGCAACTGACACTTTAAACCTTCCTCCTTATGAGAATCGTTTAAAACTACTAAAAATGCAATCTTTGAATGAGAGAAGGAAGTCTGCAGATACCGTCTATTTACACCAACTCATAACTGGTGTATTCGATTCACCAGAACTCCTAACTCTTATAAATTTTGACACTAACCGTAGAAGCAGTAGAAATGCTAACAATTTAATTTACTTACCTTTTAGTAGAACAAATTATATGGCTACTGCTCCTTTACATCGCATGAGTACCTTTGTTAACAACTGTAGCTTTTTTTATGTTAACTTTGTAATAAGAGTCAGTTTTATGTTCTTATTAGCTCCAATCTTTATTTCCAACTGTCGTTTTACAATATCTGTATCTATCAATATCATTCTTATTCAGCCAGCATGTGCTGACAACAAATACTACCAACTTATAAAATACTTATTCAACAGCCTATGCTGACTTACAACGTTGCCATCTTATTACATGCTTTCTTTTTTTCTTCTTTTTTAATTATAACATTAATTATAATGATTAATTATAATAATATAAATACAAAAAAGAAACTTATCTGCATACACTTAAAATATTTTATTTCAATCTAACTGTATCTAAAAACCGTTGTGGTGGTCGTATAGTTCGACCACTACGTGTTGTATATGGTATTGGACTGTTATATGACGAATCAGAGTGTTCTGAAGGTTCCGAAATACCCACAGACCTAAAACTATCTTGAGTGGCATCAAAATAATCTGATGAATCCGATGCTTCAGCACTTGATTGATCAGTGTCACTAGATTCTTTAACTATTCCAGAATTGTTTGTATTATAATCAGACACAAAAGACGGCTCAGATGACACAACATCTGCTGGCTCCTCCGAACGTTCATCATAGTTCCTGAAGTGCTGTTCACAGAGTACCTCACCGGAATTAAGTTCATTATTTTTAGTTCTTACAATAAAACGCCTATTTCGGCGAAAATGATTATTGAAATTATCAAGAACTATATATGATCGATCGTTTACATTTCTTATAATTTTGCCATGGTGCCATTCTTTTCCATTTTTCTTGAAAATTACATATTCACCTGGATTCAAGACTGGCAACTGCTTTGCATCGCGGTCATAATAGTGTTTTTGTATTTTTCGTTTTTTTTCCAATTTCTCCCTAACCATGGACTCATCCAACCCGTTACGATTAAGTAAGCTACTTGACATTGGAAGTTTTGTTCTAACTTGACGCCCATAAAACAACTGAGCAGGAGCAACCCCCATGCTAGCGATTGGAGTCGTGTTATACTCCAACAACCTATATTGAAACCTGTCCACTTCACCTCCTTCATGACAACGTTTTAAAATGTTTTTTGCTATTGAAACCCCTTTCTCTGCCAAGCCGTTGCTCTGAGGATATCTCGGACTGGAAAAAATAAGCTCTATGTTTGAATCATTTGCATATTCTTCAAATTCATTGGAATTAAATGGAATGTTGTCACTTCGTATTTGCGTCGGAAATCCATAACGACAGAATACGCGTTCCAGTACGTCAATGATATGCCGAGCCGATTTTGCACTCAGTTTTTCAGATAGAATCAGTCCAGAGTATGCATCTTTGATTGCAATAAAGTCGTGTCCGGCGTACTCGTATATGTCAATACCGATTTGCTGAAACGGATACTCTGGCAACGAGTTCTGTCGCAGAGGTTTCTTTTGATTGTTTCTTGTAAATTTTTCACAAATAGTGCAGCTCTTTACAAGTTCAATTATATCGTTGGTCATCCCCGGCCAAAAATATTGAGTTCTCGCGCGAGCTAAAGTTTTCTCAATTCCCAGATGTGGGTCATGCAGCCATTTGCTTATCTGGCGCTGAAGAGCAGTTGGAATGACTAAACGATGATCTTTAAATAATATTCCCTCCTCATAGTGAAGTTCGTTTTTGTATTTGTAAAATTTTTGACTAAAGTCATCAAGCTTGTGGTACGGTGGCCAACTAGTCTCTACAAATTTTACGATACGACTGTAACGTTCGTCATCTTTAAGTTTATCAATATATAGTTGATGGTTTTCACGAGATATGCATGCATGTTGAATAACAGAATGAATCATGCCTGAAAGTTCTTTACTAACATCTTTGTTATCTTCTAACGGCGCTCGTGACAAGCAGTCTGCGACCAGCATCTCTTTTCCTGGTTTGTAAATGATAGTCATATCAGAATATTTTAGAAGATGCATGAACATTCGCTGAAGGCGAGAAGATACATCATCGATGTCACATTTCATTAGCGCCTCTAAAGGCTTATGATCAGAATGAACCAAAAACTCACGTCCATACACGAAAAAATGGAAACGCTCGCAAGCGAACACAATCGCCAACAGTTCCTTCTCTATTTGCGCCCACTTTTGCTCACTACGAGAAAGTGTTCTCGAAGCATATGCAATGGGCATATTATCTTGCAGTAGAACGCTTCCCAACCCATCTTTTGAGCTATCCGTCTGAATGATAACCGGTTTTTGTGGGTCGTACACTGCAAGCACAGGCGTTGTTGTAATGAACGTTAATAATTCGCTGAGCTTCTGATCATGAGCCTTTGTCCAAAGCCATTCGACATCGATTTTTGATAATTCTCGCTAAGCAGCTGTACGTCGTGATAAGTTGGGAATAAACTTTCCCAAGTATTTGAAGAGTCCTTGCAATCGTAAAATATCTTGTTTATTTTTCGGTTTCGGCATATCAATAATAGCCTTAATATGTCGCTGATCAGGTTCAATACGTCCGCCTGATATGACATGGCCCATGAATTTTACCTTTTCCGTCCTATACTGAATTTTTTCTGGATTGAATTTTATATTATTTTTCCGAGCTCGTTCAAGAACCATAGCCAGAGCTTTATCGTGTTCATTGAAGTCTTTACCGGCTATTGACATATCATCAAAATAAACTTGCACACCAGGTATGTCGCCAAAAACCTGCATCATTCGCCTCTGAAACATTTCTGGGGCGCTATTTATACCAAAAGGTACACGGTTCCAACGATAGCGTCCGAAAGGTGTCATAAAAGTTGTGAAATCGGAGCTCTGGCGGTCAAGCTCAAGTTGCCAGAACCCATTTCTAAGGTCCAGTACCGTAAAAATGCGTTTACCCGATAAATGGCTAAGAATGTCTTCCGACTTTGGAATGAGAAAGTGTTCTCTTTTAATACATTTGTTTAAAGGTTTAGGGTCGAGACAAATTCGTAAGGCACCATTCGGCTTTTCAATAATTTGAATATTATTTACCCAATCGGTAGGGTAGTCAACTGAACTAATAATTTCCTGATCTACCAATGCCAACAACTCCCGCTTAAGTCGGTCATGAAGGGACATCGGTATACGTTTTTTATAATGTAATGATGGAACAGAGTTTTCCTTTAAGATAATTGAGCAAGTCCCAGGAAATTTGCCAACCCCATCAAATACTTCTCCATGTTGCCTAATAAATGTCTGTTTTTCGTCTGAAAATACGGGAAAAAGCTGAACAGCGTTCAGACGTTCAACCAAACCAAAAGCTATACACGACTCCAACCCCAAAAGAGGCTCAAATTTGTCATCAACAACGAGAAAATCTGCTATATAGTTTGTCTTACGATCCAAGTCAAAACATTTTAACCTAACTTGCCCATGAATGTAAATTTTATTAGAACTATAATCAATAACCTGCACACTCGATTTTGGATAAATTGGAATATTTAATTTTTTTATGTAACTTAACGGAATGCAGTTTACGTCGGCCCCTGTGTCTAACTTAAATATGACAGGCCAGTCTTGAACAAGGTACTTCTTTTTCCATCTTAAGTGCGATGAACTTTGTGTATTTGAGTTTATTCTAAAAGAATGATCAAAACAATTAATAGAACCTACTTTAAGAGCATTGTCATATTTATCAATGTCAACAAAATTATGTTTACCAAAATCTGCCCAATTTACAGTGTGTACCACGTTTCGTCCGATGTTGTTGTTTGTTGAACCTTTGGGATCAGTTGACTTGTTGTTGGTTGACTCCTTCGATGATGACTTGCAATATTTCATGAAATGGCCCCACTTTCCACACGCTGAACAAGAAACGTTTATGGCTGGGCAAACACGACGATGACGACTGTTAAATGCTTGTCCACAATTGTAGCATTTCAAGGATTTAAGGGCAGCGACTTCAGTACTATCAACGGTCTGCCGTTCAATAACAGTATGTGCTTCAGCGTTCATGTTTTTATCCAGCAACTGCTTGTGCTCCGCAGCAGCCTCATAAATTTTGCACACTTCCACAATTTTCGACAGGGGTTCATCTTTTCCGTCCAGCAATTTAAGCTGCAATTTTTTGTCTTGCACACCGATGACAATTCTGTCGCGCAACATACGATCTGCGTATGAAGCATGACACGAGGAACACTCAAACTCACAAAATTGCAATTGAGTGCGAAGAACAGTTTCAAATTCGCCGAATGCTTGCTTTTCTTTTTGGATTATGTTGTTGAATTTAAATGCTTAAATAGCTATGTTTTTTCTAGGAAGGCAATAAACATCAAATGCTTTGATGATTTCTTCCAGCGTACGTTGGTTGTTAGCGGCAGCGCCCGCAGCGATGACAGCGTCTGCAGCGGCAGTTGCATTATCAGAATCATTTTGCGCATTGCGGGTAGCTTCAGCACTAGCTGTACAAAACATGCTTTCAAGACATCCACTATTCGGGAACAAGGAATTAAATATTTCCACTCCACGCTCGCCAATAAGCCACAAGAAAATCGCAATTTTATTAGCCTCCGGTTCAATGTTTTTGTTGTTTGCCAGCAAATATATGCAAAGCTGCTGCTTCCATTTTGGCCATTCTTTTGCCAAGTTGGAACAATCCAGAGGTTGTGGTATGCGACGATCCATTGTATGATCCCACTTCTGACACCATGTAATAAGAGTTAGTTTTATGTTCTTATTAGCTCCAATCTTTATTTCCAACTGTCGTTTTACAATATCTGTATCTATCAATATCATTCTTATTCAGCCAGCATGTGCTGACAACAAATATTACCAACTTATAAAATACTTATTCAACAGCCTATGCTGACTTACAACGTTGCCATCTTATTACAAACTTATCGAAAGGTCAACTCAAAAGTAGATTGAAAACTAATGTATGATTAGATCTATGTAAATGCATGGTTAGTTGTTATGTCTTGTGTTGTCCCTGAGCCCAACCCATATTATGGTGGGTAAATTTTTCTCACTTTGGATTGTTTTGGACCACTCTTATCGATATCATTAAGGCTATTCACGGTTTGGGCGTGCTTTTGACAAATCGTATTTATAGCATTTGTTATTATTCAAACTGTGAGCACCTCGCCATGTGACTGTCGTATAAAAAGATTGTGCAACCCTGTGATGTATGTGATTATGCGGCTGTAGACAGAGCATAAAAATGCGAGGTACAAAGGACACGTCCAAGGGCTGCTTTTATTTACGCGTGCCTGCGTATTTGCATTTGTATGGAAAACAACAACAAAGCAAAATAAGCTTTCGTAAATTGGTGTACAAATAGCAAATCGAACAAATGGCAGACCAGCGTATTCGAACTGTGAATGGCCTTATTGAGATGTTTTAATGTTATTTGGGCTGGTTCTTAAGATGATCTAATGCGGAGAAAGTGCGAAAAAGCTGTAGTAGCTGAACTCTATTGTTATTGCATGTAAAAAAAAAAACAGATATCCTTAGGCAGGTGAAGGCCGAACCACAGCTAAAAGACCTGAGCCAAAATGTTAGCGGCGTAAGGAAAACGGCTAAGGGAGAGCTTTTTCAGCTCCTTGAAAAACCATCACATCCTGCCTTCTCTGCCGAACTACAAAACGCAGTCCAAACGGTGTTAGGATCGAACGCTGAAGTCAAAATCCTCACCGAAATGACACAAGTCGAGATTAAAGACATTGATGAGGTAACCACAAAAGAAGAAGTTCTTGCGGCATTGCAAAAACAATTTGCTGGTCACAATTTTAAGTGTTTCTCAATGCTCAGCCTGCGCAGAGCATATGGAGGTACGCAAACGGCAACACTAAGTATGGCGCCAGAAAGTGCTTCTGAGTTGATGAAGGCTGACAGGGTCAGAATTGGCTGGGTTATGTGCGGCATAAGAAGAAGAATAAACGCCAGAAGATGCTTCAAGTGCATGGACTTCGGTCATGTAGCGGCAAACTGCAGAAGTAGAACGGATTGAGCAAAAGTCTGTTTTAGGTGTGGCAGCACAAAAAACCAAGCCAAAGCATTTGAAAACGTAGCTAACTGCACACTTTGCTCAAGGAGAAAAAAGGTTGATACTAAACATTCAACAACGAGTACCAAATGCCTGCTCTACTAGAAGGCTTTGCGAGAGATGAAAGCAAAATGAGATTTATCAGCTCAATCTAAACCACTGTGAAGTCGCTCACGACCTGTTGAAGCAAAACGTCCGGGAATACAATGCTGATGTCTCCATTCTTAGCGAGCCATATCGTAACAACAAGGATTGCGACCAAATCAGCGATAGTTCCGGGAGAGCCTCCATATGGAGCTGTGGACAGCAGTGGCAATAAGGGACCAGAAATCTACCCACTACTTCGAGAGGACCAAAATGGGAGGATTTTCTGTGTATAGCAGTTACTTACCCCAAGGCTTACTTTATATGAAGCCACAAAGGTACTGGAAGAAATTGTAGATGACGCTATCTGAAGACACCCCGTTGTCATCGCAGGGGACTTCAACGAATGGGCAACCAACAACAATAGAATGTCTGTTTCGCTTAAGTTATAAAATAAGTTAATATATAAGTTATTCGAATATACAACTAACGTAAATCGATAACGAACACTTGACATGTTTTTTACTTGATTGGCATCTATCTAATTAGAAAAAAACTCACATTCCGTCACTTACTGAAATCCAGTGGCGTAAAACGCGGGCCCGCAGAGCCCGCATTGCGGGCGGGCGCAACTAAGCCAAGGGCGATCAAAAGTCCCTAGATGAAATTGATAATTGAAGTGGAGAACGACGCACAGTGTAAAATAAGCGGCCAAAAATATGGTATATCGATGTTTGAATTTTTCCAAAATTTTTAAAGCTTTCAATAGAAAATATCTTAGGTGAAAAAATCAAAATGAATTTTTAAATAGTTGCAACCGTTTCTTTATAACAAGCCGTCAAAGTAGCATTTTTTTAATAGTGTTTAAAAAATAGTTTTAAGAAAGATTGACTATAAGATTTTCACGAAAACATCATTAGAACTGCGTTACACCAAATCCAAAAAAATTTTTTGCTAACACTTGCTAACACGGAAGATATACATTTTTCTTATAGTGAATTGTTTAGTTAAAATGCGTGACATATTTGATGTATGGCAGTTGATTACTTTTCAAAATTTCAAATTATTTCCAAACACAAGACAACTCAATTTTTAAAATTGCCTTGCTGTATTAAAAACAGCTTACAAATTTAAACAAAAAAAGTAGTTAACTTGTGTTGGTAGTATTTTTGAAGTCTGAGTTACTAAAATATAATTAATGGGCATAGAATTCGCCTATGAAATTTTCCATTTATCTATAATCACAAAAGAAATTGATGTAGCAAATTTCGCTGTTTTGAGACAAGACTTAATGAAGTTTCAGGCAAAAATGGATTTCGTTTATATGGGAGGTGGGTGTGGCAGAGGACGGATTTGTAAACCTTTTTTAACATTTCCTAATTTTGTCAAGAAAGATATTCGTGCCAATTTTCATACTACGATGACTCCTTCTCTTTTTGGCCAAGAATGGGGACGTTACGCTGTGCGACGAGTCGTTTGTTTCCAAAAAATTTAAGAAATACTAAAATATTTATTTCCTCAGCAAATTAGTTTTGTTTAAAATCAAATATAATAAATGACAAACAATTTAATAATGTGTTTAAATAAAATTAAAGTACCGTACAGACGATTTCTCAGGGTGCAATAAACGACAAAAGAGACGTCAAAAAAGCCGATTTTCTTGAGCAAAAGTCACCTTTGTTTGACAAAACTCGATTATGGCCGAGGTAAATTTACCCGTTAGCTTTCATATTTTTAGCAAATCAGCTACTGATGTTATTTTAATCATTCAGTTGGTCATATTTTGTGACGTTAGTTAAATTCTTTAGTTAACAGGTAACGTCAAATACAAAACATTTAAACTTAACATCTTTAACTTATCATTTCACCAATAAGAAAATGATTGATCTCATTTTTCAAACTTTAAGTTGTTTAACTTTTTTAAATAATTAATAAATGTTTTCTTTTTACCTACTTTGTCATACAATCTTATAATATTTATTATAAATTATGTAATATTTGATATTATAAAAAAAAAAATTTACGTTATTGCTTTTTTTTACAAATTCTTTTAAAATAAAATATTAATTTATGTATAAAATAAGATATTTTTAATATATAACTGTTGCAATAAATGATGACTATTGAATTAAAGTCTTTTGTTCTTTTTTTTTTGTCAAGAGTTTTCTTGTTTTCTCCTACGCTTCTATTAACCTACTTATAACATAGTTTTACTCTACAAGTAAATAGCAGGTCGCTTTTAGAAACCTGCGGGCGGGCGCACAAAATATAGTTACGCTACTGCTGAAAACTTAATTTTTTGATAAGCAATAATTGAAATGATATATGCATATTTTTAAACTATTAACACTAATGTGAAAAGTTGTACAAGAGTTATTTCAACAATATTATTTTTCCAGTTTCCATCCGGTTTGGTTTTTGCGTCAAGCAACCGGCACTCCAAATTTTTATATCTCCTTACTACAGAATCTACAATGAAAGACCATACAATTATCAAGCTTTTCTAATTCATTATTACTTAATGAAAAAGCCATGAAGTTTTTTTTTAAAAATAGTAGTAAACATGTAATGAACACTGGCACCATTTTAATTTCCTATTGGGCAGCTTTATGTTTACTTGTGTGCTTACAGTAGAAGATATACAAAACATCGAATACTTTTCCATGTATTCAGAAAAACAACTTTGAATTATGTTTGCTATGCACTGGATGCTGTAAAAAGTGGAATTGTACCTGCGTGAGATATTATTCGTTTACCTTTACTCTATTGTATATTAATTGATACTCTATATTAATATCTATATTATATTTATGAGTATAAATGTAAATATTACATTTTTAATGTTGTCGGCAAAACTTTACATAAAACGCATTAAATTAATACACCCAATTGAAATGATTTTGAGCGCATGCCAAACTGTTTGTCCGCAACGCTTTCTGCGAACTGCTGACTTGAACATCACAAGTTTTATTATCTCTTTCTCTAAATTGAAAATCGTACGGTAATTCCCCGAAAAATTCTAGCGCAGCTAATAATCAGCTACGCAAGTGACTTGGAAATTTTCGATGACTCTTAGTATTTTATGAGAATCAGCGAGTTTGACCAAATTTGAGTTTGAGTATCAGAATTGACCAAATAGAGCATAAGTATTAAAATTTAAGAGTGGATAGGATATGAGTAGTATATGTTCAAGGTTGAATATTTACTTATACTTATTTTTTGTGAGTATACTCTGAATGCTAAAAAAGCGACTCATTGCAGTTCTCTGATAGCCACACTAAACACGGGGTGGCAAAATACTTTTGAAAGGGCAGGAACAGGTCCCATTATAGACCTCACCTTTCTTAGTAGCACGACCAGGAATCACCTTCCCGATTTTAACTGTGCTGCTGGTGTTACTCAGTGTCATCCTGCAAAGTCGTATTAGTTTTGCAGGAACATCAAATTCCAAACACGCGGCTTTGTTATTTTTAAGCCAAACTATAGCTGTCAGAACTTCATCATTGTCGGGCAGCGCAACCTCGAAGCTATCATCCGCATTTTGAGTTTCCGGGATATCATCTCTATTAGCGGGATTGTTATCAGCGTCGCCATTTAAAAACAAAGAGAAGTGTTCTCTCCATAATGTCAGTGTACTTTGGAAATCTGCCACTAGACTCCCATTTTCATCCTTGCAAGAAGAAGCCATCTTATCTTTTCGATTTGATACATTCTGCATACAAACAGTTTATGTGACTCAAATGTTTCGACAAATCACAGCTACCCGTTCAGCGACGACCAGATTTTGTATGTTATTGTTACACAAGAGTTGTACAACAATAAGCGCTTGTTGTGCGCCCTGCAAATGCGCTTACGTTGGAGTAGCTAACCAATATCCAGACCCATGCGCCGCCAGTACGATGACTGGAGTTTATTATTTGTGACTTACAGAACGAATTAGCAAAACTATGGACGTAGGTAAAGGAGTTGTAGTAGTACTTACTTACTTAGTTGGCGCTACAACCGTATGTCGGTCTTGGCCTCATCTAAGAATTTGCGCCAGCCATTTCTGTCTTTCGCTTGCTGGCGCCAGTTGGAAATTCCAAGCTTCGTCAGGTTGTCCTCTACTTGGTCTTTCCAACGAAGATGCGGTCGTCCTCTTCTGCGTTGACCGCCGCTGGGTACCAAATCGAATGTTCTCTTCACTGGAGCATCGTCTTTCATGCACTGAAAATGACCAAGCCAGCGAAGCCGCTCGATTTTAATGCGATTCACTATGTCGATGTTAGCGAACAGCTCATACAGTTCATCATTCCACCGTATTCGGTACTCGCCATTGACGCAGATTGGTCCGTAGATCTTACGAAGAATCTTTCTCTCGAATGCTCCTAAAGTCATTTCATCTAAACTGCTCAGCGTCCAGGTTTATGATGCATAAAGTAGGATGGGCATGATGAGCGATTTATAGAGCGTGATTTTCGTTCGTCGAGAGAGGGCTCTGCTTCTCAACTGCCTACTGAGCCCAAAGTAACACCTGTTGGCAAGAGTTATTCTTCGTTTGATCTCAATGCTGATGTCGTTGGTTGAGTTAATGCTGGATCCCAGATAAACGAAGTTCTTCACAACCTCGAAGGAGGTATTGTCAACGGTAACGTGGGTTCCAAGACGGTGGGACTGTTTGTTTGTTGACACCAAGTATATCGTTTTATCTGCATTCACTGCCAGACCCATTTGACTTGACTCTCTTTCTAATCTGGAAAATGCTGCACTGACTTCGCGCGTATTATGGCCAATGATATCGATGTCATCAGCATACGCAAGCAGCATAACACTCTTGTAGAACATTGTGCCACTACGTCTCAGATCAGCAGCTCGAATGATCTTTTCCATCATTAGGTTGAAAAAGTCGCAAGATAAGGAATCACCTTGTCTGAAACCTCGTTTGGTAATAAATGGTGGGGAGAGGTCCTTCCCGATTTTAACTACGCTGCTGGTGTTGCTCAGTGTCATCCTGCAAAGTAGTATTAGTTTTGCAGGAATACCAAATTCAGACATGGTGGAGTACAGGTGCTTCCTTATTGGGCTGTCGAAGGCGACTTTGTAGTCGACAAAAAGATGGTGGGTGTCGACTTGTTTTTCTTGAGTCTTCTATAAGATTTGTCGTAGCGTGAAAATCTGGTCGATGGTGAACTTTCCATGTCTGAAGCCACACTGATAAGGTCCAATCAGTTAGTTTACAATGGGCTTCAATCTTTCACATAAAACGCTCGACAGGACCTTATATGCGATATTAAGAAGGTTTATCCCACGGTAATTGGCACAGATAGTGGGATCGCCTTTCTTGTGGATTGGGCAGAGCACACTGAGATTCCAATCGTCCGAAATGCATTCTTTCGACCATATTCTGCATAGAAGCTCGTGAATGCATTTAAAAATTGCTTAGCTTCCGTTCTAAAACAGCTCAGCAGGTAAGCCATCAGCTCCCGCGGCTTTGTTATTTTTAAGCCGAGCTATAGCTGTCAGAACTTCATCATAATCGGGCAGCGGAACCTCAACGCTGTCATCCAAAATTGGGGTTTCCGGAATATCATCTCTATTGGCGGGATTGTTGTCAGCGTCGCCATTTAGAAGCTTAGAGAAGTGTTCCCTCCATAACGTCAGTGTACTCTGGACATCTATCAATAGATTCCCGTTTTCATCCTTGCAGGAAGAGGCCCCGGTTTTAAAACCATCAGCAAGGCGTCTTATTTTTTCGAAAAATTTTCGGGCCTCATTCCTGTCACCATACATCTCAATCTTCTCTTGCTCGCGCTTTTCTGCCTCTATTTTTTCCGCCTGAAAATATGTCTCTCTTCCCTCCTCTTTTCTCTTTGTATCGCTCCTTAGCAGCGCGCGTTACAACCGACTGCAGGGTGGCTTTGTAGGCGGCGTCTTTCTCTGCAGTGGCGTCGCGACAACTCCTGGTCATACCACTGGTTTCGGCGAGGGCGTTGGTAGCCAATCACCTCTTCAGCAGCCGCACGCATGGAGTTGGAAATATGTTTTCACAGCGCGCATATATCATTGATTGGAAGAGTGCTTTGAAGCAGGAGTGAGAGTCGAGTGGCGAAAGCATCGGCTGTCTGTTTTGATTGCAGCTTGTCGACGTCTAGCTTTCTCTGTGTAGGTTTGCGTGTATTTTTAGCTGCGCACAGACGTGTACGGATCTTGGCTGCAACAAGATAGTGATCCGAGTCAATGTTTGCACGACGGATCGTGCGTACATCCAATACACTGGAAGAGTGCCTTCCGTCGATCAAAACGTGATCAATTTGATTCTTGGTTTTTTGATCAGGGGACATCCAGGTGGCTTTATGAATATTGAGATGCTTGAATCTAGTGCTACTTACGACCATGTTTCGTGCTGCGGCGAAGTCAATCAGCCTCATTCCGTTATCGGAGGTGTTGTCGTGGAGGCTGAACCTTCCGACTGTTGGACCAAAAATATTTTCCTTGCCCACCTTAGCGTTGAAGTCACCAAGCATGATTTTACGTCGTGACGGGGGCAGCGCTCGTAAGCATTTTCAAAGCGCTCGTAGATAATTTCCTTGATCTCATCGTCCTTGTCTTCTGTCGGAGCGTGCGCACATATTAGGCTTATATAGAAAAATCTAACCTTGATGCGGAATATGGCAATTCGTTCGTTCACAGATGTGAATCGCAGGACGTGGGGCCGTAGTCTCTTGCCAACTACAAATCAGCATCCAAACTCGTGCTTCTCCGCATGGCCGCTGTAGTAGATATCACAGGGTGCATGCCGAATGCAACCCTGTCCCTTCCATCGCATTTCTTGGATAGCAGTGATATCAGCTTTGTATCTTTCCAAGACATCAGTCAGTTGGATAGAGGCACCTTCCCAATTAAGGGTTCGGACATTCCAGGTGCATATCCGTAAATCATTATCAGTTTTTTGTTTGCGGTAGTCGTCATCAGATTTGGGGATCATTTTTCTTCTTTTCTTATTTGTTTTCATTGAAATTGGTTTTTACGGGTGGGCTTCAAACCCGACGCACAACCTATTTTAAGCCTAGGGAGGCCCGCCGCTCCGATTAGCCGCCAAACTAACGGTTGTCAGTTTTGACGTTGCCCAGGAAACACCACGTGGAGGTTTGAGTCGACTTGAGGCGATTTCACAAAGATTATGCTGGCCTCGCCAGGTTGAGACATTCAGACATGTTACATTGTTACATCACCCCCAGAGTTGTAGTAGTATTGGCAATATATTTCAACGCGCTCTGGTAGCATGAACACTGGTCCAAAAATCAATTTTTTATGCCGTGCCTAGATTTCTAATTTTTAAGCAAAAATATTTTGAATTTACCTTAATAGAAATATTATCTTTCGAATGATATCAAATTTATTTTGAATTTACCTTAATAGAAATATTATCTTTCGAATGATATCAAATATGTCCACTGCGCAAAGGACCTTTAGGTGAAGCGCTTAGAAGAATTATAATTTAAACGTGGACATTTTAAATTCGTTAGCCGTTTGACCGCGTAAGTTCACCGCGAATTAACTTGTAAATGATCAACAAGAAGCCTTGCAATACTGGAGCACCAATTGAACCTCCAGAGCAATGTATTTGAAACAGCAGGTTCAAGCCCAATACAGTTAGGGAAAGGACATCCAGAATCTGATATTAATCCAATGTACGATACTCGGAGTTTCAAAATGGTGTCAATAAGCACAAACAGAAGTTACTGGCCCAGGTTCTTAGATGAGACCAAACCCGACTTATGGTAGCTCCGTATACTATGTTACCAAGTGCACACCAAATGTATACTTTACATGATAAAAAAATACGATTCGTTTAGAACATCGAGCTAACAAAAGCTTTTAATTGACTTCATTCTCGAATAATTTATAATTATAATTTGGGAACACTGTTGAATAAAATAATATACATATTCTTAGTTGTGTTGTAAAACTAGAATAAAAATGGACTCCATCGACACAGGTAAGATATTTTTTCTTTTTATTTTAATTTCTTTCAACACCGGAGAAAATATTTAAAATATTTTTAAATTGGATTATTTTTGAACGCGCTTTCCTTTTACTACAGTTGGTCTATTCTTAATGTGACCTTTTCGCCTTTTTGTGTTCTAAAAAATAAATATTTCATTATTTATCCACATAATTTAAGAAATAATACCTTTCGTGAAACATAATTAGCTCCATTTATGGTTCTTTCTGTGGGTTTTAAAGACGGCCTGTTAAATTCGTGTAGTTTTTTCACGCGATATATGCGGACAAGCCAGTGCTCAGTAGTATAAGCCTCTTCTAAGTAGGTAAGGTCAAAATCTTTATTACCAATAACTGCATTCCGGGTTCTGTCATATCCAGCGGGTCCTCTACAATTTATATAATTAATAAAACAAATTCTTTAATGTAAACTTAATATGAGCGAGTTTTTATTTTACAACTATTTGTTATTCTTATATTTTTGGTTGTTTTATTTACTTTGTTTTAATATGGAAAGAAGCATTAATCGCTAAAGTCGGCTTAATTCTATGTTCACACTAAGGCCGAAAATCTTCTTTTCGGACATTAATGGCTTTTCAGCTAAAAACTGCATGATATTGAGTTTTTCGCCATAGAAGAACTGTCAAATGAAGAAATGCTAATTGTTTGCTTTTCAGCAAAAAACTCTGAAAAGCTAAAAAACAACCCTGATTTTGAAGTCTGTTCGTTGAGGTAGAGTCAAAATCTATTACTAAAATCCAAGATGTCACTGTTATTTGATATTTCATTTGTCGGTTGATATTGGCCGCATTTAGCGGAATCAATAGTTGGCAGCTGTTCTGTTAAAATTCGCTAAATGGTAAAATTATAGGAGCGCTCACTAAAAGTGTTCAGGTAGCGAAAGCCATTTAATCGAGCGAAAAATTATATTTAAAAAATAAAATTTTCAGCTTTTCGGACGTTTAGAGATAAATACATTCAGATAAAAACATCCCTCAATAAGGTATCGCTACCATAACAGTTGACTCCGCTGAATGCGGCCATTTTGTATTTACAAGCTAACTGTCAAATGAAAAGTTACTTCTTAAGTATGAACACCTTTTTTTAAATGTTTTTCAGCTAAAAAGAGGCTCTTCGGCCTGTGTGTGAACATAGTATTAGACAGAATTGAATTATTGCTGTAGCTGTGTATTATATTTATATATTCAAAATTATTTTAGCTTCTAGAGAAACTATATCCAAATTTATAAAACTTAAACTAAAGAAACCTTATCAGAGCAATAAAACAATGGAAATCGTTAAGAAAACTTAACCTTCATCGGCCCCTTATTTCTAGAAACGAATTTGAAAATGTGTGAATATTTAGTTTATGAATGAATGAAGTTTCACACATGGATGAAGTTTTACTCTATGTGAATGAAGTAGGATGTAAGTAAATCAAATGTGTGTGTGTTATCATGAAACAAAGATATATAGATAGCGTATTGCGCATGTCCGCCATCTTTGTTGTGACGTAGTTCGAGCTTGTCAAAGTGGCTAAATAAAAACGTAGTCACAATATATTTAAAGGGGATAATTTATTTGTAGTGATAAAGAAATATCGACATTTTCTTATTGAAATGATATTAATAACCAAATTATTATAATAAATATATTTATAAATATATTTAACCAAAAATATATTTTTCAGTACTATTATTGAAGTGACTTTGCGGGCCGAACGCAGGCAATATAAAATGCAGGAACTCATTGGGTTGGACAAGTGAACGAGTGGCCGCGGATGGCGCTGCAATTAATTGAACCATCTCTGCGTTATACACGATAAAAAAATTTTCTGATTTCGAATCTGGTGTCAGAATTTTAAAATTCAAGATGTTGGATAAGGTTGCCAACTTAATTTTTTATTTTTACGAATTCGGGGCTGGAAAAAAAATGGTATACCAAAAATTGGTCGCTGAATCTGAATCTGTGGTCAGAATTTCAAAATTATTAAGTTTTGAAATGATAGGGTTGCCACCTAATAATATGTATTTTTAAGAATTTTAAACATCATTTAACAGGGTTAGGGAGTCACTTATTTCGAATCTGAAGTCAGAATTTTAAAATTCAAGATGGTGGATAGGGCTGCCACCTTAATTTTTTATTTTTACGAATTCGGGGCTGGTGCGAACTAAAGGGTAAAAATGGGTCGCTGAATCCGAATCCGTGGTCAGAATTTCAAAATTATAAAATTTAACAATAATAAGGTTGCGACCTAATAATATGAATTTTGAAAAGTAAAAGCAACCCTATTATTTCAAAATTTTGAAATTCTGACCATGGATTCGGATTCAGCGACCCATTTTTGGCATACCTTTTTTTCCAGCCCCGAATTCATAAAAATATAAAAAATTAAGGTGGCAACCTTATCCACCATCTTGAATTTTAAAATTGTGACTTCAGATTCGAAAATTGTGACTCCCCAATACTTTTTCCTCATGTTTAAAATTCTTAAAATAAAAAATTTTTAGGTTTCAACCCTATATGTAGAAAAATTTTCTAGTTTTGAAATTCTGATAACGGATTCAGAATCAGCGACCCAATTTTACCTACTGTTTCTCCCAGCGTTGAATTCGCATAAATAAACAAAAAATAGAGAGATAGAGTTGCCACCTAACTCTATCCGCCATCTTGAATTTTAAAATTCTGACACCAGATTCGAAAGAGGTAACCCCCAATACTGTTTCTTCATACTTAAAATTTTTAAAAAAATGTTTAGTTGGCAACCCTATGTGTAGAAAAAATTTAGAATTTTGAAATTCTGACATCCGATGCAAAATCAGTGATCCGTTTTTACCTAGTGTTCACTCCAGCCCCCAAATTCGCAAAAATAAACCAAAAATCCCCACACATTTTTTAATTAATGAGCAACACTCTAACATTCCAATGGAATTCGATATAAACTGAGAGCGAATTTATGCTCTAAGCATAAAGCCGGGATAAAATGTGAACAAAACCACTTATTTTTGTCTCCCGATTTATACGCTTGATATAAAATTAACCTAGAGATAGTTATCCCCGAATTAAATCATATTTATTCCCTTTTTTATAAAAGGATTCCAATTCCGAAAGCGATCCAAAATGAACAAACTCCTTTAAACTTTGTTGGTTCTTTATTATATTATAATAAACTTGGGATGCTTCAAAAACTAAAATCAAAATTAATTTTAACATAAAGTAAAAATTAATTTTTCCCTTTTTTGTCTTACTTTTGATCTCCTTCCAACCATTTGATTTTTAAATAAGCGAATGAAAAAGAATTGGCGCTAATTGGAATGAATTATCGAATGAAAAAATTTAAATTTGCACGTATTTCATGTGCAAAGCTGTCAAAGAAAGGCAGCGCAAAAATAATAGTAAGATAAAAAGATATGCGAATGAGTATTGCCACCCTTTCGTTTCGTGAACCTGTTGGGATTGTTGAGACCAAAGGCTAGTTCACACGAGGCTAAGTCAAATAAAGTGATAACATAAAACAATTTTGGCGGAGTTCGTAACATTCTCCCCCCGGTATTCGGTTGAAAAACACGAAAACCTAAAGCAGCTCTTCAACTTCGCTGCAATTGTTTTGAACGTTGCTGGTCGGTGGTATTCTCCAGATGCAGTTCGAACCGTAGCGCTTCTTACTTGGCCATCCGCTGCTTGAATTGTGCTCACCACAACTCCCTTCAGCCAGCAATGACGTGGTAAGTTTGGGTCGACGACTATAACTACATCTCCCACCTCGATCGGCTTGGCTTTCTCAAACCAGTTTGTCCTTCGGGCCAGCGTCGGCAGCATTTCCGAAACCCATCTCTTCCAAAAATTGTTGGCGAGATATTGGGAGAGTCGCCATGATGATTTCACATATTGATCCATAGCGGTAAATTTGCCAGGGGGCTTGCTGCCAGAAGAGGATGATAGCAAAAAGTGGTTTGGCGTAAGCGCCTCCTGCTCGGCAGTATCCAATGACAGATATGTAAGAGGTCGGCTATTGACAATGCTCTCTACCTCTAGAAATGTGTTGTGTAGTTTTTCATCGATAAGCTTGGTTTCAGGCGTAATTATTTGGTACATGAGTGTTTTTATTGAGCGCACCATGCGTTCCCATGCTCGCGTGCCCATATGCGGACTGGCGGGGGGAATGAAGTTCCATGTCGTTTCCGTCGTTGTAAGCGCAGCTTCGAGGGTGCTAAAATCGACTTGGGAAAGCGCAAATCGCAATTCCTTTTCTGACGCTCTGAGATTTGTCCCATTGTCACTATAAAATTGTATTGGTATGTCTCTTCATGACATACAATTCCGAATTACAATTGTGCACGAATTCATAGAGAGACTGTATGCCATCTCGATATGAACTGCTCGACAGGTCATGCAGGTGAACACTACTACGTAGCGTTTTTCTGTTCGTCTTCCAATGTTTACCAGGACCGGACCGAAGAAGTCGATACCGACGTAGGAGAATGGTCTTGTATAGGCTGATAAACGAGCTTTCGGCAATGGTCCCATTTCAGGTGTCTGAGGGTATGCACTTCGGATTTTACAAAAGAAACCATTACTTCGTATGGTTTTTAAAAGCGTTTGTAGACCTGAAATTTGGTACTTTTGGAAGATTTACGGTGATACCAGTCAACAATTAGTCGGGTAATAAATTAACAGTTCGTTTATGAATCCTTTCACATATGCCACGCATCTAAGCATACGCTCCCACTTACTAAAGCGATAAACATTCACAAGAGGTGTTGCCTCGTAAAACTGAGCCGCTATGATTTGCGCAGTCTGACTGTTTTTCCGCTCGACGTCATTTTTGTCTTTCGTGTTTAACTGACAGCTAAGCCAACTCTCGTGTGGTTGCCTCAAAAAAGGTGGTCCGGTGAACCAAACACTACTTGGCTCAAAATCTGGTTTACTTTTCCATTTGGTGCCTAAGTCAGCAACGTTTAAGTTGGTAGGAACGTATTTCCATTGTGTAATTTCAGTCGTCTCTTGAATTTCTACGATGCGGAACATCACGAATTGCTTATAAGAACGCAGATCTGATTGCAACCAGAGCAATACCGTTTTAGAGTCGGACAAGTAGTGAACATGTTCAATAGGAAAATCGTGCGCCTTGACATAATAAGATTACAAATACATGAAGCTCAATCCGCTTAGATTCGCAATCTACACGACCAAAATAACACCGCGGCACCTGCACATCTTTTATATTCGATAAGAACGAAAGCCACTTCTTCCAAGCATCTGCAAACTCATCGGGGATTTCGTTGTCCCACTCAATTCGGCTGCGCCAGATCCTTTGAAAAAAAATTTTCATGTTAATCAAATAAAATGTTAAGAGCCCCAGCGGGTCGAAAATTGACACCAAGAATCGCAAAAGCTCTCACTTTGTTGGCAGCCTTATACCGCGCAGCACCTCCTCGTTAGCCTTAGTAAATCTTAAATTGAAAGTGAACATATCGCAGGTGGTCTGCCACCACATGCCGAGAACCTTCTCCGCCTCTACCGTTTGCTCAACGCTTTTACCCGCGTGGCAGAATCTATCGGCTAAACCAGGTTCACCCAGAGTCCCATGACATTCTCAGACTTTGAGAGCCAGTTCCGTATATGAAAATTTGCGCGCTTGTGGACTTCTCGAACTTCGCTGCCGAGTTGAATTCGATTGAGTTTGCGCTGTCAAGCATGTCGTCTACGTAGTGCCGCTCTATTATAGACTTAGCCGCTCTTGGGTACAGTTCGCTAAACTCTAATGCATTTTGATTTGATTGATTTTGCATACAACACCTTTGAGCTCTCATCATAGTGAGTTGCAACCATATCTGGCATGCTTATTTCGTTAGTTTTCATATATGGTCGATGAAGTAGATAATGGTGTTTGGTGGTACATTTATCTACACCACACTGTTTTTTTTTTCGACAAAATCTTGGATCATGCAACTTTAGACATGAGCGGCATAGTTTGAGTTTATGCACCAAGTCCCACTTGTCATTGTAACTTAGCTTCTTAAATTTTTCGCACCTTGTTATTAAGTGCACTTTCTTACAAAAAACACCTAATATTTCCTTAAAATCAGTTGCACGCATTTCCACTTCACCTTCCTCTTGGTGAAATTCAACATGATGGGCCTTGCGCCTCTCAATATCATGACTCGTGCTTGAAACCGGAACAAGTATCACGCTGCTGGCTGCCTCTGCCAAACCGAACAACCAATTGCTGAATATATTAAGATTTACTTCTGGAATGTTTCGCGAAAAAATTGCCCAATCGAGTTTGAATTGCGAAGGCAGCTTTTCAATAAGCTCTTGAATCAGCATTGGGTTGTTTAGGTGCGATGGAAGACCAGAAGCCTCCAAAGTGGCTGTCAAATTTTTCACCTCCACAGCAAAGTTAATAAGCGAATCCAATTTGTTGTAATTTACATTTTGAGCCGAGCGTACCCTAACCAACGAATTAGTAATGATGTGCACCGGCCTGCCGAATATCATACGTAACGTAGAAATTATCTCTGGAACTATAGCAGGAATCATTAACTTGCTGCTGACATATTCCATAGCTTTTCCCTTTATAGCGCGCTGAAGCCGAAGTAAGTTCTCATCGTTGCTGAAACCACATAGTCTAGTCGAATCTTCAAAACTACTAACGAAAAGAGGCCATTCCTCCGGCTTGCCACTGAAAATTGGAAGTTCCCTGGAAACAACCTGACGCGCACTTAACTGCTCTGTGCCAAAAAAAGCTGCTGCAGCTTGTGGTTCCTTTGGCCTATACAACGGTGACGTATTGTTCTGCATTTTAAACTCGCCACTGCGACTTGAATCGCCTACGTCACAAGCGCCGCCACCGGTCGCGTTGAATACCTCATTGCTTTGACCTGCGCCACAGGTGCCACCATGATTCTCGTTAAATGCCTCATTGCCCTGTGCCCTACGCCGCAAGCGCCACCAAATAAACCTGGCACCTGAACCCTACCTGCTTCGCTCTTGCTCTTGCCACATGCCCATTGAATGGTACGCTGCGTTCGTTGCTCAGCAACTTCAGCGTCATCTTCCAGCTCAGATTCATCTGAGCTATCATACCGGCTCATAATTGCATACTTTTTCTCAATATATATGCCCTTTTTTCTTCTTCTAAACACATTAATTCTAAATTTATACTGCGCCGCAATTTAGAAGAACCGCTCTTGCTTTTATTTATTGAAATAATTTCACTACGTACCTTGCACACAGCCTGATCTTGTACATGCTTGCCTGCTGGTATATTTGAACCTGTCGGTGATTGAAAAATTTCTTCTGTGTCCTTTGCATTCAGTGTTGACTCTGTGTTACACGCCTTGCAAAACCCTTCCCTTGCAGAAACTTCCTCGGTAACGAGGACGCATTTGAAGTGAAACCAGCCGTCGCACTTATCGCATTGGGCCATGAACTCGTCGTCGGATTCCTTACACACAACAGAGTTTACTTGAGCCCCTGCTTGCGCAGCTGCTTGAGCCTTAGCCATACCTCTTGTGCCAACCATTTTCACCATTCTCTTTGCATACGCGATGATTCAAAAGAAAAAAATAGCTGCACCAACTTGCTTCTCGCAAAATCCAACAGCGAAGCTTGCTACAAAATTTTTGAAGAATTATGTTGATTTTATATGATTTAAATACAAATTCTAAATGTTTGATAGTTTAAATCATACCTGATTTCAAATACAAATTCTAGTTGTTTGATAGTTTAAAATCGTTTATTGAGCTTAAGGTCAAAGTTAGAACAATTAATTGTTCTAACGAATCTTTCCAAAGAAACAACAACAACAACAAAGTTTTTCAATATGAAAAGGAAAAAATCACTAGCTGATTTTATTGCTAAAGGCTTCATCAGAAATCTTTGTGATATCTCGTGCAAGCGCGCACTTCTGATGAAGCCTTTAGCACGGCCGAAATTGCAATAAAATCAGCTAGTGATTTTTTCCTTTTCATATTGAAAAAACTTTGTTGTTGTTGTTGTTTCTTTGGAAAGATTCGTTAGAACAATTAATTGTTCTAACTTTGACGTTAAGCTCAATAAACGATTTTAAACTATCAAATAACTAGAATTTGTATTAAAAATCAAGTATGATTTAAACTATCAAACATTTAGAATTCGTATTTAAATCATATAAAATCAACATAATAAATAACGAGGTCATTTAGAAAAAAACTAATCAAATGGTAGAGCACGACCAAACAGAAACAGCTGAAAAACAAATCAGCAAAAATCTAAAAACAATTTCAGTAAACATGCTTTGTTGTTGGAAGACTTCCAGCAGACTGTTGGACTCCATATAATGACATAAGCATAAAGACTAAAGTAAGGCAAAAATACAACAACGAATGTGAGCATGTGAAATGGGAGAAAACTGAGAAATTGACACTTTAAATCTCATCGCCTCTGTGGTGCAGTGCGCTAGTGCGCGCTTGCACGAGGTATCACAAAGATTTCTGATGAAGCCTTTAGCACGGCCGAAGTTGCAATAAAATCAACTAGTGATTTTTTCCTTTTCATATTGAAAAAAACTTTGTTGTTGTTGTTGTTGTTGTTGTTTCTTTGGAAAGATTCGTTAGAACAATTAATTGTTCTAACTTTGACCTTAAGCTCAATAAACGATTTTAAACTATCAAACAACTAGAATTTGTATTTAAAATCAAGTATGATTTAAACTATCAAACATTTAGAATTTGTATTTAATCCATATAAAATCAACATAATAAATAACGAGGTCATTCAGAAAAAACTAATTTTTGAAGAATTTTATAAAAGGATTCCAATTCCGAAAGCGATCCAAAATGAACAAATTCCTTTAAACTTTGTTGGTTCTTTATTATATTATAATAAACATGGGATGCTTCAAGAACTAAAATCAAAATTAATTTTAACATAAAGTAAAAATTCATTTTTCCTTTTTTGTCTTACTTTTGGTCTCCTTCCAACAGTTTGATTTTTAAATAAGTTAGCGAATGAAAAAGAATTGAAAATTGCACGTATTTCATGTGTAAAGCTGTCAAAGAAAGGCAGCGCAAAAATAATAGTAAGATAAAAAGATATGCGAATAAGTGTTGCTACCCTTTCGTTTCGTGAACCTGTTGGGATTGTTGAGACCAAAGGCTAGTTCACACGAGGCTAAGTCAAATAAAGTAATAACATAAAACAATTCTGGCGGAGTTCGTAACACGCTTTGCGAACAAAATGGACCTTAAAGCTATAATTGAAAGAAATATACGATTATTATTATTAAAAATATTATTTAATATAGCTTTTAAGTATTTGAATTGTAAAAGTTAAAGATAGGCAGTATTATAAAGAAAACAGAAAAAAATCAGATGAAAGAGGATAGAGGGAAAAAGTGAAATAAAGTAAGATAACTGGTTACATTAACAAAACTCTAAAGTTAAGCAAACATTTTAAATAAAGCTTGTCTTAAGCTTCCAATTCCATCAATGGATTTTAAATGGTTTTGTAAAGAATTCCATAATCGAATGGCGTTAATGAAAAATAATCTCGTTGAATTAAGGAATTTACAATTAGGTACTATCAGAGCATTACTTTGAACTGACTGGGAAAATTGTAGTTTACCAAATAGGTATAAGGGAGTTTTTGACCGAATTAGTTTATATAAATAGATACAAGTCCTGGCGTTAAGGTAATTAGATAAGTCGCAACCAAGAACTGATTTCTTGTACTGTGAAATATGATCGAATTTCCGAATGCCATGGACATATCTGGTAGCGTGATTGAAAGCTACATGCAGTTTATGCTCAGAGTGTGAATCTAATTTGTTGTATATAAGTTCAGAGTACGTTATTATAGGAAATATCAACTGTACTACAAACTTACGCCTGGTTTCTAAGGGCGTAAAGTCAGCAGACATTCAAAGATTTCTAAGACAATAATATATTTTACGGATAAAGCTGTTAATATGATCGGTGCGCGTCAGTGTTGAGTTTATATGGAAACCTAGGCTTACAGCATTGGTAACAAGTTTAAGTTTCTTATCACCTATAAACAAGTCAGGGATATTTTAAAAAAATATTTTAGATGCAGAGATCGGTAGAACGTAAGATTTAAGTGCATAAAGCTGCAAACCGTTTCTTAAAAACCACTGGTTTATATCTTGGAGATCTTCATTAAGTCTACAACTCAAGTCCTCCAAGAAACCGGTAGTTTTCTAGGGTGTTTTCTCGCACATGTTCCTCCACAAAAAAAAAATAGTTACTTTACGTGATGTGTTTGTACTTTGATTACTTTTTTGTTTTCATTTTGTTATGTTCTTCTCGTTTGCTGCTTCGTTTGTTGAAAAAAGTTGTAAATTCATTTTTTGGCTCGAAATAAAATCGTTGTTATTCTCATCAAAAGCATCTAAAACTTTAGTACTAATTTTAATTACATAAAATATATTTGAAATTATAATTTACACTTACTATAAGTGCACAATATTAGAAATTAAACTAAATGAATGGAATATTTCTTAAATGTTGCAATTGTGCTGCTTGCTGCTTGTGTTAACTTTTAGCTTTTTCACATTTTCTTTTGTATGTATTCACCACGTGTTACAGCGGACAAGACTTCGCAGAAGACAAGAAGCGCAGAAGATTACAGTTTTTGCGCACGGAATACGCTATCTGTATATAATTGTTTCATGGTGCGTTATTAAAATGTATTCAGTTTTTCGGACATTTACTATGTTGTTTCCAGTGCTTTTAAAATTTCAGCATTAAAATAGAATTAACATTTTCGTGCGATTATTATTTACAACTTTCAACGTGAATAATATCAATATGAGAGTATTGATGAACTCAATTCGACTTATGGCGATGAAGCACCATCAAAAACATCTGTATATCGGTACTATACAGAATTCAAACGGGGTCGTAATTCGCTCACTGACGAATTTCGTGAAAGGTGTTTAAAATCTGTTGTTGTGCCACAAAAAATTTATGCTGTGCGCGAATTGATAATGCTTGATAGTTATGTGACATACCGTGAGATTTAGGCATCTCTGGGTATTAATACCACCAGTATACATACCATTTTACATGAACACATAGTGAAATTTATTTGTAGTGAAAAAAATTTATTTACGTTTAATTCCACACATATAATTTGGCAAACACTGAAAAAAAAAATCGCGTGGACAAGAAAAAAGAAACCAGTACAAAGAAAGGCTCAAGAAATACAATCGCGGTGCTTCAAAAGAAGTTTATAAGATCGTAACTGGTGATGAATCATGGACCTATGCGTATGAGGCTGAAAGTAAACAACAGTCAACTTTATGGGTCTTTCAAAATGAACCAAATCCAACAAAAGTGAGCCAAATGGAAGAAATCGCGTGAACAATTTTTAACTACGTTGATGCGTTCAAAAACTATACCTTAGAGAGAGATGTCTCAAGAGAAATGGGATAAATGTTATGACAATGGTTCGAACGCATGCAAAAACGTATTAACCATATGGGATAATATGTCGAAAAACAACAAAACCATTTTCAATGAAACAAAGTCGGTGTTTATATTTATTCCAAAAAATATATGTAAATCTACTCATAAATATTATCTTAAATATTGTGTGTTTTAAAAATTTTGAGGGCGGCTTCGTTGTAGACAGTTTATCGCAAGTGATGTTTTCTTTACATCTTTGTTTTTTAATCCAGGTGTGTGCTGATATTTTCCCCCTTATTTTTGTTTTGCCATCCTAACGTAAACTTTCCGCACATGTTGTCTCCGTATCTTTGTATGTAATTTATAGTTGTAATTAGAATTGTACTATTATAATTGTTGCGGCCGTAGCCTACTGGTAGTGTGCGTGGCCCGTAAGCTAAAGAACCCAGGTTCAAACCCCAGCTCAGACAGAATGTTTTTCAATTGAATTAATATGTCTGTTCGGCCGCCACCTATCTGCAGACAATGGCAAACAACAAAGAGTAAAAATTGCCATGTAAAGTTTCTTGAGAACATAAGCCGTTCGGAGTCGGCATAAAGCTCGAAGGTCCAGTTCTCGATCATTTGTGTTCAAACATTTAATTACACTCGCAACACAATTGATCAATAGAAGCTAGGTCAAAGTCCTTCCAAGAACCAGTTTATTTTTCTATTTTATAATTAGAATTGTACACCACGTATCCTATTCATATTTTATGTTGGTGTATTCTAGACCTGCTTTATTTTATTTATTTTTATCTTTATATCATATACACGGTAGATGAATAGGAAATAAAAATAAATATATGGGAAATACTGCTTTTTCAAAAAAATCCTAATTAATTTTTTAAGTGTAAGTTAAAAAAAAAACTGGTATGAATCTAGTGGTTTTTAAAATTTTTACTCAAAATGAGCTATTGGACAAAAACTACCGGAGTTGTGATTTTTTACTTTCCGAAACATCTTCTTTTTTTTTCTTGTTGTATTAAAAAAATAGCAAAAATCCGAATTGGTAAACATTTTAATGAAATGTAGTGGATATTTTTTCTTTAAGCTATACCTAATACACATACAAAAATTTGTGTGATTACATTGAATAACCTGGTCATTATGGAATTTTGTGCTAGAATAATACTTTTTTGTAAAATTAGAAAATTTTTACAAAAAAAAAAATCGAAAAAATTCAAAGGTCGAATTTTGTAAACAAAATTTCCGGTAAGAGTTTAAGAATATCAGGCTATTTTATGCAAAAAAAATAATTAAAAATTAAAATACGGATAAGTGTTTGAAAAGCCAGAAAAGGGCACTTTAAGGATTTTTTTAAAAAAGTCAAGTTTCAACAGCTATAACTTTGCTATTCGAACTTTGGCTTTTTTAATTTTTTTTTTTACAAAATAGCTTAAGATTGTGCAATCTTTGATTATGCAAACTCATTTGACTATTTGTTTTAGTTTTTGTATATTTCAAATTTTGTATTTTTTATTTTTGGGAATTTGTATTTATTTATTGATTCATCAATAGATTAAATACTAAAATTTAAATTTACTATTACATTTATAACTAATTCTAATAGGTTTGCTTAATTCTAACCGATTTTGCTTAAATTAACAGGATTTTTTATTTATTTTTCCTTTCTCCCCTTTCCTTGCTTTTTTTTTGTGTTTACGCTCGACGTGAGCACAGGATTCACATAATTTCAAAAATCATGTCAAAAAGAAAAGAAGAATTGGAAAAAATAGAGGACTTTGCTATGCTATTATATTGCTATTATCTATGCTATTATATTTATTTCAGTTTCTATTCAGTCTTGATTCTGATTAGTCGTGTTTTTCCTATGCTGTGCACAAAGTGTTTAGCAAGTGATTTGTTTGTGGCTTGCATATATTGCAAAAATGCTTATCATAATGATTGCATTATGTTGACTGAAAGTCAGTGTGAGTTTATCTCAAATAGTCGGAACATTTTATTTGCTTGTGATAATTGCTTGGATGCACCAATTGATTTGGCATCTAAAGTAGGGCTGCCATGCGACCCGGTTTTCCCGGACATATCCTGGTTTTGAGATCGGAGTCCCTGTGTCCCGGTGCACAGAAAAAATGTTCCAGTTAAAAATATTGAAGAAAAAATTAAAAGTGTATCAGTAAAACTGAACAAATTTTTTGCAAATGCGTGCAAATGAATGGAAATGGAACTATTTTTTTACAAAATTCTGAATTCCAAGAGCGAAAATCAACTTGTTAAAAATAGTTAAATTTTTATTCGCTATTGCAGGGCACAAGGGAAATGGAGCGAGTTTTTTCACTGGCAATTTAGTAAGGAAAGAAACTATCTCGACATAACCACCTTGGAAAGCATTATGCAATGCAATTTTAATTATTCTATGACGTGCACAGAATTTTATAAAAATATTAAAATGCAAAAGCATTTAAATAAGTTTAACAAATATTTTTTTTCTACGTCATTGACTGAATTTATGTTTTTTTTTTTTTGTTATAAGATTTATAAAGTATGTATGTATTACATACTACGTGTACCTGTAAGTTATTTTGATTTATGTTTTTTTAATAAACGGCATTTTATAATATTTTAGAAACAAATTCTGTGGAATATAAAAATAAATGTGCAAAGTTGTCCCAGTTAAGTGCTGTAGACTTATGGCTGCCCTTATTTAAAGTTGATAAGTTATCTAAAGAGATTTGTAGCATTAAACCTCTGTTATTAAAACATGTTTGCAAAGAGGTCAATGAACCTTTGCATCTTCTGAAGTGTCGTCAGATGTTGCTGCCGCGAGCTCTCGCTCTAGGGATGTATCTAATGCCGATGTTCATGATGTGCCTCGCCCCCGCGCCCGTATGCCAACAAACCATGTGTAATGTCATAGCACAGACAGCCCACGGTATAATAAATATTTGAGTCAAATAAAATTATGACAATTAACAAAGTAGCTTTCGTTTTGTTTACTTTCATTTCTGCACTGGGTCAAATAATTCGTATTACATCGCGACTGACGCAAACAATGTTGCTGCATTGAATTTACAAGCGCAGCAATAGTAATTATTTGAAGTTGTAAGAATGAAAGAAAGAAGATAACTTGTTAACGAAAAGAGATTGCTCAATAGTTTAATTTATTGGTTTAAGCTAATTTAAATTTCATTGTATAGGAAAATATAGGGCGGAATTTTGGATGCAGTATCAAAACAAAATACTGGTATTTTTAATTTATATAGATGTTGAAAAGTTAATAAACAGTTAATCTTGAATTTTGACACAGAAAAACTAAGCTCTTAATCTCTTTCCCTTTTTTACAAAAACTGCGTAAAGACCATTCACACCTGTGAACGAACGACTTGCCATAATCCGCATCAAGGTTAAATTTTTCTATATAAGCCTAATATGTGCGCACGCTCCGACAGAAGACAAGGACGATGAGATCAAGGAAATTTTCTACGAGCGCTTTGAAAATGCTTACGAGCGCTGCCCCCGTCACGACGTAAAAATCGTGCTTGGTGACTTCAACGCTAAGGTGGGCAAGGAAAATATTTTTGGTCCAACAGTCGGAAAGTTCAGCCTCCACGACAACACCTCCGATAACGGAATGAGGCTGATTGACTTCGCCGCAGCACGAAACATGGTCGTAAGTAGCACTAGATTCAAGCATCACAATATTCATAAAGCCACCTGGATGTCGACTGATCAAAAAACAAAAAATCAAATTGATCACGTTTTGATTGACGGAAGGAACTCTTCCAGTGTATTGGATGTACGCACGATCCGTGATGCAAACACTGACTCGGATCACTATCTTGATGCAGCCAAGATCCGTACACGCTAAGAATACGCGCAACCCTACGCAGAGAAAGCTAGACGTCGACAAGCTGCAATCAAAACAGACAGCCGATGCTTTCGCCACTCGACTCTCACTCCTGCTTCAAAGCACTCCTCCAATCGATGATATATGCGCGCAGTGGACACACATTTCCAACTCCATGCGTGCGGCTGCTGAAGAGGTGATTGGCTACCACCGCCCTCGCCGAAACTAGTGGTACGACCAGGAGTGTCGCGACGCCACTGCAGAGAAAGACGCCGCCTACAAAGCCACCCTGCAGTCGGTTGTAATGCGCGCTGCTAAGGAGCGATACAAAGAAAAGAGGAGGGAAGAGAGACGTATTTTCAGGCGGAAAAAATAGAGGCAGAAAAGCGCGAGCAGGAGAAGATTGAGATGTATGGTGACAGGAATGAGGCCCGAAAATTTTTCCAAAAAATAAGACGCCTTGCTGATGGTTTTAAAACCGGGGCCTCTTCCTGCAAGGATGAAAACGGGAATCTAGTGACAGATGTCCAGAGTACACTGACGTTATGGAGGGAACACTTCTCTAAGCTTCTAAATGGCGACGCTGACAACAATCCCGCCAATAGAGATGATATTCCGGAAACCCCAATTTTGGATGACAGCGTTGAGGTTCCGCTGCCCGATTATGATGAAGTTCTGACAGCTATAGCTCGGCTTAAAAATAACAAAGCCGCGGGAGCTGATGGCTTACCTGCTGAGCTGTTTAAGAACGGAGGCGAAGCTCTACTTAAATGCATTCACGAGCTTCTATGCAGAATATGGTCGGAAAAATGCATTCCGAACGATTCGAATCTCAGTGTGCTCCGCCCAATCCACAAGAAAGGCGATCCCACTATCTGTGCCAATTACCTGTCCTGTCGAGCGTTTTATGTGAAAGATTGAAGCCCATTGTAAACGAACTGATCGGACCTTATCAGTGTGGCTTCAGACCTGGAAAGTCCACCATCGACCAGATTTTTCACGCTACAACAAATCTTGGAGAAGTCTCAAGAAAAACAAGTCGACACCCACCATCTTTTTGTCGACTACAAAGCCGCCTTCGACAGCCCAATAAGGAAGCACCTGTACTCCACCATGTCTGAATTTGGTATTCCTGCAAAACTAATACGACTTTGCAGGATGACACTGAGCAACACCAGCAGCGCAGTTAAAATCGGGAAGGACCTCTCCCCACCATTTATTACCAAACGAGGTTTCAGACAAGGTGATTCCTTATCTTGCGACTTTTTCAACCTAATGATGGAAAAGATCATCCGAGCTGCTGATCTGAGACGAAGTGGCACAATATTCTACAAGAGTGTTATGCTGCTTGCGTATGCTGATGACATCGATATCATTGGCCATAATACGCGCGAAGTCAGTGCAGAATTTTCCAGATTAGAAAGAGAGTCAAGTCGAATGGGTCTGGCAGTGAATGCAGATAAGACGAAATACTTGGTGTCAACAAACAAACAGTCCCACCGTCTTGGAACCCACGTTACAGTTGACAATACCTAATTCGAGGTTGTGAAGAACATCGTTTATCTGGGATCCAGCATTAACTCAACCAACGACATCAGCATTGAGATCAAACGAAGAATAACTCTTGCCAACAGGTGTAACTTTAGGCTCAGTAGGCAATTGAGAAGCAGAGCCCTCTCTCGACGAACGAAAATCACGCTCTATAAATCGCTCATCATGCCCAACCTACTTTATGCATCACAAACCTGAAAGCTGAGCAGTTCAGATGAAAAGACTTTAGGAGCATTCGAGAGAAAGATTCTTCGTAAGATCTTCGGACCAATCTGCGTCAATGGCGAGTACGCTGACATCGACATAGTGAATCGCATTAAAATCGAGTGGCTTCGCTGGCTTGGTCGTTTTCAGTGCATGAAAGACGATGCTCCAGTGAAGAAAACATTCGATTCGGTACCCAGCGGCGGTAAACGCAGAAGAGGACGACCGCATCTTCGTTGGAAAGACCAAGTAGAGGACAACCTGACGAAGCTTGGAATTTCTAATTGGCGCCAGCAAGCGAAAGACAGAAATGGCTGGCGCAAATTCTTAGATGAGGCCAAGACCGACATACGGTTGTAGCGCTAACTAAGTAAGTAGGTAAGCATAAAGCTATTCTCAGGTACAGCCGTTTCATTTTCAAATTAAGTAGATATATCATATGGCGATCCTGCCAAATAATCCTTGGAATCTCTGATCCTGCCAACAATTGATCCTGCATATAACAATCCTGCACGAAGAATCCTGCATCTACAATTCTATCAGACTTGCGGTAGACGGCACCTAGATAACACACCTACATAACAGCTAATCCGACAGATCATGATCTTGCAAATTTTAAATCCTGTTACCGATCCTGTAAACATCGTTCCTGAGAAGATGCTAATATTTTTTCTGTGGAGATCCCAAGATTTATCCTGTCAACATCAAACCGGCAATGTAAACAATCATGCGAATAAAATCTTTATTTAAAAATTCCCATCATATTTTCAACATGGATTGGTTCGAAAATAACCTATATAGTGTTCATGCAATGCCCATATTAGAGGTCCTCGGCGGAGCAACTAGATAAATCTTGTTGCTCTCTCTAGATCGGTGGAAAGATATCAACTCATTCGTTTGCATGCGGAGCCCAAGTATATGTCAAGAGTTTTGTGAGGCTGCTATACGCACAATCGGCGTTCAAAGAAAAATCGTTTTTCAATTTGCTACGCTACAAAGCAAACCATCTAAACGAAGAGTACATGTCGAAAAGCAAACGGAAGCTTCTAATGAAATTTCTGATTGCTGCTCTTGATTTTTTGTTCTGAAACCACCCCACCAACAGACTTTTGAATTTTCAAGTTTTTCTATGGAATCTAACATTTTTAAGAACAACCATATTTGTAAAAAAAAAATCTACTTAATAATTTACAGCATATCAAAGTATTTCAACATTTGCTCAACTTTTTGATACATTTTATTGTATCAGAATCTATATATACGTTAATAAAATTTGTTATTAAAGAAAAGAATAACGTTACTATGAATATAAATAATAATGAAGTGCACATAACATGTTGCGATGATCCTTCGAAACTAGATTCTATATTGGAGAAACTACATTGTTTACTGAATAGATCACAGATAAAGGAGCTAGCCCTTTGTGACAAATATTCAATATGGGTTATTATTTTACAAACCGAACAAATTTTTTGACCGACACGTCTCCGATTTTGCTGAAACTTTTTTCACGGATTCTATATCGAAAAATAAGAGGTACGTGTCCTAGGATTTTTCGAAATTTGAGAAATTTAGGATCGAAAATTTGAGAAAAGCGAGTTTTTTGGCTTGGATATTCATTAAATGTAAAACTTTGGTTCTATTTGAGCTACAGACTTATTTCTTTTTTTTATTTTAAAGATAAAGAACTGAATTTTGAGAAAAAATATTTTTAAAAATATTATTAATATATATTGTTATTAACAATTTAATTGTTACAAAAAAATTTTTAACAATTGCCCCTACCTCGTAGCAAATTTTTTATATTTTTATCGTATTCTCCGTTAAATTTTACATAAAAAACATGTTGGTACCAAAATATGGTTTTTTCATTAATGTAAAAAATGGTAAAAATGTAGCTCGGATCAACAAAAGTTAAATGTAAAATTTGTTGATAATAAAAATATGTACAATTTTGTGTCTTAACTATTTATCTATTTATTGGCCAAGCAAGGCAATTTACTTATTCTAACAGGTTTATTTTATTTCATTTTTTCAATTTTTTTTCTCCTCTCCCATTTCCTTGTTTTGGTGTTCGAAGATATGCAAATCGAAGTGGGCGTAATCCGCCCACCTGATAGACATGAATTCAAGAACACGTCAAAACGAAAAGGAGAGAAGAAAAGTAATTTACATACTAACATATATTATACATAGTAGCATAGCTAAGAATTTTATTTGATAAGAATAGGAGAAATCTGAGAAGGGAATTGGGAAAGATACGCTTAACAATCTGGCTATTTATCTTAGCATTTAATTCTTAACGACTAAAAGGAAAGTAAAGGAAGAGCGCAGTATTATTGGGCTTTTAGTAGTGAAAAAAGATTTGGAGAGGGCATACCAGCACATATAAACACCAACATCACAACATACAAAACACACACTTTACAAAATATTCACTTACACATTTAGCTAAAAAAATTATTGTTTAAGATTTCAAAAATTGTCATTAATTTTAATCAAAAAATTTTGTATATTATTATAAAATTGTATTCCTTAAAATAAAGACGTAAAAAAAATTGTTTAAAAACAAAAGTCAAATAAAATATATGCTTAAAAAATAAACGCATATAAAATAAAAAAACGCTAGTTTTCATTTAAACTACATTGGCGATCCTGCGACCGAACCGCAACCACACACCAGTCGCACTACCAACGCGAGCAGCTCAACACAGCGAGTCACTCAACACACTGGCGAGTCGGAGATATCAGTAAACGTCGGTTCTTTATCATCACCGACAGCTGCATTCATTACGGACACCGTACCTCCAGCTCAACAACAACATAATCAGCTGAAGTCACCAATACGACACCGTTCAGTTATAAACGTACAACCGAGCCACCATACACGCGTGATTTTCTTGTCTCGCCATCGTCTAGCACCAATTGGAGTAGCAATTGAGATGAAAAGACAATAACCGTGATTCTACTGAAAATTTTGCGACCATAACGAAAAAGTTTTTAAGACTAGATAAAAAAGTGACGAATGAATAAATGACAAATTAATACAATTTGCGGATTCTGTTAAGAAATTTATTGCAACTTCTATAAAACGGCAAGGCGGAATTTATTCGGGTTGTAAATTTATCAAATGATGGTCAAAAATGGCGGCTAAACCTCCAAAGCCGCCGGGAAATATATTTAATAACAATTCACTACAAGCAAAGTCACAGAAAACCATAATAAACCGCTCAGAAATAACGACGAAAACAGCAGCAGCCAACAACATCTTCATCGCTATACAGCAGCGCTAAACAACAACGGACAACAGCAGTAACAACAACAATAATAAAAACAACAATAACAACAGCAGCAGCAGAATAACCAACAACAATAACAACAACAACAACATTGGCAGCAACAACAATTTTATTTCTATATAAAAATTTATATATTATATGTTAAAATTTTTTTTTTGACAAGTTATGTAAAATAAATTTTTTTTTTCAGGTTGTCTTATCGTTCAAGCTTTTCACGAGGCACACACCGTAGCTTTAAAAACGTTTGTAAGACGATAGGCTCGTGAGAAACTTATCGCCTTACATACTTAGGCACTCCACTGCACTAGGGAAACACATTTTTAGGTACACATTTTTAAAATAGGTCATGAATCTTTCACACCCACCATCACCCCACCTCAGACAAACTCCCACTCCCTTACATACTTCTAACCCTCTCTTAAATCTCAGTCAATCCATTTTAGATCTAGTCAATCCATTTGATGCAATAATGCATTCAGAAATACAAGCTACGTCAGTAAAATTGCCACAATTTTGGACCACTTGTCCCGACGCATGGTTCGCCCATGCAGAAATACAATTTCAAGCAAAAGGAATCACATCTGACAAGACTAGCAGCCCTATTCTAGTTTTTAACTTTACAAGAAATAGTTAAGGAGCTCTTGTTAAGCTGATTGTTAAGTTATGTAAATGTAAGTATTCTTAAAAATCGTTTACAACATAAAAGTTTAAAAAGCTTTTAAAGTTCACCATGCATAGTGAAAATCGATATGCTTATTGAAAGAAGAGATGCGCGATATGAACAGATGCTTCGAGTGCAGCTTGTGGGTTTCAGCTAACTGAAAGATTTCATTATCAACACTTAAAATAAGAAAAAATTCTTCCATGTAAACTTGATTTAAATGTATTTAAATGTATTTAAACTCAATATTATATTATAATTTGTATTTTTTATTATTTGCACAACAATTTTCTATCAAAGCACAAAAATTTCATTCGTTGTTAACTCTTTCTGTCATTAATAAAATTGTAAGGAAAAGAGCTTTTAAATTTGCAGCAGAATACGAAACCTTACCAAATTGTTAATATTAACTATTTTGTTAATGTGGTGAGCTTAGTTAAGCTGCCAGAAAAGGACTGTAAGTATGAGCACCTCGTAACCGCTCTACCTCAAGAGGTAATTTTAACAGTGCTAGACTTCAAGCGACTTAGTTTATAAAATTTGGCTTCGCAAACTCTCCAAAAGCCTTAATATTGCTTTGACCGGATTTAGTCATAAAGAACTAGAGGAACAATTGAAACTAGCTGACAATTTGTGTGAAGTTATGTCAGAATCCGAAGTCGCTTCAGTTGGCAATGATGTCCAGTGCATGGCAAAAATTACACAACTCTGAGCTTGTGATGATAACGCAATCGTTTGCTAAAACAACGTCGAAAATCCTAGAAAGTTTCAACAAACTAACAATTGAGGTCAAAGAGTTAAAAAACGAACGATATCGTAGTCATTCACGTTCGAACTCGAGAGAATCTAATTTTCGAAGATTTTCAAGACGTAGATCTCCGCCAAGAAGTGTGTGACGACAACGACCTGCCAACTGGGTATGTAGATATCATTTTAGGTTCGGTAGGGCAGCTAGGCAATGTGAACAACCATGCTCATTCGGTCAAAACGACACCCAACACAACACAACATAACTCAACAAACTAAGTGACTCCATCATTGCGACGGCTAATGATGGAAGTCAAACAATACTCACACGCCGCCTTTTTATTTACGATAACGACAATCACATAAACTTTTTGATAAACAGTGGAGCAAAAGTTTCAGTACTTCCAGTAAATAAATTTAAAGCACACAAGAAAAATTCAGACTTAATATAAACAGCAGCTAATGGTAGCACAATCACAACTTTCGGCAAGAAATTACTTAACGTAAATTTGAAACTAAGACGCGATTTCCCTTTTACATTTATACTAGCAGACATTACAAGACCCCATCATAGGAGCAGATTTCCTTACGAAATATGGACTCTTAATATACTTAAAACACAAGAAACTCATTGATCCACTTACACAACTATCAGTTAACGCAATCACAGCATTTACAGAAACATCACTACCTAAAATAATTACACTTGACAACAAGTATACAAATATACTCAAAAATTATCCATCACTAACAGCAGAATCTGACTACAGCAAACCAGTTAAACAGTACACCATATAACTACAGAAGGACAGTTACCTTTTTCAAGACCAATACGCCTTGACTCCAAGAAATACAAAATTGCCAAAAAGAAATTTGAATTTTTAATCAAAGCAGGCATCTGTCGTCCATTGTAATTTATAGCCCTATTATGATTTACAACCAAACTGAGTTGGGTTGTCTACAACTCAACTCAACTTAGCACACCACTGGAATATTTGTTGGTATTATGGCTTACAACCATTCTAAGTTGAGTTGTATGGGATGCTTTCAAAAATTGTAATAGAATTTAATGCAATTTTGACAGCCGAATATATGTATACAATAACAGCTTTTTTTATTTTCACTGTTTTTATCTATTAATGCAATTGAACAGGGTTTAAAGAAAAAGTTTCAAAGAAATTTTTCAAAATTTCTATTTGGTTCTTTGTTTGTGTTTTAAAAGCATTGAGACGCTCTTCCTCAATGCTGTGTACTTTGGTAAATCGCCCACGGCTGGGATTTGGAACAGTTTGGCTAGGTTGTGAAGATTGGCTAGGATTAGTAGGCGATCGGTGATGCTGTAAAGATGGACTTGTATATGTAGGAGAACGGTTTAGATGTGCAGGTGATCGGCTAGGATGCGCAGGAAATATGTTAGGATGCGCATGAGATCGGCTAGGATGTGCAGGAGATTGGCTGGGAAGAAGTGGAGATCGGCTTGTGGTTTGAGCACATTGATTGGGCAGTTGGCAGTTCAAGTGGTTATAATCATTTTCCCTTTAATCAGCATTTGAGGATTGAAATGTGAAAGTGAGAAATTAAAATGTGAAATAAAGCCCTGCAGCGAACCATCCGTTCTACTTGTACAAACAGATATAACAAGTAAAAACCTGATAATATTGGTACAAATACAACAAGGAGTAGAACAGAACATATGCTTATATGCTTTGGAATGAGCAGAGAGCTTATCATCTCTTTCTCTGGCTCTCATTGTAGTGTAAGCTTTTTTTTTCTTTATTTGTTCCACTAAGTGGAGTATCTGTTTTAACCCTTTTTTAAATGGATATATCCATTCAATATGGATATTCCAGATCGTTCTCTTTGTATTGATGTTGAGTTTTTCTATTTCTATTCTACTAAGGGCCATTTTGTTCACAGAGAGATAAATTTATCCCCGAGTTAATTCCATGATTTTTCCAGTTTTTTATTTGTTCACAGTGAGTTAAGCATTTAACTCTTCAAGCTGGAGATAAAAATGGTGGCGAGATAGCTTAACCCCAAAAATATTTAACTCGTGAAAATTGGTGAGATAAGATTTTTAATTCGCTCTCATCACTCTTATTTTAATATTTTTTATTTACTTGGTGTCAAAATATTGAAAATTCAGATTTTTAAGCATATGGAAACAGTATTGGGGGTTACTGATTTCGAATCTGATGTCAGAATTTTAAAATTTGGATAAGGTTGCCACCTTAATTTTTTATTTTTACGAATTCGGGGCTGGCGCGAACTAAAGGGTAAAAATGGGTCGCTGAATCCGAATCCGTTGTCAGAATTTCAAAATTCGAAAATTTTTCTACACATAGGGTTGCCACCTAAAAATGTTTTATTTTAAGAATTTTAAACATGAGGGAACAGTATTGGGAGGTTACTGATTTCGAATCTGAACTCAAAATTTTTAAATTCATGATGGTGGATAGGGTTGCCACCTTAATATTTTAAATTTTTACGAATTCGAGACTGCCAAAAAAAAAATGGTACACCAAAAATGGGTCGCTGAATCCGAATCCGTGGCCAGAATTTCAAAATGATAAAGTTTTGAAATAATAGGGTTGCCACCTAATAATATGTATTTTTTAGAATTTTAAACATAATTTAACAGTATTAGGGAGTCACTGATTTCGAATCTGAAGTCAGAATTTTAAAATGCAAAATGGTGGATAGGGTTGCCACCTTAATTTTTTGTATTTTTATGAATTCGGGGCTGGCAAAAAAAATGGTAAATAAATAAAAAGGGTCGCTGAATCCGAATCCGCGGTCAGAATATTAAAATTATAAAATTTTGAAATAATAGGGTTGCTTTTACTTTTGAAAATACATATTATAAGGTGGCAGCCCTATTATTATAAAATTTCATCATTTTGAAATTCTGACCACGGATTCGGACTCAGCGACCCATTTTTGTGTACCATTTTTTTGCCAGTTCCGAATTCATAAAAATAGAAAAAATTAAGGTGGCAACCCTATCCACCATTTTTAATTTTAAAATTCTGACTTCAGATTCGAAACCAGTGACTCCCTAACACTGTTAAATGATGTTTAAAATTCTTAAAAATACATATGATTTGGTGGCAACCCTATTATTTCAAAACTTTATAATTTTGAAATTCTGACCGTGGATTCGTATTCAGCGACCCACTTTTGATGTACCATTTTTTTGCCAGCCCCGAATTTATAAAAATACAAAAAATTAAGGTGGCAACCCTATCCACCATTTTGCATTTTAAAATTCCGACTTCAGATTCGAAATCAGTGGCTCCCTAATACTGTTAAATGATGTTTAAAATTCTAAAAAATACATATTATTAGGTGGCAACCCTATTATTTCAAAACTTTATTTCTTTTTTTGTTGTTTATTTCGCTCTTTTTAATCTTTATGCTTGCAACGTCACATACTCCAGATATTCCAAATAAAGATAACAGTATTATCGATATATCTGTTTGTTCTGTATGTGCTCAAACTAGTATTTTTGATACTTGGTAATTTCACTCTCTCATACCTATTCCAACGTTATCTAAATGCGAAATATTCCATGCATACTCAATGCTTAGAGAGCGAAACAGTAGATATAAGAAAAAATAACAACACACAACTGGTGTACTTGGATGGTTCTTTGCAGAGATTTAATGTGAAAGGTCTGCCTGGCGGTGTTAAAGTATTGTGGAGTTTAGTCCAATCGGCAACACTTCAAATGGAGTCAAACTAATCTCTTGTGACGGACCTCCTCCTGTTGCGGAAATAATTTGTTTGTTGTTTACCAAATTTGTTTTCAAGTTGGTATAGTTTTTTTTTTAATTTTTTTTAAAAAATAATGTTTTTGCAAAATTTTCTTTTATTTATTTTACTTATAAACAAACCCTTTGCCATTCCTGTGGTGGGCGTGTTGGAGGCCCGATGCTATTGAGCTCAACAGTAAACTTATCCCAGAGCTCATTGGTCAGATGCTTGCTAGATCCAAAATTATCTTTTACCCTAGTCACATCTGGATACTTCTCTAGCAACGAAACCATCCTATCAAATTGTTTTTTGGTAGTTACTTTCCTAAATATTATTTATATTAATTAAAATCGGTTTTTATTAATAATTGTTGCAACTTACACGTTCTTTGCCACTTTTCCTTCATAACACAACCAGCAGACAACCTCACAAATGCCGTTGTAAAATTTTGACACTTGACACAACCGCATTCAAGTTCGGTTGTAATTCATAATGCCAAAAAGTTTACATACACAACTGGAAAGACAACTTTGCAGTTAGAAGTTTGGTTGTGTTGTAAATCATAATACCGATTTTTATTTGACAACTCAACTTTAAGCAAAGTTGTAAACCATAATAGGGGCATTAATGAGCAATTCAACTGCAACAGTTAGTACATGCATTAGAAGTATAAAAAAAACTCGGATATAAATTTTATAAGGTGAGTTTTTAGTTTAAATTCGAACTAAGTGCATTCAATGCATCCAACAATTGAGGCATCGCCACGAATAACGTTGTAAGCGCCAAATTTACAAGTTTTTCGGAATTGAAAAAAATGTTTTTAATGGCGCACTTAGAACCATTTAATTTCAATTTCCTCTTTATTGTTGTAAGCGTGTTAAAGAATTTTGTATGTAAATAAAAAAATATCCAGATCCAAGACAGAGCATTTTTAATGGAAGTAAGAAAAAAATATTTTTGATTCGTTTGTCGCTTACGTTATTCGCGGCGACGCTTCAATTTTATAGGCAAAAGAGAAACACTTTCGTCGAAAACGAGTACTACGAAATTCATCTGAATCTTATCACAAAGAAGCATCACCTGCTTCTGTCATGGTTTGGGAGTGTATGTCGGCCAGAGGAGTTGGTAATTTTTACATGGTCAATGGTATCATCAAATCTTTGAAATACCAAAGCATATTGAGTACTCAGCTTTTGACAAGCATTCCTAACCTTGTACCTCAGAGGGTAAATATTTATTTCAGCAGGGAAAAATTAAGCGAGTTGAGACGCAACCTTGCTCAGACTATTGGAGATTTAAAGATTAAATTAAATGATATTTGGAAATCAATTACTCCAGACTATTGCCAAGAACTTGTGAATATAATGCCCCGACGTATGGCTGCAGTCATAACGGCGAAAGGTGACGCTACGCATTGGTAGATGGAATTGGACGAACTATTATGACTCAGTTTAAAGGTGGCCGAATTTTTCTGAATGAAGTTTTATTTTTATAACTTCTGTTATACAATATGTATTGTTGAATTAAGTTTTCTGTTTCTCTTCTTTTGCTGAATATAATATTATTATTTTGTAAGAAAAAAATTTATTTATTCAATATATTTTTTAAAATTTTTTATGGGTTTCCTTTTGTTTACTTGAATAAAAATTGAAGTGGACTAATATTTGGGATATTTTAAATTAACATGATAAAATCTATAACTTAGAAGATTACACTAATGAACTAAAACTTAGATTAAAAACCTATGTCAATAAAGCTAGAGATATGATTAACCCTCATCGGTCCTTCGAGAAATACATCTATTCGGTCCCATTGTATGCGCGCGCATACACATATATTTTTTATTGTAAAAAAAGCTAAAAAATTAGCAACCATTTATGTTTTGTGATTTTTTATGTTTATTACATTGTTTACTATCATATTAATACATTTTAACTTCACAAAAGTAGAATTAGAATGAAATTAATTAGAATATTACATAAATTAGTAAAAAAAATTAAATTTTCAACTTTTGTCAATTATTTGTACATTTTTCGCATAAATTGAAATTATGTTCAGCACAAATAAAATTTCTACACTTTTCACAGCGTGTAGCAAAAAGATTATTAAAGATTGTTATTTTTATATGTGCCTCGGCCTCGTTTTGATTGACTTGGTAAATGGCGAATCTCCCAAATTCTTTGAGTAACACTGGAAGCATCATTACTTTGAGGTTGTTTTTTACGTTTAGCGATCTGTTTTTCAACGAGATTCAATCCAAGCTCCTCGATAAAAAGGCGACGACGAATATTATGGTTCGTTTTAGAATTTTTCCAATTCGGGAACAATGCAATGAACGTCACTAATGCATTCAACGCGCGAACATCAAGCATGTAGCAAAATACTGCCATTGGCCACCGATTGACTTTTCGTTTGCATGTGTACTAAAACGTTCTTGGTTTTGTTGTAGTCTTCAATGATGTTAGGTTTCTTCTTTTCACTATTCTCATTTATGCTGACAACATTGTGGTATGTACTGAGCAATGTCACAAATCGGTACCGGCGAGGAACATATGACAACATAACTGCTTGCAATTTATGTTCATATACAACTTCTGTATGATAAATTGGCTTTTGACGCATGTCGAGTAGAACTGAAGAATTTCAGTCCTATTTTTCCTTATTGTTCCCAAAATAGTCATGCGATTCTTATGTAAATCTTCTGCCAATTCATACGAAGTGAAAAAGTTGTCACACGTTACATTTCTGTCAGAAAGTCCTTCCACCAAATCCAAAACAACACGCCGTCCGAGATTACGTTCAGGAGTGGCATTACGATTCCGACCAACATAAATTTGTGTGTTGTATGCATACCAGCCGTTTGAGTCACATAGCACCCACATTTTGATGCCATATTTCGCCGGCTTGGATGGAATATACTGACGAAACGGACATCGCCCACGATACGGAACTAACTGTTCATCTACAGTAATGTTTTTTCCTGGTGTGTATACAACTTTCAAATTATGATTCCATTTATCGTATATATTTCTAATCGGTGCCAATTTGTCACGTACAGAAGTACTTGTAGATGCAGTGTTGGCTATACGTTGTTCGCGGTCATAAAATCGAATGCAACCATGGATACGCTTAAACATTTTCAAAGACATTGTTGCTCTAAATATTGGCCGACCAGTTTCGTCATTCCACAGTTTAGTGACACATTCACCGTATGACCAATACACACCAGAAAGCAGCAACAATCCAAAGTATGCGTGCAGAGTGTCCAAATCAATGTTTTCCCAATCGTCTTTGAACTTTCGCACACCATATAAATTCGTCATGTTTAAAATAATATTCTCAACCGGTTCAAGGAACATGTGAAATGCAGACGAAACATCAACTATAGTAGCAGCTGCTAATGCTTTTGGACCTGAATTATAACAAAAATGAAACATATAATGAACCCATAACAAAGAGGGTAGGTTTTTACCTGAAGTGTAATTTTCTGCACGTCGAAATGAATTTCTTCGATTTATTTCAAATGGGTGCGATGAATATTCAATTTTCTTATTTTTTTAATAATATTTATTTTCAGGATTTGCTGCATTTTCTTCTGCTAAATGTTGCTCAAGTGGCTCAATGTCGTCTTCATCCGAATGCACGCTAACTTCACTTTCATCATTCTCCTCGTCTGCACGGAGATTCGCCCGCTTCGCTTTCAAAATCAAAATCCATTTCTAGTTCATCTCGCTGCCTTTTTATCAAATTTTTTATCAAATACTTCGAAACACAACCAAAATTCAAATAAATGCGCAAACAAACTGCACTTACCTGCCAGGTACCCGCTTATGCGTGCACATACATAGGGACCGATTCGTAACTATAACTGCACAGGCAAATACAGTAAGGGTACAAATTTAAAAACGGGTTTTTTTTGGTTGTTCAGGCAAAATAATTCTACTTTGCAAAATACAAGGTCATTCCGCTGAACCGTTTTTATTTTATTCAAAGTTAAAGATCAAAATTGTATGCGTGCGCATACAGGGGACCAATGAGAGTTAAAACAGTTCTACATAAGAAAAAAATAGGGCATGCTAGAAATAAGAATGAAGCTTCATTAGAAATAGGAGATTTAGTTTTTTTGGGTTTAGAAAGTAAAAATAAATCACAGAGCCCATGTCATGGACATGACGCGCTTAAAGCAAAAGAACGAAATATTTTTTTTTAAAGCAAGAATGCAGTATACAATTTGTGAAAGCAAAAACGATTCATACCATGCTGTGTAGAACATCAAACATAAGTCGAAGGGAACATAAGACGAGTATGTGCTATAGAGAAAGGGGTTGCGGGGGAGATCATGTTTAGCATGTTCATATAGTTGCTTTAATCGTGATGATGCTTTGGCATACACGGAGTATACGTTTGCCAACAAAAGCGAAAATTAACGATGAGAGATAAATTGGTTGATATTGGTCGCATTCACGCAAGCAACTGCTGTGAACTGTAATGGTAGCGCTACCTTAGTGAGCGATCTTTTTCTCTGAATGTGTTGCTTCTCTACACGTCAAAAATTGGATTAAATTTAATTATATTTAATTTTTATGTAAATTTAATTCAATTGCAAAGGTTTATTACTTAAATTTGCTGCGTTCTTTTTGTATTTATTAGTTTTACAGCGTCAGTGGCAGCATCTGCCAATTAACTCAACAGTTGTGTTCATGTAGCATAGAATTTTTTCGCTCAATTAAATGGCGTCCAATACCTGATCAGTTTTAGTGAGCGCAACACAACAGTTGCCAACGGTCATTGTCAGCAACCAAAATGAAATAATTTAAATTTTGCCATTTCATTATTTTGAGACTAGTTTTTTTATTTGGCATTTAAAAACTTAACATCTTGTGCTTTAAAAGTCTTTCTTATGTTATAACCATAAAAATAAAATAATGAAAAATTGGACAAATTCATGCACTTTTTGAAAAACATTTTAGTTATTTTCCGAATAACTTGAGTCGCATAGTGATGTAAAAGAGCACGCTTGGCAGAATTAATTAGAAATCGAATCCTTTAATTCTGAGCATGTAGAATTCTTAGAACATATTCATCGATTTCAGGAATAATTTTTTATTTACCTCCGCTTTCTACAAAAAATACAAAACATCATTGAAAGTTTTCCCTGAAATTATATTTTTTACATTTTTGTTCATAAATTTTGTAGCTATACTTAATTATAATTTTGAAATATTTCCCAATGTCCAAAAAAGTTAAAAACCGGCACACTTCATAACTGAGATATAATTTTTGGAAATAAAATCCAATAACGAATCTTTTAAAATGTTGATGCTATAAAGCGGCATTTAGGGTTATACATATATGCGTAAAAACGGAAAATTTGGTCAAATATTTTGGAAAATAAAAACGGGCCTCCTCATATTTGCAAAATTTTTTTTATTTAATAGCTATTATCAATGTTGCCATTTTGGTAGAATTCTACCAGAAGTTTTAACTTTCTTTGCTTGGTAGGTTGGTAGGCAGATTTCTATTTTGGTAATTTTTCAAATCAACAGAATTTAATTTTCTTTTGTAAAATTTAACAAAATAAGCATTATTTTGTTGTATATTTAAAGTTTATGATATCTCCTGTGATATAATAGATTGACCTATTGGTTGAATGTTGTCTGGATTCTAAAATAGACAAGTTAATTAAATGCACTAGATCCAAATTTATTTATTTATTTGATTGCTAAACCTTAACAGGTTTTATAGCAAATTTAAAATTATAAAATAAGATATTTAATACAATTCAAAAATATAAAGTATGATTTTGATTGAAATCATGTATTATTAACAAACTAAAAAGTTTTAATAAATTGCTTAAAGTATATAATTTTATTAAAGTATAAAAAATAACAAAGAAAAAAGTTAAGTCAAATCGAATGATATCAGACAGCAAAGCAGGGTTGCGTTTTCAAGACAAACAAGGTAAAGTTAGCAACAATTTTTGTATACGGAGGAGTCGTGTGACAAACAAGGTCTCATACCCAATAAAACACCACTCCAATAGGTATATATATAATATATATCGTTCTGTCTTCCTGAAGCCGGTGAGATCCTGGCTTGACAGGGTGGTTACTCGACAAACTAGGTCAACTTCACCAAACCAATTTTCATAAAATAAAGAAAACCAGTTGCGAACGCAGGTACCAAGACAAACTAGGTCTTATCGGCCACTCATATTAATATATTACAAATCGATCTAACATAGTGTTTCAAGAGGTAAAAAGACACCAAGACATCACGGTACCGTCGACAAATGTAGTCACAATCATCATGAAGATAAGAGGCAATTGAAGATCCCAGGTTTAGGTCCATTCAGATTATTTAGATGTTTATACACCAAAATTTTCCATTTTACGCTTAGATCCATTTATCCATTTAGATTGTTATATTAATGATAATGTGTTTACAAATCACCAGATGCATCAGATATATGTTTGAAAGAACTTTACATAATCAACGTCGGTACTGCAGGTAATCTATAATTTTATGTTTGATTGAGTCCATGGATTCACTTAAGGATATAACATCAGATACAAAATTAAAATCACCGCAAGCGCTTCTAAGAGGTTCATTTTGCAAATAATTAGTTCTACAAAAGTTCATGTAGAGAAACTCAAAAGATCTTCTAGGACGAAGAGGAATATTCAAATTTATTTTACTCAATAAATATGGACTGTTTACATAACCACGTAAAAGTTTTATAATCCAACAAGCATTTATCATAATTCTCCGATTTTTTAAAGAAGGAAGATTTAAGAGTTGTAACCGATATTCATAAGGTGGTAAGTGAAAATCAGTATTACAATAAAGATAGCTTAAGCAAAACAAAATAAATTTTTTCTGCACTGATTCAATGTCGTCTATGTAACAACCGTATCGTGGGCACCAAACAACTGAAGCGTATTCTAAGATAGGCCGCACTGGGAAGTAAATAAGGTTTTCGTTATGAATGGATCATTAAACTCTTTTGCCCAACGTTTAATAAATTCTAAAGTACTGTTTGCTCTATTTATTATTTTATTTACATGAATATTAAAGCATAGTTTAGGATCCATTGTAACTCCAAGATCATTGAAAATATCTAAAGACTCCAATGGATAACCACAAATTTTGAAGGTACATTTAATTGGTGGTTTGCGCGAGAAAGACATATGCTTGCATTTCTTCATGTTGAGGTTCATACGGTTCGTTTTGCACCAGTAATGAAGATGATCAATGTCGGCTTGCAAAAATACAGCGTCATTATCGTTTTTAAAAGAAAGGAAGAGTTTGACGTCGTCAGCAAACATTAAGATGCTAGAATGCATTATGACAGATGGCAAATCGTTTATAAAAAGTAGAAACAGAAGGGGCCCAAGATGACTTTCTTGTGGTACTCCTGAAGTAACAGGAAACTCATGTGATTTATTGAGCTTAAAAATAACAGATTGTGTTCTATTGCTTAAGTAAGATTCAATCCACTTTACCAACGGTATAGGAAATCCAACAAGATGTAATTTTAAGATCTATAGTTTGTGATTTACAACGTCAAAAGCTTTGCTAAAATCCGTGAAAATAACATCAGTCTGCATGCCTTTTCCAAAGTTTTCTATAGTTTTTGATGTAAATTCGAGAAGGTTAGTAACAGTAGATTTTCCAGAAAGGAATCCATGTTGGAAAGGAGACATTAAAGATTTAACGCTATGCGATAGTCGTGATGTAACAATTGCCTCTTAAAGTTTAGGCAAAGCGCTTAATTTTGCGATGCCACGGTAGTTATCAATTAAAGACCTATTTCCGGATTTATGCAGCGGAATGATAAATGAATGCTTCCAGGCTGCAGGAAAATAGCAGGATTTTAATGATGAAATAAATAGTAAAGAGATTGGAGTTACTAATTCTTCACAGCAGTATTTTTTTAATATACATGAAGGTATGTTATCAGGACCACTTTTATATCATGTTTAAATATTTTTTAAAAATGATAAGACTGTGTTTGTGTCAATTATTGGGAAATAAATATCCCCAGATTGAATATTAAAAGGATAACTTAAATAATCATAGGACGATGATGAATAAGTCGCCTTGAAAAAGTCAGCAAAAAGATTGCAAATACTATTATCATTATCAGACCCAACAATTGACAGATATTGCCAAGATTTTGGCCAAAAAGGTAGCTGACCAAAAAATTTCATCACTAAAAACAAAAAAGTTTTCCCTTATCGTGTGCGTAACGACGGATATTTCAGCAAAAATCATTAGTTTTGGTAGAAAGATACGTCAGTTCTGTATCTGTAGAAGAGGACGACCGCATCTTCGTTGGAAAGACCAAGTATAGGACAATCTGACGAAGCTTGGAATTTCCAACTGGCGCCAGCAAGCGAGAGACAGAAATGGCTGTCGCAAATTCTTAGATGAGGCCAAGACCGACATACGGTTGTAGCGTCAACTAATGAAGAGTAGACTTAAAAAGTAATTAACAAGTTAAATTTAATTTAATTAAATTATTTACTAATATCCAAAAGAAACATAGTACTTGGTAGGCTATTCGTTTTTCTTTTAGTATTTCTGTAAGACCAACAGTATTTATTATAATTTTTACTTTAGATTCAGTATTTATTAAGTATAGAGCTGTATAAAAATTTATTGTGTGAAATTGTTTTTGATGCTCTAGGTATATTAATTTTAATTGAGGATCGGTTTTGGCTTCTCTGATGTTTTTAAGTTTGAAAGTCTTCTATTGAACCAAGGTGGATTCCTATTTGAATTAACAACTTTTTTGGAACAAATAATAGTCCAGAACAGTTTTTCTCTGGCCTTAATACAAAAGGCATTGTCTATGATTTTCTCTTTATTTGTGGAGACTTTAATATTAACTTGTTGCGGAATGACGGTGCTAGATATAACTTTTACTATCTCTCTTCAATGAGCGGTTTAAATGTAGCGAACCATGGGATTCCCACCCGCTATATGCACGATTGTGAGCCTAGTCTGCTTGATGTTTGCTTAGTTTCAGATATCTCTTATATTTTAAAATTTGACCAAATGAACTTTTTGTCCGACCATGATTTAATTTTTTGTTGTCTTAATATAAATCTTGAAAGAACTTCTCAGGTAAGTTTTTCTTACCGCGACTACAAATCAATTGATTTTTCTGCACTATATTATGATTTATTGGCTACAAATTGGACAGAGTGCTGGCTTTATGGCTCGGTGGATGATAAGCTCAGCTGTTTAATGAATAACTTAAATGTTTTGTTTAACCGTCATGTTCCGTTACGTGCAATTCAAATGTCTAATAATTCTTGTCCTTGGTTTACTAGTCGTGTTATGTATGCCATAAAAACAAGAAACAAACTCTATTCTAAATGGAAACACAATCGTACAGGTGGAAATTGGGACAGCTACAGGAGATCGCGTAATACAGATTATGTATTTGTTCGACAAGAAAAGACAAAATTGTACAGCTCCAAGCTAAACTCTGGTTTAAGTTCTAAGCAACTTTGACAAAAATTAAAAAATATAGGGTATTCAGTAAAGCAACAAGTGAGTGTACTTTGGAGCCTAATTTACTGAATAAATATTTTTTGTCTAATGGATGTCCAAGTCATGCCAGTACTAGTTCCAATGTTGAATTTTCAGAACAAACTAACCACTTTCCCTTTCCCTCATTTGAGTTTGCTTCTGTCAGTGAAGACTATGTTGCCAAATGTATAATGAAGATCTGTTCGAATGCAGTCGGGATCGATGAAATGCCTATTAAATTTATTAAATTCAAAAAATCTGGCAACGCTATGTTAGAGTAGAACGTGAAATTGTTAGCCGTCGATCAAGTCTCTTTAACTATATTTAAAAAAGTAAAACAATTCTGATATTATCAAAACATTGTTAATAAAGAATTGGTGGTTTCGTGGATATTAAAAGTTCTTAAATTTATAACACATAACTAGCCTTTATTTGTAAAATAAAGTTTGCCTCGCTCTGAACACAAAAGTAAAAAGGAAAAAACTTGAGTTTACGGTTATTATCGCTGTTGCTGTTGTTGCTGTTTGCGTTTGGTGGTTTGGTTGTCTTTGTTTGCTGCGCGCTTAAAATGGCTCCTAAATCTTACAATTGCAAAGAATGCAACAAAAATGTCGGAAAGCAAATGCCTAGCGTTGGATGTGGAGTCTGCGGTAACTGGTTCCATACATCATGCGTCGATGTTACTCAGGAGCAGTACGGGTTTCTATTAAAAAATCGTATGTTTTCCTTTACATGCAAAGCCTGCACTGAAAACCCTCCGGCTCGCGATGATGGTATAGTAGCTCTTCGTACCGAATTCCGCGAAAGCTTCGCGGACATGAAGCAATGGTTCGTTTCAGCTATTGATAAAATACAAGCAGAGTGGTCAACAAAACTAATGGAGGTCAAATCGGACATCGTGCATTCTAACAATCTTATAAAAATATTAGATACTGAGGTAAAGGGAAAAATTAAAGACCTGGAAACTGAGAACAACGTTCTTCATCGCAGGATGAATCGCGCTGATATCGTCATTAATGGCTTGCCATCTGGTATGACAGACTTATATCAGCCGGTGCTGCAATTGTCTAAGTTTCTTAAAGTCGACGTTACCGAGAATGACATCAATCAATGTGTCTACATCAACCATCAAACGGCAATACTCGTCAAGCTGAATAATGTACGACTACGTGGTAATATATTGTCCCAATATTTTAAGCACAAAAAACTAATGCTTTGTGAAGTTATGGGAGGTGACATACGCTCTAGGGTCTACTTAAATGAGCACTATACTCCGACTGCGAGCAAACTAAATTACATCTGCCGAAAACTATTAAAAGAGGGCAAAATAAAAAAATTCCAACTAATAAATTCTGATACGCCTAAATCGAGGATTACCACGCTAAATGGCAATGAAGAAATTTGCAATATGCAGCAGTGCTCATCAATGTTTACCAGTGCTGAATTTTTGCCTACCCGTGCTGCTCCAAGCTCACCTGTCGCTGTCTCAGGCCCCTCCTCACCAGGACAATAATTGCACAGCCGTATTTATAGCCATATTTATATTTTCTTTTTTACTATATACTTTGATTCTAATTCTTCTTTAAATTTTTATTTTTTCTTTGAAACTTATATTTTTGCTTTTTGAAATACTCAGCAAATAATTTTTATCCTATTAATCTTGATCGACTGTTAATTGCATAATTGGATAAATCTGAAATTTTTTTTTTTTTGCATATTTTGTTTCTTTTATTTTGAATTATATAGCTTTCTTAGATATTAAGTCATGATTTTTTTACCAGTTTTAGTACAGTTTTCCTTTTCCTCTTTTTCTTATGATGTCGTTTGACAGTAATTTAGGGCCCATTGTGAGCGACAATTCTGAGTTAAAGTTTAATCTCTCATCTCATAAAAATTATTTAAATATTGGTCACTTTAACTCACAAAGTCTTAAACCTTCTTCACCATCAACTAAACTTGAAGAAATAAAGTGTATTTTAAGTGGAGGCTTTCTAGACATAGTTGGAGTGTCTGAGACATGGTTAAAACCGAACATTTCTACACAGACTGTTGATATTCAGGGATACGAGTTTTGTAGAAATGATCGACCAGATAGAAGAGGGGGCGGTGTTGGTCTTTACGTTTCTAAACAGTTGAAATTTAAAGTTATATTTAAGTCTTCAGACTACAATGTGTGCGAATCATTATTCATTGAAATTTCCAATAACACTGATAAAATTTTAGTTGGAGTTGTCTATCTTCCATATGGGAACATTGTTTGTTTTGAGGACTTGATGTCAGATTTATTTGTGCGATACTCGAATGTTGTTGTTGTAGGCGACTTTAATCATAATGTTTTTGATGTTTCCAAAGCTGCGTGTCTGCATTCCTTGTGTCAACGGTGTAATTTGCATTCGGTACATAATTCTATGCCTAGTCACTATGATGTTCATAATAAAACCACATCACTTATTGATTATTTTTTAATCAGTGATATTAGTGCATTAAAACTTTCAGGACAAATGTTTTCGCCTGCTATTTCACATCATGCGATAATATATGCTTCGATTGACTTTCCTGTGTCTCGCGAATATGAAATCATTGAATATCGAAACTATAATAATATTAACTTCCATGATTTATCCTTGTTTCTTAATAGTTTTGATTTCAGTGATTTATACTTAACAAGCGATGTGGATGAACAACTTTCAATTCTAAATGCATTTATGACTGAAGCTTTTTCTTTTGTTCCGATCACTAAATTTTCAATTAAAAAATATCAAAATAATTACCTTAAGTCAAAGGCAATTAGTTACGCAAAGTCTTTACGCGATCTTGCCTTTAAAGCTTACTTGCAAGAAAAAACTGCGACAAATTGGAACATTTTTTGCAAGTATAGAAATCGCGCAAAGTCAGCTATTCGTAAAGCTAAGAGACAATTTGGAACTCGTGTTTTCGATGGTCTAGAGAGCAAGCAAATGTGGAACACGCTTAGAAACAATGGTTGCCTAAATTCACCAAATATTATAGAAGATTATGATGCAGACTCCATAAACCTTCATTTTCTTAATCACCAGAGTTCAAATTATTCTGATATATTTGACTTCGACGCAAACCAAGATGTGGTAAACTGTTTTTCTTTTAAAAATATTTATTTGGATGACCTTGAAAAAGCCCTTTTTGGTATTAAATCTAATTCTATGGGCTGTGATAATATTCCTATCAGATTTGTAAAACTGATTTTTCCTTTTATCCAGAATCACCTTCTTCATTTGATTAATAGTATTCTTGCTAGATCTCATTATCCGCGTTCATGGAAAAAGGCTAGAGTTGTGCCTATACCAAAAAACCCTTCATCCACTTCTATCAATAATCTTAGGCCAGTAAGTATACTGCCAGCACTTTCGAAAGTTGTGGAAAGTATTATGAAGTCACAGATTTTGCAATATACAAATCAATTCTCTCTAATAGATGACGTTCAATCTGGATTTAGAGACGGTTACAGCACTACATCGCTTCTCCTTGGGCTTACTGACTCCATAAGAGATAATATAAATAAAAACAAAATTAGCATTCTTGTCTCTCTGGACATAACGAAAGCATTTGATACGATTAACTATTTTAACTTAATAAATAAACTTAAATTTCACTTTAACTTCTCGAACTCTGCTTGTAAGTTAGTGTTATCGTATCTAAGTGATCGTGAACAGTATGTGTCTTATAATGGGTATGAATCGAGTTCACTGAACAATATATCTGGTGTCCCGCAAGGTTCTGTCCTTGGCCCTATTCTTTTTATGATGTATTTAAATGATGTGGTTAGTGTTGTGGATCATGATGTTTGTAAGATGTTTGTTTTTGCTGATGACATTCAAATTCTGTTTTCTGGTGAAAGCCAGTTTTATGACGTGCTTGAAAATGTTATTAATTACAATCTGTCCAACTTGTCAATGTGGATGTCTGCTAATATGTTAGTTTTAAACCCTAATAAATCGAAAGCAATGAAATTTAACCCTTCAAGGTCTAACACTCCTTCAATCGAAATTAGCATCTTGAATAATAAGATTGAATTTGTTGACAGGATGAAATGTCTTGGCGTTCTCCTCGATAGTAAATTGAGCTTTGAGCACCACATTGATGCACTCGGTTTTAGAATTGGCTTGACGTTAAGAAAACTATATAGTCTAAATTTATATCTACCTTTACACGTGAAGTATAATATTGCTCATTCTCTTCTTATGTCTTGTTTGTCTTATTGTATCGAAGTCTATTCTGGAACCGTTGGTTACAATGTCAAAAAGCTTGAAATTATTTTTAATAAAATTGTTCGATTTGTTTATGGTATTCGATGGCGTGATCATGTCTCAACTTACGTGTCTAAGTTTTTAAATTGTTCCTTTCGAGATTTCATTAAAATAAGAATATTACTTTTTTTCTATAAATTAATTAAAAAGGGGTTTCCAGACTATCTAGTGAGTAGATTTTTGTTTTCACGCTCGACAAGAAATCCACAGATACGTATTCCTAAAATTGTATCGTCTGTTTTCGAACGTTCTTTTCTCATACGTTCTGCACGTGGTTGGAACAAATTACCAATCTCGTTAAAAAACTTTGCGGCACAACCTCACACTTTTAGAGCAAAACTTACACAATATGCTTATAACAATGTGATTTAAGAACTCATAACTCATAACTATTAAATACATATGTCGCTGCGCTAAGGGTCTTATTTTTCTTATTTTCTTATCTTCTTATACTTTAACTGTAAAAATAATGTATAATTTTACATATGTTGGAAATTGGAAAGCTGTTATTGAAACTGGTAAAAGATAGTATAATTTTCTTTCTCTTTTTTAATTTTTTTCTTTTTCTTCTTTAATTTTTTTAATTTTGTAGTTTTAAAGCATACACTAAAAAAATTGTATAGTAGTTCTAAGTACTCTAATACAACCACTGTAATATTTATTTTTGGCCAACAAGGCTTCTTTATATTACATGAATAAATAAATAAATAAATAAATAAATAAATTAGTTATCCACTTTATACTAGCGCCCCTCACTCATATTATTAATCACTGTATAACTTGTTCCCGCTTCCCCGAATTATGGAAAATAGCTACAGTTATGCCAATTCCCAAATCTAACTCTGCTTCAGATCCCAAGGATTTTAGACCCATAAGCATACTTTCAGCTCTAGGTAAAGTTTTTGAACGGATAATGTCTGACCAAATCTCTGAATACCTAAACGTTAACCACCTTTTATCGCCGCTTCAGTCTGGGTTTCGGACAGGTCACAGCTGCGTGACGGCGGCTATGAAAATTATGGATGACATTTACAACCCTTATCTTATGATAAAAACTTTGTAACCCTTGCCTGATTGACTTTTCTAAAGCTTTTGACTCGGTTAATCACAATCTGCTTTGTTATAAGCTTAAATATTTGTTCAAGTTTAATGGCCGTTCAGTTAAACTCTTATCTAATTACCTAGAGGCAAGATAGCAGCGTGTAAGAGTTGGAAATAATATTTCTTCCCTGCAATCAGTTGCTGTCGGTGTTCCCCAAGGGTCTATTCTAGGTCCCCTACTTTTCTCCATATTCTGAAATTATATTTTCACTGTTTGTTATTAAGCAACAGTTCACGCTTATGCTGATGATATTCAGCTATACCTCTCTAGACCTATTGGCCTTTTAGAAGATTTAAGCTATAGTAACTTTGATTTGTCTTTACTGGAAAAGTGGGCTGCTACTAACTTGCTTTTTATAAATCCACTGAAATCTAAAGTGTTGTCAATAGCGAGAACTGATTCCTGCTTTGTGGATATTTTGTCTTTATTGATAGGAGCTGATCATTTGGAAGTTGTGAATAAAGTGAAAAAGTTGACCACATCAACTACACTCTAAATAAAATTTATGGGACATTGCGTTAACTGCGCGCTTCTTCTGACTTTACCCCTCTAAAAACTCGGCGAAGGCTTGTAGTACAATTAATTTTGCCACATATAACTTTTGCAGACGTAGTGTACAGTAAGCTTGACTCACATTCACAGCATAAGCTCCTTGTTGCATTTAACAATGCTGATAGGTATGTTTTTAAAATCCAACGGTGGGACCATATCACTGCGAAATGCAAGGAAATTCTTGGTTGTAATTTAGTTCAATATTTGAATATGCGTAATATAATTTTTTTACACGGACTTATCAATACTCGACACCCTAGATATCTCTATGAAAAATTACAGTTTTTCCAATCTATTCGTTCGACCAACTTTATTGTTCCGAGACACAGCTACCAGCATATTCTTTTTTATTAGCACCATAAGACTTTGGAATTCATTGCCCAATTATTTGAAACATTAGAACCAGCTTTAAACGGGAAATTTTAAGATACTTTTCAGCAATAGAATAATTATTTATTAAATTAATTTTCTATGCTATTATATCTTCTTTTATCTATTCATTCTTTTCTTTGCTTAAAAACTTTATTTTCTTTCTCTTTTTTAAATAAACTGTTGACTGATTACTTAATAACTTTGAAATTATATATTATATTGATTTTAATATTTTAATTTAATAATTTATTTACATAATTTAAGATAAATGTTAGTATTTAAGTAAATATCTATCAACTTGATTTTCCTCCTTTGATGTACTATAAAAGATAAATCTTAATGTACAATAATGAAATTTTTTAATAATAATAATAATAAAAAAATAAGTTTATTGCTTTAATAAAAATTTCTAAAAACTTATCATAAATTAATTTTAAATCCATTTCAGATAGGATGTCAATCCAAGCTACAAGTTGAAGATAATTATTCATTACATTAAAGTTGGTTTTGACCTCGCGCTCGACTATGAAGTTCTCCCAGATGATAGCTTTAAAAATCTGGTCTCCAAAGCAGCATCAACAGCAAAGGGCTGCGTGTAATGCAAACGCTCATCATGTGATCTGGGGTAGCTCAGACACCAACGAACGGGGTGAGTCTCTTTTTGACTATACCCATAAGAAAGGTACCCATAAACAGGGCCTTTTTAGTCTAGTAAAATAGACTTTTAAAATGAATAAAAAGCAAAAAATTGTTGGTAAAAGATAGGTTAATACAACTCTCGATACCGCTTGTTCGCTAAAAGCACCAAGGGGAAAGCTAAAGCCACCCTGGTTGAACAGATAAATCGAGAAGCTCCGAAACAAGTCCAGACAACTCTTCAACAAGGTAAAGGCCACCAGATCCACAGATACGTGGATAAACTATAAAGTAGCTCTAAAAGAATACAAGAAAGAATTGAGAAAAGCACAGAGACAATCCTGGAGGATCTTTTGTGGAAACATATTACTAACCTCAGAGGAGTCTAAGCTTCGGAAAATCATAGTTACGGTTACCTCTAATCCAAGCTTCATAAAAAAAGGAAGATGGTACTTGGACCATCAACAGTACGCAATCTCTGAATGTTTTAGTAGAAACTCACTTTCCACGAAGCTCAGAAATATGTAACACTCCAATTCAGGAAGATCAGTTACCATTTGGAAATAGATCCCTAAAAATACTCACAGCAACAAAGCTCGAGTGGGCAATCAATGGTATAGCTCCCATAGAAATTCAAATGTCGTATTGTATCATTAAGGAGCGGCTTTTGTTGATCTACCAAAGCTGCCTTCACCTAAATCACATTCCCACTTTATATTTAAAAGCTTGAGGCACCGATGTCCGCGATCCGTTATACAGGTTTACTACACAATATCAGTGCCTTAAGCTTTTAAATATAAATGCATTTGAAAAATTCTAAATTTATATAAGTCCTTAGAACTTACCAATTTACGTACGTTTATACTATGATGATGAGTAACCAAGAGAGGGGTTCTTCTGCACCTAGAATATACCTACTGTATACATATATGACAAATGTCACTTAAATTTATTTTTTCTTTTTAGTTCACGTCTTTTTAAATAAAAGCTTATTTTTAAAAAATTTTTTGACTTTTTATTTATTTTTTACTTTTTAGTCTTAAAGGTTTATTATAAACATCTTTTATTTTCAAAACTTGTGGAGATATAGCATTTTTATTGATTTGTGGGCGGTAAAAGGGGCGTGGCACAATTTTTTGTTGAACCATCCTCTACTTGAAGGAAATTAACTGCCAAAGTTTTAGCTGAATCAGGCCAGTAGTTTTGGAGATATAGCATTTTTATAGATTTGTGGGCGGTAAAAGAGGGTGTGGCCAAATGTTTTTCATAAACCCATGCTTTATTTGAAGAAATTTACTGTTTAAATTTTAGCTTTTTTTATGGATTCGTAGGCGGTAAAAGGGGGAGTGGCAAAATTTTTCCTTAATTATTCTTTACTCGAAGGAAATTTACTGCCAAAATTGCAGCTGAATCGGCCCAGTAGTTTTAGAGATATAGCATTTTTATTGATTTGTGGGCGGTAAAAGGGGGTGTGGCAAACAATTTCATCATAATATTGCATTGTCACCGGACTTACATATGTGTAGTGTTATCTTATTATTACATTTTAATATTGTTTCAATTGTATGTAAAACACTTTGTTTTAAAACCACTTAGTTTTTAAGTTCTTTTTGTATTTTTTTAGAATTAAGTTTTCATATTTTAAATGTATAAAAATATTTCAAAATTTTTCAGTATCTAATAAATTATTCAAACATACGAACGTTCTCGTTCTCGTGGAAATATTTAATTTCCACAATTATGTCTGTACCCTTAATGTGTAATATTGTGTTAGTGAATTGTGCTATGTATTCAAGGTGTCGTGTTTGTCTAGGACTACGTTCGGTTTTAGAAGATAATGCATTAACTAAAGGTTTGTGATCTGTGAAAACTGTAAAAATGTTACCTTCCAGGAAGTGTCGAAAATGTTTAATAGTTAAGTAAATCGCAAGTAATTCTCTGTCAAATGTACTATATTTCGTTTCAGCAGGTGAAAGTTTCTTAGAGAAGAAAGCTATAGGCTCAAGTTTATTGTTATGTTCTTGTTGTAAAACGCCACCTATTGCGGTAATGGATGCATCTACAGCAATCGACAGTTGTGCCTTACTATTAACATGGTTAATAAGTGTTTGCGTGGCAAAACTGTCTTTGATTGTTGTAAATGCATGTAAAGTAGTGTCTGTCCACTGTAAATGTTTGCTTTTAGTTTTCGAAGCTGTTGTTACCATGTCATAAATGGATTCAAGCATATGTGCGAGTTTAGGAATGCACCTGTGGTAGTAATTTGTCATACCTATAAATTTTTGCATGTGTTTGACTGTTACCGGTTGTGGATAATCTTGAATGCATTTAACACGTTCTTGTGACGGACGTATTCCGTGTTTAGATATGTTGTAGCTAAGAAAGTCAATGTTATCAACTCCGAATACACATTTGTTAGGTTTTATGTTTAAACCGTAATCATTGAGTCTTCTAAAAACTTGCGTTAAATGTTCGAAATGTTGTGTTTCTGTCTCACTAGCAATCAAGATGTCATCTAAGTATACGAAAATAAAATCTAGTCCATGTAGCACTTCATTAATGAACCTCTGGAATGTCTGGGCTGAGTTCCTCAAGCCAAATGGCATACGGAGGAACTCGAACATCCCAAAAGGTGTAGTGATTGCTGTCTTGTGTATGTCGTTAGGTGCCATTGGTATTTGATGATATGCTCTGAATAAATCGAGTTTTGAGTAAATGCATGTATTGTGTAAATTTAAAGAAAAATCATGTATGTGTGGTAATGGATATCGGTCAGGTACTGTAATTGTGTTAAGTCTTCTGTAGTCGCCACATGGTCTCCAATCATTGGGCTCGCGTTTAGGTACTAGGTGTAATGGAGAGGATGTTTGAGAATTTGACGGTCTACAAATACCAGAAGTAACTAAGAACTGAAATTCTTGTTTAGCTACTTTTAACTTTGGCAAGTCTAGACGTCGTGGTCTTGTGTAAGGTAATTGTCCTTCAGTGACAATGTGATGTACAGTGTGATGTTTAATTGGTGCTGTGTAATCGGGTTCTGTTATTAAAGAAGGAAATTTTTTGAGTAATTGTGTATACTTGTTATCTATAGTAAATAATTTAGGTAAAGATGTTTCAGAAAATGCTGAAATTGTATTGACAGATAAATTAGTTAAAGGGTCAATGAGACGTTTGTGTTTAAGGTCAATAAGAAGGCCATATTTTGTCAAGAAATCTGCACCTATAATAGGTTTGGAGATGTCAGCTATAATAAATGAAAATGGTAATTCACGTCGTAAATTTAAATTAAGTGTCAATAATTTTTTTCCAAATGTAGAGATTGCTGTGCCATTAGCAGCTTGTAATACCAAATCTGATTTTTTGTTTGAAATTTTGAATTTTGAGGAAGGTAGAACTGATACCTCTGCTCCACTGTCAATAAGAAAATTTAATTTACTAGAGGGGTCAAATACAAAAAGACGACGTGTATGTATGACGGGTCTATTATCAGTCGTCGCGACAACAGAGTCTTTTAGTTTGTTGAATTGTGTTGTGTTATGTTGTGTGGTGAAAAGTTGTCGTTTTGAACAAATGCACATGGTTGCTCACATTTACGTGCGTTTTTACCGAATCTGAAATGGTACTTACATACCCAATTGGAAGGTCGTTGACCTGAAGAGGACCTATAAGACGATCGACGTCTTGAAGTTCCTCTGGAACTAAATCTTCTGGAAATTGGACGACTGAAACGTTGATTCTTAAGTTCATCAACATCAAGCGAGAGTTTTTGAAAACATTCAAAAATTTTAGATGCTTGTTCTGCAAAATGTTTAGTAATATTTGCTATCTCATTAGAATTAGAGATGTGTTTCGATACATTAAAGTTATTCTTGATTGCAGATACCTCAGATTCTGCTAATACCTCCCACAAGTTATCAGCGAATAATAACAACTCATCTAATTCCTTATGACCAGATCCTGTCAAAGCAATGTTCAGACTTTTAGGTAGTTTACGTAACCAAAGCTTATAAACTAAGTCTTTGTTGACTGTTGAACCAGCTAAAAGAAGCAAGGATCTGTAAAATTGAGATGGTTTTTGGTCACCCATCTCAGTGTCAGATAGCATCTTATCGAACCGTTTGTTCTCACTTAAAGTATGTCTATTTATCAGAACTTTCTTCAAACCTTCATACAAGTTGGTTGAAGGTGGTTGTTGTATGAAATCTAATACCGTAACTATGACTTCTTGTGGAAGTGCAGTCACAAGATATTCATACTTTGTTTGGTCAGTGGTAATCCCTTTAGATCGAAATTGGAATTCTGCATGAATAAACCATGCATCAGGACTATCAGTCCAGAACTGTGGGAGTTTGACTGACGTTGCATGAACTTCAATGTTAGATGATGAATCATCGAAAGGGTTCAATAAAGGAGGCTCAAAATTAATTAAATGGTTATCTCCGTCTCCTGAGGTGGATAACCGAGTAGGAGTACGTTGCATTGTATTGTTTTAAAGAATACTAGCTTTATTACAAATAAATTTCTTAAAATAATATTAATAAAATTGAAGTGTGCCTAGCGTGCAGTGTAGTGCCTACGGTTGTGAAACGATAAGCGCCGGCTTATCGTTTTACATCCGCTAAAAAGCTAATTGTGTAGTGTATATAAATACCAATCCTTAGTCGCTGATTTACTGACGTCGCTGCTTGCTTTGGCGTCGCTGCTTGCGTCGGTGGCGCTGCTTACTTCAGCGTCGCTGTCTGCGTCGGCGTCTGTGTTGGCGTCGCTGCTTGCGTTGGCGTCGCTGCTTGCGTTGGCGTCGCTGCCTGTGTTGGCGTCGCTGTCAACGTTGGCGTTGCTGTTGACGTTGACTTCTCTGCTGACGTTAGCGTTTCTTTCGACGTTGGCGTCTATTTCGACGTTGGCGTCTCTTTCGACGTTGGCGTCTCTGTCAACGTTGGCGTTGCTGTTGACGTTGACGTCGCTATTTCTGCCGAAGTTGTTGTCGATGTCGGCGTTGTTGCTGGCGTCGAGATACGCTGCTGCTATTTGCTTCGTTGTGGTGAGGTGGGTTCGCTGTTGTAGCTCTGCAGTGAGTAAGTTGCTCACGACTGCAGGCTGTGATGTTGTTGTTGTTGGTGTGCAGCAGAGTTGGCTGTTGTCGGTTAAGATAAGGTACCGACGTTGACTGATATCTCGGATTCGTTGCCAGAGTTGATCGGGCTCGAGACTGATGTATTGCTGCTGTGTTGCGGTGTTCGTGCTGAAGCTGGTGGTGTGGGTGTGTAGTTGTTGCTGCTGAGCAGTGGCGGTTTTGGTGGTAGCGGTGCCTTGCGCACTGGTTTTGCGGGTTGGTTGTGATGATGTAGATGTTGCTGCAGCTGCACTTTTAGTTGTTGACGCAATTGTTGTTGTTGCTGTGGCGCGTAGAGACTGAGCGCGAGAACTTATGAGCGTGTCACGGGGTTGCTCTACTTGAGTGGCTTAGAGCGCGGGGTTGCTCTGCTTGAGTATTGATGAGCTCGTGTTTGGTACTGTTGGTATCGTTGGTCCGGTTTCGACAGGATCGCCAATTGTGGAAATTAAATATTTCCACGAGAACGAGAACGTTCGTATGTTTGAATAATTTATTAGATACTGAAAAATTTTGAAATATTTTTATACATTTAAAATATGAAAACTTAATTCTAAAAAAATACAAAAAGAACTTAAAAACTAAGTGGTTTTAAAACAAAGTGTTTTACATACAATTGAAACAATATTAAAATGTAATAATAAGATAACACTACATATGTATGCTTAATTTCAGCATAATCGGATACCAACAAGTTGTAGAAAAAAGGCTTGCAAGTTTTGAAGACATATGTACATACGAACGAAGCAAGTTAAATAAAAGCTTATAAAATATAGAAATTGTCAATAGCACAACATGCATACATTAAAGGCAAATCAGTGGAAACATCTCTTTTCCATCATTGAAAAATCCCTCCTTCAGAAAGAATATACGATGATAGCTTTTATTGATATAGAAGGAGCCTTTAGTAAGGTCGAAGCAAAAGCTTTCACTGCTTGTTAGTCAAACTGGAACTAGAGGGGTGCAGGGTTATAGCTTATGCTGATGACGTTGCTATTGTTACCTCTGGAAAATACATATATAATATTGGAGACATTATGCTAAATTGCCTAAACACTCTAGTCATTTGGGCTATCAGCTGTGGGCTCAGCGTTAACCCAAACAGAACTGAGTTAGTGGTTTTCACCAGAAAGCCATATCCATAGTGGATAGAAAACTAAACTGGAAGCCCAATCTGCTCGAGGGAGCCAAAAAACGGAATACTGCCCTGTACTCATGCAAAAAGGCGATAGATAGCAAATGGGGTTTACAACCAAGTAGAAAAGCCGCTAATACAGCCATCCGCCTAGAAACCACCTCCCAGTGGAAAGAAGGTACACTAGGACATTCTTGCATTAGAAAATTTCTCCCTCCTATACCTAGGTCCATCAACTCCATCACACAAAAACTATCCTCTGAAAGGATGTTCGATGTATCCATTCCCTCTCGAGAAGAGTGGGAACTAGAAAACCGTTCACCTCACAAAGTCATTGTGATATTTACTAATGGATCAAAACTAGATGGCAAAGTAGGTGGAGGCGTCTACTCGGAATCACTCAGCATAATTAAGCCTTCAGGCTCCTCAGATCATTGCAGTGTATTTCAAGCTGAAATCGCTGCTATACATTAAGCGTAAACTTAGCTTCAGGTAAATGAGATATCTTCCATTGATATTTTCATACTATCCGATAGTCAAGCCGCTTTTAAATAATATCTGAAACAGTTCTAAACTGCAGCAGATCTCTAAATGAGATCTGTTTACCGAATCCTAGGCTTAGTAAACAGCTCAAATTGGTTTAAATAGAGATAGGAAAAATTAACCATTGGTATCACAATGGGCCTGATTGGCCTAACTGTGTCTCGTTTGAGACAGCCACACTAACCTAACCTAAAGTTTGTTTTACTGTAATCATTATAATACACGATTCCTTGTAATTGAAAATTCAACTAATAAAGGAACATGGTGTAGTAAAAATAGACATAAAAATACTTAAAGTCTGCATATACAAAGAGGTATTCTTCTTGCAAAAGATTCCATAACAACAAGGTTATTCAACGTAATCGAAAATTGTTTTTTATCTGTATCAAAAACGAGATGCATATCAGTTTTTTCAAATTTACACTAAAAAAAGTTATAGGGATTGTTTTGAAAAAATAACACTTTTTCCCATGTATGACCAACAGCCATTTTAATTTGCCGTACGCCAGCATTTAAAAATTTTTAAAATTTCACAATTCTTCGTGAATTACATTCCTAGGGCAAATAAAAACTTTTTTATTAACGCGTTGGATTTAAATCCGATTTTCGTTTCTTAAAGCTGGTCTAGTGTGCACTTTTGTTGGTGTTACGAGATTTTGCTGCCAGTTGAAAAAGATTTTTGTTGTATGGTTTTTTCTTAGTTTTTCGTAGACTTCCTCATATAGTGAGAACTCACTTCATGTGACTTCTTTAAAAATCTTAATTCGATATATTCAAAAATTAATGAAACACTTAAGTTATTACTTTGGTAAAAATATTTAAAAACTAAAAACTAAAAATTAAAAAATATTTAATTCATGTAATATTTAAAAACTTCAGAATTTGAATAAAATTTTAAAAATTACTATATTTTTTATGATTTTAATTGTGAGCTTTTTAGATCACGTAAGTTTGAAGCAGACAACAACCACAACAACAACTCTGCATAGAGTCAATCACACAGCGATTGTCAATAAAAATTAGTTTTTTATCGAATTTATCGGTTTGAAATATTCTCTGAAAAGTTGCAAAAAATGAGATATGCTGTTGTGCCTTGAAACCATAGTAATTTTTGGTTGTTAAAATTTGTAAGATACACAAACAATAAATACCACAAAGACCGATCTGCTCATCACTTTAATTACATATTCAAGATCTTGACAAGGAATCCCCATAGCATATAACCCTTTACAAGGCAGCGGGAAAATTTTTCCCACCAACACAAGTGGTACATTTCAAGTATACCGTAAAAGTAACATATTCTTACAGCGTAAGTCACCGAAAATTTTTGTGTTAAAATTTCAGCTCTGCCTTATAAAGGGTAAATAAAATTCAAGGAAACAGCTACACATAACGACCCCTTTGCGGGAAATTATCGTATGTGCTTTTTTTAAAATTGACTTTTTGATGCAAGTTTGTTTAAACGCCCTACAACGCATCACATGGTAAGATATTGTAGCTTAAATCCTTAAAGTAAATTAGTTAATATTTGGTTTTTGGCACATACAATAATTTTGCGCAAAGGGGTCGATAAATGAATGGATTTTTTTGATGTGGTGTCACAAATTAAGCAAACATTTTTAATTTTTGCTTAATTTTTTGCAAGTATGACCAAAGATGAACAAAATTTCTGCTCATATATAGATAAAGAAACATGTTAAACTGTTATAAAGATAAGCTCATATTGTAAAATCAACACAAGTTTTAAAACTCACCTGTAATCTAACTTCAATTCACCAAACCGGTAGTAGCTCAGTTTATACATTAAACAATTTAAAAGTGCAGGAGAACCTTCGGAATCAACTCGAAATTCACCTCGATCAGTAAAGTAATCACTCTCTCTAATATCCTTAGGATGTTCACCTTCAGCAATTCGAACCATCCACAAAAACTTATTAATATCATCTCCCGAATATCCAATGACTCCCCCGAATATAACAAGAACATAGTCAACATCAAGTGACGTCATAATTTCATACGATTTTTCTTCAGTAGAAGACATTGCCTTTCCGACTAATGCTATATGGCTGTTATTCCAAGTATTATTATCAACGAGAGTTGTCCTGTTTGCCATTCCAGCAATTTGATATCCATAATCCCACCATGACATAACGCGTGCATCATCTGCTGTATTTTGCGAGAGCCAATAATAAGCTTCTCGAAAGTCGTCTAAAATATTCCGGGATCTACAGAACAAAAAGAGCACAGAAACAAATTTTTAATGATACATAAATCTATATTACTATATAAAATTTAAGTGAAAATTTAAAGTTACGACTTTACTCCGAAATTCTTTCGAAATTTTAATAAATTTTTCTTCGTGCTCAGCTAGCACAACCAAAAAAAAAAACTGATGAGCCTCGAGCAAGGCGAAAAGTGAGATACATATAAAGGCAGAACGGCGCTCCAAAACAAAATAAAATGAAACAAAACAAAACAAAACAAAACAAAACAAAACAAAACAAAACAAAACAAAACAAAACAAAACAAAACAAAACAAAACAAAACAAAACAAAACAAAACAAAACAAAACAAAACAAAACAAAACAAAACAAAACAAAACAAAACAAAACAAAACAAAACAAAACAAAACAAAACAAAACAAAACAAAACAAAAGAAAACAAAACAAAACAAAACAAAACAAAACAAAACAAAACAAAACAAAAAAGACAATTTTTTATTTCTTTGATATGTATTATCTTAATCCAATAAGGACGATGATACCGAATGGCATCACCACAGATAACTTATCATAAAGATGTACATCCTAAAACAAAAAAGCGGCTGAAAAGTTTTTAAAATTTTGCCTCCAATGTTAAAGCTCTTTCATCTGAAGCTAAAGCTCTTGCCTCCAGTGTCACTAACACAAGAACACGAGACGCTTTCACGTACACACCAGAGACCTGCAACGAGTCATGTTTTTGCGACTTATAGGGATTCATGTAAAATCGAATAGTTATACGTGCACATCAAACAACAACCACCACTACGACTGGAAGCACTTTTGCTTCAGAGAGTAACACATCGTTCATTGTTTGATCCATCAATCGAACGTCATAGTTCAACCTAATACTGACTTCAACATCAAACCTTGTTATCAATCATACCAAATACTCATAGCTCAAACAGAAGTCCCATAGCTCAACTAACAGTCCCATAGGTTATTACTAGCGTATTTTGTATGAAAACGGTGTGGCTGTTTCAAACTATCGCTCTGTTTCTGCCGCTGTTAGAAAAGTAGAAGAGTTACTACCGAATTTTTTTTTAATGAAATAAATATAATTCGCTTGCCTTTATATAAGGGAATATTACACACCTGGATTAATCAAAAATGAAATTTTTAAAATGCAAATATTTTTAAGAAAGAAAAAGAATATCTTTTTGAAACTTTGCATACTTATTTTCATAGTATACAAAAAAAATAAGAACAGGGTTTTAATTAGCATCAAGGCCGCTATACATTGAACTAAAAGAATTTTTTTGGCAAAATTGACAAAATGGCGGCGTTTTTTCGAAATTAGCCGATTTTTTGGACCAAAAAATCCCTTGAAAACCAAAAATACTTTACCGATCTTTCTATCCGTAGTTAAATCTATAGACTTATGACTTTAGACAATCAGTGTAGTATATTTTTTTTTTATCACGCCCGCCAATTAAAAAAATGTGATTTCTAGAAAAAGCTATTTAAAGTTTTTGACACCGACTATACGGCCTTGACGCGCTCTGCGTTTAAAACCTTCACCATATAACATAGAAATTAATTTCTAATTTTATATCATTAAAAATAGATTCTTTGGGGTCTTTTGAACAAAAATCAATCATAAAAAATTTGATTTTTTGAAAATTCAGGTGTGTACTGTCCCCTTAAGTTGCTGTAAACATTTCTTTATGGAACTTTTCTATGCGATTTATGCCATGGTGCAAAACGAAGACAACACACCTTGTATATAAAGGAAGCTTCTTCGAAAGAAATAATAAGAAGACGTATCAATTTAATGAGGTTTTATTTAAACTAACTAAAATAATTATATTCACACACTTCAAAATCATGAAAATCATAAGCATAAAATAAAAGCTTTAAATAAAAATTTTTAATTCAGTCATTAAAACCATCAATAAGTGGTAAACTACTATTGTTATGGTTATGCATACAAAAATATTTATTTTCTTAAATTTTATATAATTATTTATAAACACGCTGAACTAAAAACACGCTATATAAATTAGCGTTTGAATATTTATTTAAAAATAATAAATTCATACAACAAATTATATCGAACCGAGAAAACCAAATTACATATATTTAAAAGAAATGAACATGCGTATGAATCGATAATAATTTCCGAACTAATATTTTCATGAATATTTTTTAATGCTAAGCCAAGCCTGATTTGATTTTTTATTTGATTTTAATTTTCCTTAGGTTTTTTATATTTTCAGGTGTTGACAACATATTTTAAACTTACTTAATACGCTTTGATGCAGTCAGCAATCGAAAGAATAATGGCGCACTTAACTCCAAAAAATTATATAAAACAAACCCGTTGCTCTTCATATTGTACCGTTATGTATAGTGCTACGACATAATCAATAACATCAGAATAATTCAATAATAAGATTCAAACTAAAATTCTTAACTTACGCCAAAGCTGGCAACCCTACAAAAGTCACGATAATTCGTTTGAAGGCCATTAACATGTTGTACGCAACTTGTTATCGACCACGTACGACTGGCCGTTGGAGTATGGCTTATGAAGCATTACAATTAAGCTGCGTGTTATACGTATAACAACATATTGGAATGAGTCCGAATATGAAGTAGAAGGCAAATTAATACGTATATACTCGAGTCAACTCAGTTTATAACTACTCGTTGCAGGTCTCTGGTACACACACATTGCCTTCAACTCAGAAGCATTTTTGATAGCAACAATATTGTTATGTATATTATTTCAACAGTATCACAACTGTGTGAATAGCTAAGTTGGCTAAGGCTTTAGTTTTTATTCTTGTTTATTCGAATCTTAAGTAGTGAGTTGAAATTCCACCACACATAATTTTTTTTCTTATTGGCTTTTAGTTTTGTTTCGGGTTTTTTAGTAGTTTGTTCTGTTTTTTTAGTGATTTCATTCTGTTTTTTGCATTAATTGCTTTAAATATCAAGCCTGTCATTTTGAAAATCGCTTGCATTACGAATTTTGTCAATTGACCACCGAGAATTTTCTCGCAACAAAACGAGCAAGACAAAATTAATTATTTTGTTTTTGTGTTCAATACACAACATTTCATCGACATTTACCCATATGTTTACCCATATGTTTTCGGCTTTTGCAAAAATTTGTTCTTGTATATATCTTACATATGGCTATATATATCTTACTCCTGAATATATGTATCATTTAATATTTTTATTAATTTTTTATAATATCATAAAAAGAATTGGTTGGCCGATGTAGGGAACCAAAATCTAAAAATTCAGGAAAGTTTTTGTAATGCATGAGCCATTCTGAGCTTGAACATTCTTCTGCTCCGATATGCTTAATGGCTTCAGAGCACTTTTACAATTTTTAAGACTTTTTTCCAAACTTTGTGAACTACATATCCTGCAAAGTATGTTGCTGCATGATTGGATAATGGTTCGTCTTGCATATTTAAAAAATTATGTAACTCAAGCTCATCATCCTCACTTTCATCACCTTCTGTTGAGATTCGTTTTCATGAAGGCTTTGCTGAAATTTTTGCTGTGGTTGATCATCTTGATTGCTGCCAAAAACCGATGTCCAGTCAATTGCAACTAAATCGTCGGAATCCTCTTCACAGCTGGCATAATCAGAGGAATACACAATTTGCAAAGATATAATTCTATAATTTGGATTAACTCATATACGGAAGGGCTTAGTTTTTTGTGTCGAATATGACCGAATAAGTTCTTGATAGGATATTGATAACATTTAATGGCTCATAAATAAAACCAGTCATCGTATTTTAAAAAACAAATCTGACGACATTGCAAGGATTGCACATTATTGTTTGAACAAGTTCATTCAAGCAATATAAGTAATAAGGTGTAATTTTTTCAAAATTTTCGAAATAAGCATATAACTTTAAATTGATACTTCTATGGAAAACCAATGCTTCAGTCAAAGTGTGTGATCTTTTTTATTTTTTTATTTAATAGTTTAGGGGATAAGAAGTTGTATATGGAGCTACCTTGGAAGGAATCACTCTCATTCAGTAGTCTTTTTCTGCTATAGTCTTTTCTTCAGACAAGCTTTCTTGATGGAATTCGATGTAAGTAATGAGTCTTTATAAAATATGTTATATATTATATACATAAAAATTTTTCGGATCGTTCAGATATCAGGTATATATATATAGCTCAAAAACCGCAAAAATGTGAAAACCTCAATTTTTAAATTTGCGTGCACACCTCTAAAACTAAGTCGATTTTAGAGTTATTAGCCATTTTGAGAATACATTCTAAGCAGCTATTCCAAACAGCGTCGATATGGAAAATAAAACAAATACCTTAAAAAATATGAACGAAAAACTAAATCCTCCATACAAAAAATATGGTGTTTTTGGGCATATTCTTGTTTTTTGGTCGTAGAATTTAGTGGCATACTCAGTTTTCCCAATCAGATAAAAATCTCGATATATTTGCGATGGAAATTTAATCACTTTAAAACCCATTTTTAGCTATATTTTTCTTATTTGTGAAGACCAAATATTTTGACCACCTTCGATTTTGCTTTAATTTTTTCAGGATCATTAATGGTGAAATAGCATTGCCACAGTGCAACTCATAAAGCCCAATGTTATACCACGAACGGAGGGGAAGGCGCCAGGTGGATATGCTCATAGAGTAAAGGGGAGACAGGTAGGTACTCTCATAGCAAGAGGGGAGATTCTAACGCGGCCAGAGTGTGACTCCTAAAACTCCCTGTTAGATTCTACCAGTGGAGATTAAGGGAAATGATTTTTCAAGGTGCTTAATGGTGAAATAGCATTGCCGGAGTGAACTCATAAGCCCAATGCTATGTCACGAGCAGAGGGGAAGGTGAGAGGTGGGTATCCTTTGTGTAGAATACGAAAAGGGTTGTGGTTTTTGAGGATAAAGGAGTAATGTTCAAATAAATGCAAAAAATTCACTGGTTTATGTTACTTTGTTGAGATTTTTATCACTTCGCCTGAAATGGTTGCTTCCGCTGAACGTGCATTCGATGCTGTGTGAGTTTGATGTGCTGCTGGGTATGCTGTTCTGTCTCGTAGCGTGTTGAATGGGCACAGGCGATTTTTTGCAACTTCGCTGGCATTTTATCGGTTTAACGTTAATGAAAAAATAAACTAAACTGCTTGGTTTCAGAAGTTATGAAAGACTGACTGCTTTGTTCAAGAGTTTTGAAAAGACTGACTGCTTTATTCGGGAGCTAAAAGAAGACTGAACCGCTTCGTTCAAGAATTGTAGCAGAACTCCCTCATTTGTTATTCAACGTGAGCGCAAAAAGCTCAGTTGCGTTGATTTACTTGGAGTGATTTATTTGAGATAAACATTTATTTTATTTTTATTCATTCAGTTGTAACACAAAAACCTTATTGGCCAATTATTATATTACAAGTTATCTCAATGTTCAGGTAAAACTTAATAACAAAACATGCATGCAACTAAAATGTTCCATTTCCCTATCACTTATATAAACACATAAGACAACTATCAACTTATGTCAAATCCCGATTACCAGTAACCATAAGTTCATTAAGACAAAGTAGTAAGATAAAGTCACTGAAAAATAATTGAAAATTAAAGACAAAAAAAGCCATTAAATATTAATTTCAAAGTGTTCCAAAAGGTTGCTCTTAAATGCGTTCAAGGTTCTCAAAAAAGTACGCATTGAATTGGGCAGCCTGTTCCAACAACGAGCTGTGCGAACTACTAAATATCGTTCAAATGTCGATGATGAGATTCTAGAAATTAATATTTGTGTGTTTCTAGTAGAACGACTCAAGGTAAATTTCTGAAACAAGTATGACGGAACATTAGTTTTCATGAGTTTATAAAAACTCAGTAGTATTCTTGCATTTATAAAAGTACGGCATGACAATTTCAGAAACTTAGTAGCGTATGTAGATATGTGATCACGTCTACGAACTCCATACACGAAACGTACAATTTTGTTCACAAGTGCTTCAATTTTTCGTATATTATAAGAAAAGGTACCCGAAAAGACTTCTAAACAATAAGTGACACTTGACATGAGAAGAGCATGACCGATTTTATATTTAACATTAAATGGTAAGAACAAATTAGTACTGCATAGCTTTCTTAGAGTGGATCTAACTTTGGAGCTTAAAAAATCAATATGGCAGTCAAATTTCAATTGGTTATCAATGATAATACCAAGGCATTTTATTTTTGTGTTTTTAAAGGGGCAATAAAGCGTCTAAGGGGGTTAAACTGAATGCACTGTGTTTTGTTTGAATTTATGGTGAGAGGTAGTTTTCCGATATCCAAGAAGAGATGAGAGAAAGGTTGAAGATTCAAGCACAACAGAAAACTTAACCTCACCAGTAAATAACAATTGAATGTCATCAGCAAAGATAAACGGTTTACATGCATTCAAGTCTAATACACATACAATATCATTTATAAATAGAATGAAAAGCAGCGGACCCATCACGGAGCACACCAGATACAATGTCAAGCAAACTAGACTCATGACCACTGTGAGAAACGAATTGTTTACGATTAGACAGATATGATAACATTAGTCTACAGGCAGTATTTGAGAATTTGAATTGAAGCTTGAGCTTTTCTATAAATTTTAAGATTCTAATTCTATCTAATGCTTTTGACATATCAAGGGACACCAAAATACTAATTTTATTTATATTATATATTTTATTTATGTTTTCTCTAATAGAGTCTGTTAAGCCAAGAAGTAGGGTTGAAGTTTAGTAACCATTTCGAAAGCCAGATTGACTGTCGTCAGACAAAGACGGTCAGTATATTCTATTACTTGTTTTTTAATTATATTTTCAACAACTTTGGATAGCGCAGGAAATATACTAATTGGGCTAAAATCTTCCATCGACCTTGAAACAGGATTTTTCGGAATAAGTACAACCCTTGCCACCTTCCAAGCATCTGGAAACTTGATGTTGTAAGAATGTTATTAATGACAAATAATATATGATCTTGAATGTATAGAAGAATTCATTTTATGAATGGAATAATTTTAATGGAATATTATCATTTCCGATAGCATTTAATTTAACACTCAAAATAGCTTTCAAAAGATCATCCTCGGAAATATTTTTAAAGAAAAAATTGTCCTCACTATCTTCAAAAGTTTCAAAATCAAACTGGAAGACATTATTTGCAGTTTGATTATTTATAAAAAACTGATTAAACGAATCGACATCGAATTCTTCGTTACAATTGTTAGAGTTAAGGCAGCCACTATTGCGCAGTTTATTCCACATTTACTTCGAGTTTAGCCCTTCAAAATATCGTGAACCAAAAAGTTTCTTTTTTTTACGAATAGTAGACTTAACACGATTGCGATATTTGCAAAAAGTTTTCCAATTGTGATCAGATCTATTTTGCAGGTAAGCTTTAAAGGAAAGATCACGCAAGGATTTCGCAAATAAAATCTGTTTACAATTTAACTCACTATCATTCCTATAGTTGACTTTATATTTAGTGATAGGGACAAATGAGAAAGCTTCAGTTAAGCAAGATTTAAATAAACTAAGCTGTCTATCGACATCGCTAGTAGAATACATTTCGCTAAGATTAATTTCACTCATAAATGCGTTAAAAATTTCGAAGTTAATAGCGATATAGTTTCGATATTCAATAAACTCATCCTTCCGAACGAAAGGATAATCAAGGGAAACGAATAGCAGCGCATGATGAGAAATAGCTGGTGATAGCATTTGTCCTGAAAGTTTCACCACACTCGGGTTACTTATCAAAAAATAATCAATAAGAGATGTTGAATTATGGTGCTCATCATAGTGGGTTTTAAGCGAATGGTGAAACTTATTGATTTGGCCATATCAATCACGTTATGATTAAAGTCACCAACTATAATAACGTTGGAATATCTCACAAATAAGTCACTTAAAGAATTTTCAAAGGTGACAATATCACCGCGTGGCGGATAAACAACACCAAGAATTTTTTGTGAATTCTGATATATTTCAATAAACAGAGACACGCACCTCTCGCACAACACCAGCACCTCTAACATTTGGGCGATCATTTCTACATAGAGCATTACCAGGAATATCAACTGCCTTATTAGAAATATATGGTTTGAGCCAAGTTTCAGAAAGGCTAACAACATCTAGAAAACAAGCACTTAGAATACTTTTTATTTCATGTAACTTAGATGACGGGGAGGAAGGTTTGAGACTCAATAGATATGTACATATAATTTTAATAACTAATAAATATATTACAAAATTTATGAATAATAAATATTTTAAAAAATTCATGGATTTAAAGAAATTTTGACTAGTATCTTCAAGTGGTCGTTAAAAAAATAAGTTTAAAAAAGTAATGAGTAATAATGAAAAAAAAATGTGACTACAGTTAAAAATTCAATAAATACCATCTGGATTCAAAGAAGCGTTTTTATTAGAAGCTTTATCCGGAACAACAAATGCGGCAACAGGATCAGAAGGCGTCAACATTGTTGTAACTTCAAGTAAGCTGCAGATATTTTCTTGACCATTAAACGTCGTCATTTTAGATTTGGGGTCTTCCGTGTTTAGAATCTTGAATTTTTTATCTTGTTTTCCTTTACAAGCTTCCTGCAAAGAAAGTTTAGCTTGCTAGCAACTGGCGCATAATGGTCGTTTAGGTAAACTCTCGATTGGATGCTACCACCATTTAGGTCGCATAGCTTCAAATTCTTCTTTTTGAAGTAATGCTTCATAATATAATCTCGTAGCCGAACACTGTTGAATTTGACCAGAACTGCCTTTTGGTTGTGAATGTAGCAGCATTGTTGGATGTCGTTGCTATTGCTTGGAAAATTGAAAAACTTTATCAATGCCGAAACTGGATCGTAGACATTAGTCATTGCCGAAGGAGGCCACTTATAACAATATCTGCCCTGTTAAGACGGCGCTGAAGTATATTATTTTCGTGCTCCAATTCCTTGATTTGGTTGTTAGCGGCAGTTTCAACGAAGTTAATCATTTTATTGCAATGAACAACGTCGGATTTAACTTCCTTCAAAATAGATGACCACTCCATCTTAACTTCATCTAATAGGGAGGTGAAATATTGCTTGATATCAGTCAGCCCTTCTTGCTGCTGAATTCCTAGCGATTCTGCCAAACCTTTTTGGAGATCAGTTCATAGCGATGAGTGATTGTAATCGCGAGTGAGAGGCTTTTCCTTGCATGCGTTACAAGTAAAAGTCAAACCTCGATTCTTAAGTAAAAGTGCATGCTGTTCCACAGTAATTTCGACACACGCAGTGTGGAACCAGATCCCGCAATATGCACATCCAATGGAGGTTTGTTGTTTTCCAATATTTATTGTGCAAACACCACAGTTAAATATTTTTGGCGCCATGTCCAGTTTCAAGCTAACAACCTTTCAAGGTTAGCGAAACGACACAAAAAGAATGCAGCAATAAATGTGTTAAAGCACAGTTCAAACAGCAACAACAACAGCAGTCATATATTCTTAAAGTTCAGCACAGTGCAGCAACAACAACAAGCAAAGCCAACTTGGTTCCAAATGTTTGTAATGATTATTTACACAAAATAATTGTGGAAATTAGACACTTTTTAGTTAAATCAATTAAAATGAGGTTTATTTAGCTTTATTTAACCGAAAAATTGATTTTAAATAGTTGAGTACTCAAAAATTTAACAAAAATTGACCGACGACTGAAACTTGCGTTCTACTCGAACATAGCGTTGCCAACAATGCGTTATTTATTCGTTGAAAAATGTTTGTTCGTTTTTTTCGAGTGAGTTTCAGTTTGATTGGAAGCTTTTATTTATGTGATGAAAATATTAATTCGTTTGAGTGAGTTTCGGTTTTGCTGCTTTAGATACACAGGGTTGTTTTGGTTAGTATAAGTGTATTAAAGTAACTATTCGGTAGTACAATTTTAGAAGTATTGTAAAGAGTGGTCAAATTTTAAGGGCCGATGTTGAATGTGAACCACACCTAAACGTCAAGTTTTTTTCTGCATTTCATTTGACATTTCTCGATTTCAGACTAATTCAATTTGAACCATGGAAAGATACACAATCGAGCACCGCGTAAAAGTTATTCAGGCTTATTATGAAAATGGACGTTCAAATCAAAATGAATATCGTGCACTTCGTGATTTTTTCGGTCAATTTAATCGTCCAAATGTGCGTACAATCGGAAAAATCGTGCAAAAATTTGAGCAAACCGGGTCTGTAGGAGATGTGAAAACACCAGTGCATGCTCGTACAGCTCGTACTGCAGAAAATATTGCTGCTGTTCGCGATAGTGTGGCTGAAGAGCCGTCCACCTCAACTCGTCGTCGTGCCCAACAATTGCACCTCTCACACTCGTCGTTGATGAACATTATGCATAAAGACTTACATTTACACGCTTACAAGGTGCAATTCACTCTTGGCGATTTTAAGCGTCGTCAATGGTCAGAATGGTGGCAAGAAATGGAAACAGTGGATGATCAATTTTCGAAGAAAATCATCTTCAGTGATGAGGCAAATTTTCACCTCAGTGGATTCGTCAATAAGCAGAATTGCCGTATTTGGGCGAATGATAATCCAAAAGTGATTGTCGAAAAACCAATGCACCCACAAAGAGTGACTGTTTGGTGCGGTTTATGGGCTGGCGGCATCATCGGGCCGTATTTTTTCCAAAATGAGGCCGGTCAGGCAGTTACTGTGAATGGTTTTCGCTATCGTGAGATGATAACGAACTTTTTATGGCCCGAATTGGAAGATATGGATGTGGACGAAATGTGGTTTCAACAGGACAGTGCCACTTGCGACACAGCTAACGAAACAATAGCTCTTTTGCGCGACAAATTCAATGGCCGTGTTATCTCACGTGGTGGCGATGTCAATTGGCCGCCAAGATAATGTGATTTGACACCGTTGAACTTCTTTCTTTGGGGTTTATTGAAAGAAAAGGTGTACGTCGATAAGCCAGCAACAATTCAAGAGCTAAAGGATGAGATAATTCGAACCTCAATTATGCCTCAGCGTCATCGAAAATTTGGACCATCGGATCTTTTGTTTTATACACAATTGAACCACACCAATATTATCATAATAAAAAGAAATTACAATAATTTCCTAAATAATTTGTGTTTTATTCAAAATCAACATCGGCCCTTAAAATTTAACCACCCTTTAGTATGATTTTATGTCTACATGTAAAATAATTCTTGCTATAGTTTTTTTTTGGTATTGTTATTTATAAAGATGCATAGTTAATTAAATATTCAATGGTATTGTCCTAAGCCACAGTAGGTTTGATAAGTTTTTATAAAGGGTGTTTTTTATAGAGTGATACAAGTTTAAATCATAATAAAACATAGTAATATATTTTTAATATCAATGAATTATTGGATAGAAAATTTTATGACATTAATGTTTAAATATAATTTCGGCCATGTGGCCGCCACGGCTGGCGCGTACAAGGCGTAATCTGGAACACCAATTTTCACAAACTTTTCGCAGCATTTGCGGCCGTATCTCGCCGATAACTCTTCGAATGTTGATTTCCACGTGTTCTATTGTTTGTGGTTTATCGATGTAGACAAGTGACTTCACATAACCCCAAAGAAAATAATCCAATGGGGTTAAATCACACGATCTTGGGGGCCAATTAATTGGGCCATTTCGTGAAATTATTTTTTCGTCAAAAGTTTCCTTGAGTAATCAATTGTAGCGCCCGCTGTGTGGCATGTGGCTCTGTCCTGTTGGAACCACATATCAGCAAGATTAATGCCAGCTAATTGAGGTACGAAAAAACTTCGAATCATGTTCCTATACCGTTCACCATTGACAATAACATTCTGACCATCATCGATTTTGAAGACATATGGGCCAATGACTCCGCCAGCCCATAAGGCGCACCAAACAGTAATTTTCTGTGGATGTAATGGTGTTTCGACAAAAGCTTGTGGATTCTCCTCACTCCAAATTCGATAGTTCTGTTTATTTACGTACCCATTCAAGCAAAAATGGGCTTCATCGGAAAATAAAATTCTCCATGGAAGTTCAAAATCAATATCACTTTGTGCTTCAGCCCATTCGCCGAATTGGCAGCGCATACGATGGTTGTTTGGCTTTAATTCCTGCACAAGTTGAATCTTGAAAGGTTTTAAGCCAAGATCTTTTCGTAAAATCTTCCATAAAGTGGAAGGGCACAACCCCAGTTGCTGAGAACGGCGACGAATTGATTGATTAGGATCATCTTCAATGCTTTCCTGTACAGCGACTACAGATTCTTCAGTGCGTACTGTTCGACGTCTCACGGGATGCACATTGTCAGTAACAGTAAATGTGGTCCGAAAACGATCTATTGTTCTTCGAATTAGCAGCTCTGAAGGATGATTATATACGCCATAAAATGGACGAAGTGCACGATAAGTTTGACGAACAGAACCATTATTTTGATTAAAAACTTCCACAATTTGCACGCGTTGCTCTGGTGTAAGTCGATCCATAATGAAATGTCAAAGCAAACTAAACAAAAAACAACTATCAGCTGTTAAGTGGATGGTCAAATAAAGCAGTGATGCCAACTCAAAGTTGTATCACTCTATAAAAAACACCCTGTTAACTTTGTGATAGATAGTAGACCTGCGGTTGATTAGGGCCAAAGTAAAATCTAGTATATCCTTGGAGATTGAATATTTAAGTAAACCTTTTGTCTTAAATAATTAGATTAATGTAATAATAAGATAGTAAATTGTAGCTTAAAAAAATAATGCTTATAATCAATATAATAATCATTATATTGTTAGTAATTATAATTACCTATATGACCTTATTATTTATTATGTTATTTATTAAATCATAGGAAATCAACATAATAAATAACAAGGTCATATAGAAAACTTTAATCAAATGGTAGAGCTCGACCAAAAACACACTGAAACAGCCTGAAGATTTGTCAGCAAATCTAACAACTTCAGTAACCATTTTTTGTTAGTGGTGAATTCCAACAAACTGTTGGATTCCATATAACAAAATAAGCATAAACTAAAGTAAAAACAACAACAAGCACGGCCCGGGATCGATTTCCGGCGGCATCACAAAGATTTCTGAAGAAGCCTGTAGCACGGCCGAAATTGCAATGATGTCAACATCAGCTTGTGATGTTTCCCTTTTCATATTGAAAAAAATGTTGTTGTTGTTGTTTCTTTGGAAAAAATTCGTTAGAGCAATTAATTGTTCTAACCTGACCTAAAGCTCAATAAACAATTTTAAACTATCAAACAACTAGAATTTGTATTTAAAATCAAGAATGATTTAAACCATCAAACATTTAGAGTTTATATTTAAATCATAGAAAATCATTATAACAACTATCACAAATAGTGAACAAAGAGATAAAAATATAGTTATATAATGTAAGCCATTTATATATGTTCAGTAGTAAAGTTGCATCATGAAATCTATTGTACATTTAGGCAATTCTAAAGGTGTCGTATTCTGTTGTTCTATTTTTTAACGACTGTTGTATCAAAACTGTTGTTGTTTCACATGCAGAATTGAGATAGGACAAATACAACCCTGCGAGCAATGTTTATTTAGAGTGCTATATATCGTTGCGTTGAAGTTTCTGCAATAACCGTTGGCAATATTGAAGTAAACCACGATAATCAGGAAAATTAAGTTGGAGAAAAGCGAATTATAAAAATATTAGTTAATTTATGTGGTAGAAATATGTCATACAACGATACAACGATTAAGGGATGCTCACATGTGTTGTATTTTGTATAACTTTAATATATGACATAGGACAACGACATGCCTTGTGAATTGTCTAATTGTGTATTTGGTTTTATTGTTAAGAATTGTGTTACCGGCCATAGTTTTAAGTCATTTGAATGTTAGTATTTTAAAGTTGTCATATTGAAAACAAATAACTGATGGCCGTTTCCGACGACCATTAATAACATACTGATTACCACATTACAACTCAGAAGTGGAATAACTACAATTTAAGTTTGATATTTTAATCATTTTATATTTAAAAAGAATAAACTTGATTACAGCTACCATCTTATAATTCCCGCTTCTGTTAGTGAACTTGAGGCAGAAAGAAATCGTTTAAAAATGCGACGTGAAATTTTGGTATTGAGACGCGAGGTTGATGCTTTACAGTTAAGTACTCGCAGTGATTCTGCTGCTGATGTTAATTTAATGGATTCAATGGTTGAAAAGTTTTCTGGGGATGGCAACTAAGAAATCGGTAAATGGTTCGATGAATTAGAAGAGGCTTTTAACTTCATGCACTGCGGTGAAAAGATGAAACTTATGTATGCACGTCGCTTTTTGATTGGGACAGCCAAAAAATTCTATCAAACAGTGATAATTTGCATTCTTACGATAGTCAGCATTCTTACGAAGATTTTAAACGTGCACTTCTGTAAGAATTTGGTGCTACTAAAACAATAATTGAAATATATGAGCAGTTAAAGGACAGGAAGTGGCATTCTGGAGAGAGTATTCACTGTTATTTAGTTGAGATCCAGTTGATTGCTGCTAAAGCTCCTATTTCGGACCGAGAACTTATTGATGCTGTAATAGCTGGGCTCAATGATCATTATCATTAAAATTTTATTGGAGCGCTAAGATAAACTGAAGGCAAAGGGGAATATGCAGTACAGAGACACGAAAAAACCAAATTTGAACTTTTCCACTGCAAACTCATCTGTAACTGATGTCAGGGGTAATTCGACTATAGGAGGTCAAACTTCTACTCATTCTGTTCGATGTTTTAATTGTTCGCAACTGGGGCATTTTCAATCAGCATGCCCACAGCTAAAACGTTTACCTGGATCGTACTTCAAATGCAGAGAAATGGGTCACTTTTATCAAACATGTCCGAAGAAGATTCGCATGGCTGCAACAGTCAATTCTGAAGAGGAACCTGTGGCGGAGTTTAATAATAATAATTCTGATTTTATTAAATCTGTACATACATTTCAAATAGTGAGTGTCGACTTCTAAATCTACAAAATACCGTGTGTGTGGTGGGTAATTTTCAATTACAAATTTTTGATTAAGTTTTATGCTCTATAAAGTTTGATAATCAAACTGTAATACATTTATTTTCTGTGCTTCCAGATATGTATTTGTCAGTTCCTATTCTGATTGGGCACGATTTGTTACACAAATTAAATATATTTTTATGTAAGCTTCAACCAAAAATAAAAAGATATAAGAGAGATGAACTCTGGGGGGAAACTGGGGGCGATGGAACAATGTAACATGTCTGACTGTCTCAACCTGGCGAGGCCAGCATAATCTTTGTGAAATCGCTTCAAGTCGACTCAAACCTCCACGTGGTGTTTCCTGGGCAACGTCAAAACTGACAACCGTTAGTTTGGCGGCTAATCTGAGCGGCGGGCCTCCCTAGGCTTAAAATAGGTTGTGCATCGGGTTTGAAGCCCACCCGTAAAAACCAATTTCAATGAAAACAAATAAGAAAAGAAGAAAAATGATCCCCAAATCTGATGACGACTACCGCAAACGAAAAACTGATAATGATTTACGGATATGCACCTGGAATGTCCGAACCCTTAATTGGGAAGGTGCCTCTATCCAACTGACTGATGTCTTGGAAAGATACAAAGCTGATATCACTGCTATCCAAGAAATGCGATGGAAGGGACAGGGTTGCATTCGGCATCACAACCGAATAAGCATCACAATATTCATAAAGCCACCTGGATGTCCCCTGATCAAAAAACAAAAAATCAAATTGATCACGTTTTGATTGACGGAAGGCACTCTTCCAGTGTATTGGATGTACGCACGATCCGTGGTGCAAACATTGACTCGGATCACTATCTTGTTGCAGCCAAGATCCGTACACGTCTGTGCGCAGCTAGGAATACACGCAACCCTATACAGAGAAAGCTAGACGTTGACAAGCTGCAATCGAAACAGACAGCCAATGCTTTCGCCACTCGACTCTCACTCCTGCTTTAAAGCACTCCTCCAATCGATGATATATGCGCGCAGTGGACACACATTTCCAACTCCATGCTTGCGGCTGCTAAAGAGGTGATTGGCTACCACCGTCCTCGCCGAAACTAGTGGTACGACCAGGAGTGTCGCGACGCCACTGCAGAGAAAGACGCCGCCTACAAAGCCACCCTGCAGTCGGTTGTAACGCGCGCTGCTAAGGAGCGATACAAAGAAAAGAGGAGGGACGAGAGATATATTTTCAGGCGGAAAAAAAGAGAGGCAGAAAAGCGCGAGCAAGAGAAGATTGAGATGTATGGTGACAGGAATGAGGCCCGAAAATTTTTCAAAAAAAATAAGACGCCTTGCCGATGGTTTTAAAACCGGGGCCTCTTGCTGCAAGGATGAAAACGGCAATCTAGTGACAGATGTCCAGAGTACAATGACGTTATGGAGGGAACACTTCTCTAAGCTTCTAAATGGCGACGCTGACAACAATCCCGCCAATAGAGATGATATTCCGGAAACCCCAATTTTGGATGACAGCGTTGAGGTTCCGCTGCCCGACTATGATGAAGTTCTGACAGCTATAGCTCGGCTTAAAAATAACAAAGCCGCGGGAGCTGATGGCTTACCTGCTGAGCTGTTTAAGAACCTGCTGAGCTGTTTAAGAACGGAGGCGAAGCTCTACTTAAATGCATTCACGAGTTTCTATGCAGAATATGGTCGGAAGAATGCATTCCAAACGATTGGAATCTCAGTGTGCTCTGCCCAATCCACAAGAAAGGCGATCCCACTATCTGTGCCAATTACCGTGGGATAAACCTTCTTAATACCGCATATAAGGTCCTGTCGAGCGTTTTATGTGAAAGATTGAAGGCCATTGTAAACGAACTGATCGGACCTTATCAGTGTGGCTTCAGACCTGGAAAGTCCACCATCGACCAGATTTTCACGCTACGGCAAATCTTGTAGAAGTCTCAAGAAAAACAAGTCGACACCCACCATCTTTTTGTCGACTACAAAGCCGCCTTCGACAGCCCAATAAGGAAGCACCTGTACTCCACCATGTGTGAATTTGGTATTCCTGCAAAGCTAATACGACTTTGCAGGATGACACTGAGCAACACCAGCAGCGCAGTTAAAATCGGGAAGGACCTCTCCCCACCATTTATTACCAAACGAGGTTTCAGACAAGGTGATTCCTTATCTTGCGACTTTTTCAACCTAATGATGGAAAAGATCATCCGAGCTGCTGATCTGAGACGAAGTGGCACAATATTCTACAAGAGTGTTATGCTGCTTGCGTATGCTGATGACATCGATATCATTGGCCATAATACGCGCGAAGTCAGTGCAGAATTTTCCAGATTAGAAAGAGAGTCAAGTCGAATGGGTCTGGCAGTGAATGCAGATAAGACGAAATACTTAGTGTCAACAAACAAACAGTCCCAGCGTCTTGGAACCCACGTTACCGTTGACAATACCTCCTTCGAGGTTGTGAAGAACTTCGTTTATCTGGGATCCAGCATTAATTCAACCAACGACATCAGCATTGAGATCAAACGAAGAATAACTCTTGCCAACAGGTGTTACTTTGAACTCAGTAGGCAATTGAGAAGCAGAGCCCTCTCTCGACGAACGAAAATCACGCTCTATAAATCGCTCATCATGCCCGTCCTACTTTACGCATCACAAACCTGGACGCTGAGCAGCTTAGATGAAAAGACTTTAGGAGCATTCGAGAGAAAGATTCTTCGTAAGATCTACGGACCAATCTGCGTGGCGAGTACCAAATACGGTGGAATGATGAACTGTATGAGCTGTACGCTGACATCGACATAGTCAAGGGCATTAAAATTGAGCGGCTTCGCTGGCTTGGTCATGTTCAGCGCATGAAAGACGATGCTCCAGTGAAGAAAACATTCGATTCGGTACCCAGCGGCGGTCAACGCAGAAGAGGACGACCGCATCTTCGTTGGAAAGACCAAGTAGAGGACAACCTGACGAGGCTTGGAATTTCCAACTGGCGCCAGCAAGCGAAAGACAGAAATGGCTGGCGCAAATTCTTAGATGAGGCCAAGACCGACATACGGTTGTAGCGCCAACTAAGTAAGTAAGTAAGTAAGTAAGAGAGATGAACTCTTTGAAATTAAATCACAACAAAAACTTTTCATTATAACTTTTTTGGCAAAGGTGTGTTTAGTTTGGTTGCTTTAAATAATGTAAAATGTGCAGGGTGTTTGACTCTTTGAAATGGGATACCCAAAATAAGTGAGGTGCAGCCACATTCAGTATTAAATTGTAATATGCTACAACCACATTCAGCATTAAATTCTTATATGAAAAAATTTGATAAATTTACCTTGCAATTTTTTGCTGTATATTTTGTTGGAAAAAAAATTAAGGTAAAATAAGTTTAGGTTATTGTAATGACAGTGAAAAGAAAAGCATTTTTAACATTTCGGAAGAAGCTTTTGTTGATATAATTGATGTTGATGCTCGGTTAGGCTTCAAGCACGAAAACAATTTTCGTAAACTTATTAGGCGACATTCTTTTTCCACACCAAACCACAGATCTGAGCAGATCTGATCAAACCGACCATAACCTGAGCTGACAACATCACATCAAACAAAAATTGGTCTGATTTGGTAATGAAACATTATGGGAACATTTGCATCTTTCGTCCACTTAAATGTCAAGATATGTAATTTTTTAGATAAATAGCTAAATTTAATAAAAAATAGTACATTCTAAACTAGTGCCAGCCATTTTTTGCTTATTGTTTTTTTTAATGCATGCGCATTGGCAGCCGATTGCTTAGTGCTCAGTAAAAAATTCTGAGCTCGTCGACAGCATCTGACTAACACTCAGACCATGAGCAGACGGTAAAAAATAAACGCTGATCTGTTTTTGACAACTCATTCTCAGCTCGGATGTAATAAAGAAAAACGCCTATTATTGACACATATTTAAGTCCTAGTTATTGTATTGAATCCAAATCTTCAGATTTAAAGATGAAGATAAATTTAACAGACGATACTCCTTTTCGTAGCGCAGTGCGTAGGTTAGCATATTCCGAAAAACGTGTACTTCAATCCATTGTTTACGATCTGTCGACTAGGAGTATTATCAGACATAGTAATTCCCTTTATGATTCTGCTACAGCTCTTGTAAGAAAGAAAAATGGTGAAGGTAGATTGAGCATTGATTATAGGTTTTAAAATAAAAAAACAATATGTCAGAACTTTTTTAAAATCAGATATATACGACAAACAAAAATTCCAAATTGCGATCAAGACGAACTATCATTACAACAACTATACAGCAATATGAAGACAAAAACAACAAACTTGACAAAGCAAACGTTATATACACGATAACTTGTCAAGGAGACGGGTCCCATGTGTAACGAACCCTTTTGCTCGTTACTGATTTTTGCTGAGGTAGGCTCAGTGAGTAAACCAGGGGTTCTTACAAAATAATTTATTTACCAATGATCCCGTTGTTTTAAATAAGAAAGCCAGCGTTTTAGTTTTAAACTGTAGTGTAATTCTTTATTATTTTCATTTGTTTTATTTATTGCTTAATGAGTACGTTACTTAGTTATTATTAATTATTAAGCATTATATAAATTAAAGTGATTTAATTAATCCTTGCTTATTCATATTTATTCCGTTATTTGCTATGATCCCTCTCGCTGTGATCGACTATGACTATGATAGAATTCAGATTAAAACTATGTTCGAAGGGTGGAGGTACCTTCGCTTAAGATAACTACGTTTTGTTTTTAGAGTAAACAACGTTCGAAGGGTGAGGACACCTTCGCTTGCGATAACTACGCCTGTCTTAGAGTAAACAACGTTCGAAGGGTGAGTGTACCCTCGCTTAAGATAACTACTCCTGAGCTTAGAGTAAAACTATGTTCGAAGGGTGAGTACACCTTCGCTTAAGATAACTACGTTTTGAACTTATAGTAAACAAAGTTCGAAGGGTGAGTACACCTTCGCTTACGATAACTACGCCTGAGCTTAGAGTAAAACTATGTTCGAAGGGTGAGTACACCTTCGCTTAAAATAACTACGTTTTGAACTTATAGTAAACAAAGTTCGAAGGGTGAGTACACCTTCGCTTACGATAACTACGCCTGAGCTTAGAGTAAAACTATGTTCGAAGGGTGAGTACACCTTCGCTTAAAATAACTACGTTTTGAGCTTATAGTAAACAAAGTTCGAAGGGTGAGTACACCTTCGCTTACGATAACTACGCCTGAGCTTAGAGTAAACAACGTTCGAAGAGTGAGGACACCTTCGCTTAAGATAACTACGTCTTGAACTTAGAGTTAGCAACGTTCGAAGGGTGAGTACACCTTCGCTTAAGATAACTACGTTTTGAACTTAAAGTAAGCAACGTTCGAAGAGTGAGGACACCTTCGCTTAAGATAACTACGTTTTGAACTTAGGGTAAGCAACGTTCGAAGGGTGAGTACACCTTCGCTTAAGATAACTACGCCTGACTTAAAGTAAACAACGTTCGAAGGGTGAGGACACCTTCGCTTAAGATAACTACGATTGAACTAACTACTCAGTCTCAAAGCATGTGCATGCTACTGCGCCTGCGACAAGACTGCCTGTCCTAAGCAAACGCGACTGCTTTATACTCTCCCGTTGCCTTTCTGTTCCGTGTTCACTTGTTTTGTTTTCCCTGCCTGTGTATATGTGACTGTGTGCATGGCTCTGCATGTTTGTATGTGTGTATTTATTATTTGTTTACTTATTTGTTATTCAGTACATTATTATTTCCTCAACAGAATATTTATAACATTAATATTATATATTTTAGCTAATAAGATATAATATAATATAATGATTTATATACATCTTATTCATAATATATAATAAATCTTTAAATTTAATTGAGATAGTTTAATTTACATTTCATGTTTTGGTTGCTTACATTTTCCATATTTAAAATTCAGTTAACAATTCATTTATATAATTTGTGAGGCCCAAATTGTGCAACAATTTGAGTCCTCACACCCCCCCTTTTCTTTCCCCTTCAGTGGTGACCTTCACTTGTCCGTTCTTGCCAATTCGAACATGGTATCGTCTGCCTTCGATAATTCTGCATTAGAAATGGAAGCCGCTGCCGCCTCGTCTTCTTCGTTATTGCAGCCTCGATTTCGGAAACCAGTGCCGGTAGTAGTGGTCTGCCTGTCTCGTTGGTGCGGTTGTGAACGCTGCACTCTGGCTCAGACGGTGCAACTGTTTGACGACCCTGTCAATTGCGTTTATTGATGGTGCTATGGATAATGTATGCTGTTACGACGCTGTTGACACCTGATGTTGCTGATAATGCAGCTGATACTTCACTGCTTTGATTAGGCAGCTGCTGCTGTGCTGCCTTGCTGATTTTGTTGACGTTGCTCTAACAGTGTGGCTACGATGCTTTTGATGACGCAGCTGCTACTGCAATGATGTGATGCTTTTGATGACGCAGCTGCTACTGCGTTGCTGTGCTGCTTTTGGTGACGCAGCTGCTACTGCCATGCTGTGCTGCTTTTGATGACGCAGTTGCTACTGCACTGCTGTGCTGCTTTTGATGATGCAGATGCTACTGCGCTGCTTTTGATGATGCAGCTGCTACTGCGTTGCTGTGCTGCTTTTGATGACGCAGCTGCTACTGCGCTTCTGTGATGCTTTTGATGATGCAGATGCTACTGCGATGCTGTGCTGCTTTTGATGACGCAGCTGCTACTGCGCTTCTGTGATGCTTTTGATGATGCAGCTGCTACTGCGATGCTGTGATGCCTTTGATGACGCAGCTGCTACTGCGCTTCTGTGATGCTTTTGATGATGCAGCTGCTACTGCGATGCTTTTGATGATGCAGCTGCTACTGAGTTGCTGTGCTGCTTTTGATGACGCAGCTGCTACTGCCATGCTGTGCTGCTTTTGATGACGCAGTTGCTACTGCACTGCTGTGCTGCTTTTGTTGATGCAGCTGCTACTGCGATGCTGTTGATTATTCAGTGGTGGCTGCTGTGACAGTTGGTTACGCAGATGCTGCTGCGATGGCAGTTGGTGACGCAGGTGCTGCTGCGGTGGCAGTTTGTGACGCAGATACGGCTGCGATGGCAGTTGGTGACGCAGGTGCTGCTGCGATGGCAGTTTGTGACGCAGATACGGCTGCGATGGCAGTTAGTGACGCAGGTGCTGCTGCGATGGCCGTTGATTATGCAGTGGCGGTCGCTGTGGCAGTTGGTTATGCAGATGCTGCTGCGATGGCAGTTGATGACGCAGGTGCTGCTGCGATGGCAGTTGGTGACGCAGGTGCTGCTGCGATGGCCGTTGGTTATGCAGTGGCGGCTGCTGTGGCAGTTGATTACGCAGATGCTGCTGCGATGGCAGTTTGTGACGCAGATGCGGCTGCGATGGCAGTTGGTGACGCAGGTGCTGCTGCGATGGCCGTTGATTATTCAATGGCGGCTGCTGTGGCAGTTGGTTACGCAGATGCTGCTGCGATGGCAGTTGATGACGCAGGTGCTGCTGCGATGAATTTGATTTAAATTGCTGACATATAGAGCACCTTCGTACATACCGGCTTATGTCTCTGAACATGCCTGGCCAGTAGTGTCGGCTTGTTATTCTGGCGATGGTCTTGCGGATGCCCATGTGGCCTGCGGTTGGATCATCGTAATTTTCTTTTATTACTTGTTCTCGCTGGAAGCTTGGTACACACATTTTCCACGGTGCGTAGTCGTCAGTTTTTTTGTTTGGCGGTATATAGCGGTATAGTACACCATTTTCTTTGAAGTAGTTTGGATACTTTTCAGGATTCTGCTGAACTTCTGCTTCTCTCTTCGATAACCATTTGCAGACAGGAGTATTCTTTGCTAAGGCATCTGTCTTTCTAAGCAATATTTCTTGCGGTTGTTGTGATAGAGCGCTTGCTTTGATGTGTAACTTGCCCTTGCGGTGCATGGTGATATGTAACACCCCTTTGAGACCTTCGAATTTTCCCAGCTCTGCCTTTGCAAACTTTTCGATTTTTGATTCGTCCGTTGGACCTGACTCGATTTTCCTGGTGCGTAGTAACCTCCTTGCTGCTTCTTGTGGATCACCTGTACTTGATTCCACTTCTGTTCGTATGACCTCAGTGTCTTTCTGTGGACCACCCGTTTTTGATCCGATTACCTCTGTTCGTACAACCGTACAGCATGCCGTTTCTTGTTCTTCTCCATCGTTCGTGTTTTCCTTGAGGATAATTGAGTAGTCTCCGCACTGCAATCTTGTTTCTATTTTGACCAGAAAGTCTATGCCTAGAATAAGGTCGTCGATCACGTCGTGCAGGATGATTAATTCTATGTTGCATTGCTTTCCTCCGAGTTTTATGTTTACTACGAGCTGCTGAGTAACCTCCTTCGTGGTCCCGTCAGCCAATCGTATGCGTGTCGATATGTTTTCGACCACGTGACTGTAGCGACCACGTGGTTCCCGTTTTGCGTGATAGTGTTTAATTGCGAGGACGCTGGTTCTGGGTATCCGTTTGTACTCGCCTTGGACGGTACCCTTGGTAGTTTTCCGGTGATTGTCTGCAGTAGTTTATTGTCAAAGTACCTCTTTTCCCACATTCCCAGCAGAAAGTTATAGCGGGGTTTCTGCATTCGTATTTGTAGTGCCCATCCTGCCCACAACGTCGACATGCCGTCCGTGGGTTAATTGGATACTCGGTTTCTTGCGTAATTCTGCGGTGATGCTCTTCTCGCTGTCGTGGTACGGTTGGTCTGGTCGGCGGAGCTTCTTTTTGCAGACTTTCAAAATCTTCGGCTAGACTTATTAGCTCCTCGAGGTCCCTGAAGTCTTTTCGCTTTATATAAAGCTGATAGTCGTGGAGACTGTTGCGGTATATGCGTTCTAGTTTGCCTTGCTCAGAGAAACCTGCATGTCGCATTAAATTCTGCAGCTCGATGAGGTAGTCTTTGAATTTTTCTCTTTGCCGCTGGTGCCTTTGTCGGATCTCATCTTCCAGATGCTCGAAGTATTTCGATGGCAGGAAGAACTGTAGGAAATCCCTCTTATACGCATTCCATTCTTGCCACTGCCGATTATTATTGCGGAACCATTTCAGCGCGTTATCTTTCAACAGTTCGGGCATTGTTCGGGGTAAGAGGTCCTTGTTTAACCCGTATACTTCGGCTAGCTCCTCTACTCTTTCTATGAAGGCCAGTGGTTCTTTTCCACCATCATATTTAAAAGATCACTTCCTGACCTGGTCTATTACTGTGGAATATGGTATTTGATGCGCTCCTGCGTGTTCTACGTATCCTGTATATTCTGCGTGCGCGGCTGCTGGTTGCTCGTATGACATTGTTGGGGGGTTGAAATCTTGTTGACCGCCTGTGTGTGCTACCGGCACATTTATTTTCGGTATCTCGGGATTTCTTGCCGGGGATGATGACCTCCCGTGCTTTGCCTCTAGTTCTGAAAGGCGTGGTTGCAGCTCTGTTTTCTGCTCTTGATCTGTGATGAAGACAGCAAAATTTTTCCTTGCTTCTTGCACCGTTCCTGTGCTATCGAATCCAAATTCTTCTGCGTACCCTTGCAGCTCGTCTTTCCGTAAAAAGTATACCCAGGAGGAATTGACCATTTTTATCATGTGTTGAGTTACGCTGATGTTTTTCTCTGACTTTAGCTTTCTTTACGGGCTTTGGCTTTGTTCTCTGTCTCTTAGTTTTTCTCACTGTATTTATTTTTCGTCTTTAGAGTCCCTGCTCGGGCGCCATTTGTAACGAACCCTTTTGCTCGTTACTGATTTTTGCTGAGGTAGGCTCAGTGAGTAAACCAGGGGTTCTTACAAAATAATTTATTTACCAATGATCCCGTTGTTTTAAATAAGAAAGCCAGCGTTTTAGTTTTAAACTGTAGTGTAATTCTTTATTATTTTCATTTGTTTTATTTATTGCTTAATGAGTACGTTACTTAGTTATTATTAATTATTAAGCATTATATAAATTAAAGTGATTTAATTAATCCTTGCTTATTCATATTTATTCCGTTATTTGCTATGATCCCTCTCGCTGTGATCGACTATGACTATGATAGAATTCAGATTAAAACTATGTTCGAAGGGTGGAGGTACCTTCGCTTAAGATAACTACGTTTTGTTTTTAGAGTAAACAACGTTCGAAGGGTGAGGACACCTTCGCTTACGATAACTACGCCTGTCTTAGAGTAAACAACGTTCGAAGGGTGAGTGTACCCTCGCTTAAGATAACTACGCCTGAGCTTAGAGTAAAACTATGTTCGAAGGGTGAGTACACCTTCGCTTAAGATAACTACGTTTTGAACTTATAGTAAACAAAGTTCGAAGGGTGAGTACACCTTCGCTTACGATAACTACGCCTGAGCTTAGAGTAAAACTATGTTCGAAGGGTGAGTACACCTTCGCTTAAAATAACTACGTTTTGAACTTATAGTAAACAAAGTTCGAAGGGTGAGTACACCTTCGCTTTCGATAACTACGCCTGAGCTTAGAGTAAAACTATGTTCGAAGGGTGAGTACACCTTCGCTTAAAATAACTACGTTTTGAGCTTATAGTAAACAAAGTTCGAAGGGTGAGTACACCTTCGCTTACGATAACTACGCCTGAGCTTAGAGTAAACAACGTTCGAAGAGTGAGGACACCTTCGCTTAAGATAACTACGTCTTGAACTTAGAGTTAGCAACGTTCGAAGGGTGAGTACACCTTCGCTTAAGATAACTACGTTTTGAACTTAAAGTAAGCAACGTTCGAAGAGTGAGGACACCTTCGCTTAAGATAACTACGTTTTGAACTTAGGGTAAGCAACGTTCGAAGGGTGAGTACACCTTCGCTTAAGATAACTACGCCTGACTTAAAGTAAACAACGTTCGAAGGGTGAGGACACCTTCGCTTAAGATAACTACGATTGAACTAACTACTCAGTCTCAAAGCATGTGCATGCTACTGCGCCTGCGACAAGACTGCCTGTCCTAAGCAAACGCGACTGCTTTATACTCTCCCGTTGCCTTTCTGTTCCGTGTTCACTTGTTTTGTTTTCCCTGCCTGTGTATATGTGACTGTGTGCATGGCTCTGCATGTTTGTATGTGTGTATTTATTATTTGTTTACTTATTTGTTATTCAGTACATTATTATTTCCTCAACAGAATATTTATAACATTAATATTATATATTTTAGCTAATAAGATATAATATAATATAATGATTTATATACATCTTATTCATAATATATAATAAATCTTTAAATTTAATTGAGATAGTTTAATTTACATTTCATGTTTTGGTTGCTTACATTTTCCATATTTAAAATTCAGTTAACAATTCATTTATATAATTTGTGAGGCCCAAATTGTGCAACAATTTGAGTCCTCACACATGTATGCGACCCGAACATATAAGCATATGTGGGGACATCAAAAAACAAATTACGGACAAGGATATCTGCTCATAATTCTGACCAAAAAGCGCATTCCAGACCAATTGAGCAAAAACAGCACTTGCGGCGCACTGCGAACAATTTAACCATACACCTGACTTCGACAACGTCAAGATTCTACAACAAGATACGAATTATTATAGAAGATACACACTGGAAATGCTCCACATTACAACTGTACCCCCAGAGTAGAGACTCAATTTTAAAACAGACACGGATAAATGCGCTCACATATACAGACGATGTGTGGCAAACAGAAGTAATGTCTCAGTCTGCAGTGTTTAAATGTTAAGTCAGTCAATTTATTATGTTGACTTTCTATGGTTTAAATACAAATTCTAAATGTTTGATAGTTTAAATTATACTTGATTTTAGATACAAATTCTAGTTGTTTGATAGTTTAAAATCGTTTATTGAGCTTTAGGTCAGGTTAGAACAATTAATTGCTCTAAAGAATTTTTTCCAAAAAAACAACAACAACAACGTTTTCAATATGAAAAGGAAAATATCACTAGCTGATTTTATTGCAATTTCGTTTTTTAAATTTTGTTTAATGTAACCTTAAATTTATATTTTTTAATGTAAGTTAAAATTGTTTAAAAAGTATTGCGAATATTTTGTTATTATTGTGTATATATATTTTTAGATACCCTGAAGAAGTTGAAATATTGGTAAACAATAAAAATAGTTAATAATAAACTAAGTTTTTTTTATATTTTTTTTTAAAAAATGGACCTGCAGCCTGAATATATTAAATATATTGTACATAATTTTAATATTTGATTTGATTAACTAATTTTAAGAAAAAGTGATAAAGCGTAATTTAAAAATTAATGATGCATATAAAATTTATATACATTAGACCGTTCCATTTTTTTGACTTTTGCGAAAAGTTACCGAAACACGTTGATTTCTGATTCTACTTAGAAACATGAATTTTGGTATATAACACTTTAATATTAACTAACGGTAAATAGTCGCGCAAACGGCTTAAAGACTTTTTGGCTAAAAATTAATTTTGTCGAAAAAACAAGAAATTTCTTCTTCAGTATTTTGCATATAACTACGAAACAAATGAAAGAATTTTATCAATGTATACTTATTTAAAAGCTAATAAAGTTTTCCATCTTATGCTATAAGAAACATTGTATTTTGTTCAGTGCATTTTTTTTAGAAAACTCTACAAAGTGAAATTTTGATTAAAATTTTTCGAAAATTCGATAACTTCAACTCACATTAACCCACGTTACAAGAGCATAAAGAAGAAGTTTTTGATTATGCAAATTTCGTATTTTGAGGAATTTTACTGTAAAAATTTTGATGTATAATTCGAAGATATATGATACGGTATTTTTTCAAAAAAGGAACACAACTGCACAGTGAATTTTTTCGAAAAAAAATTCCATTTTACTTTAAACGTAGCTACATAGGTAGGTAGCTACATAGGTAGGTATGTAAAATTTATATGTATATGATATTAGCTTTAATTGCAAGACATTCAACTTTATTTTTGTAATGTGTAATTATTTAAATGACTATTTCTGTAGTCACAAGGAATAATGACTAAACTCAAAGTATCGGAAAAACGATATTTTTATTGCACTAACTCAGACCTTTTTCCCGAAATATATGAACCGTTACAAACGAAATATGTGCAGAATGTGTAAAAAGTTTTTTCCTCCATTCTTCCAAAGATTGGCAATAAAGAAAATGGCGTATCGCTTTTTTACGGTAGCTGGAGTTGTCATTTTTCCTTGTGACCACGGATTTTATGCTATTGATCTGATATTGATCATTCTTCGAAACAACGACAATCTAGGGCAATTCACAATCTCGTGAATTTTGGAAATTTGTGCTTTTGTAAAAAATTTTAAAAAATTCCTATCAATCATGAACGGTCTTTTTAATATAGTTTGCTATAGTTGTTGCAAAACATGAAATTCACAGGTTATTGATGAAAAGCAATATTATTTTCCTCTGGAAATTTTGCTTAACTCAATTTCATGTCGAAAAAATCTTTAAGCACAATTAATTGGTTTTTTTTATTCGCTTATCTTCCATATCAGTTTTTTTCGCCATCATTTTTTTATAATCAGCAGTCAGTTTGCAATTTACTATTGCAATGTATAGTAAATCTTAGCAATGGATTTTAGTGTTGCACTTTTTGCAATGCAAATGCATTTTTTTTTTAATTTCTTAGTGTAGAATAAATATATATTTTATCATTTTGCAAATGATATGGTGCAAGACCATTTGCACTGAATTGTGAATAGCCCTAGTATGTTCTCAGCAATTCGATGCATTTTATTGCATTCTGTTATTTTTTTGTTGTTATGCAGTTTTTCTGATATGAGTTGGCCTTTGAGATCTCTTCGCTGGCTTTACTATACTATACAGTTTTTCAATATTTTTTCTTGTAAGGAATTTATTGAGATGCATCCTTCCTTGTGGAGTACGAATGAAAAATTTTAGAATATTAAAAAATTGTTAAAAATTTAACTATTTTAAATTATCCAGCAGAAAGAGACATAGGACTTCTAAATATGGTAAATAATACGTGGACAATGGATCCAGGACAGCAAAGTTGTGTTATCCAAATAATTGAATATTACAATAAAAATCATCCGGACAACAGAAAACGTATAATACTTCGCAACTTAAACTAATGTTGTATAATTTTTTTTCTTATAGTTATTTGCATAAACACTTATGTAGCTACGTTTAATAAAAATAAAATTGCGTTTTTTTCGAAAAAATTCACTGTGCAGTTGTGTTGCTTTTTGGTAAAAATACCGTATCATATATCTTCGAATTATACACAAAAATTTTTCCTGTAAAATTCCTCAAAAAACGAAATTTACAAAATCAAAAACTTTTTCTTCATGCTGTTGTAGGGTGAGGTAATGTGAGTTGAAGTTATCAAATTTTCGAAAAAATTGTAATCAAAATTTCACTTTGCAGTGTTTTAAAAAAATGTACTAAACAAAATGCAATGTTTCTTATAGCATAAGATGGAAAATTCTATTAGCTTTTAAATAAGTATAAATTGGTAAAAATTGTTTCATTTGTTTCGTAGTTATATGCAAAATACTGAAGAAATTTATTTTTTTCCAAAAAATTTATTTTTAGCTAAAAAGCCTTTAAGCCGATTGCGCGACTATTTACCGTTCGTTAATATTAAAGTGTAATATACCAAAATTCATGTTTTTAAGAGAGAATCAGAAATCAACGTGTCCCGGGAACTTTTCGAAAAACTTTGAAAAAGTGGGACGGTCTAATATATAAACTTTTTTTGTACATTATGTTTTTATGTGAGGTTATATAATTAAGAATGCATCATTTGTTTTCGTTTTTGACTCTAATGATTTTAAAGTCTAATTATATATAAAGATATATATTTATGTGTTAAGGTATATTCAATTAAATTTTATATTTAAATATTTCTAATTTGTTAGGATATTTGTATGTAAATAGTTTATGATTTTATACAGAGATTTTTTTAGGTAGATTTTAAACATTCATTAGGAGGATGTTTTTGTTGTTTGAAAGTTTTTACAAAAATTTTCTATTCATAAAAATAAAAATTCCTTCTTCTATTCGTACAAATTTTTATTTTAAATCGTGTATTTTAAATTTGATTTTAAACATTCAGTAGGAGGATGTTTTTGTTGTTTGAAAGTTTTTGCAACTAAAAATTTTCTCATAAATAATTAAGTTTTTGAAACTTTTTTTTTATTTTTTAAAAACTCATGATGCCAATTTGGCGAACGACCTAGGAAAACTGTTTTAGAGAAAAACCTACAAATATTTGCTTAAAATTTTTTTTTTTTAAATAAGAACATGTTTGGAGTATTTTAATTTATATTTTTTTTATTGTTTGAGGTTTGGTGATAGGTGTTGGTGCAGTGAAGGTGTTATTTTAATCAGAAAATTATTTAAGATTATTATTGTGTATGACTTTAATTTTGTTACGAATCTTTATACCTGTATTTTCTGGTGATATTATTTTAATTACTTCGTAGGAACCTTCCCACAGTGATGAAAACTTATTTTTTCTAGTTTGATTTTTAATTAATACGTTTTCTCCAACGTTGAAAGTTTTCGGCTTTGAACCTTTATCATAATATTCTTTAGATTTTTCCTTTTTAGTTTTTAAAGTTTGTCCAGTAATTTTGAATTCATGCTGCGTCTTGCCTTTAGTTCATTGGCGTAATTTTCATAATTATAATTTAAAGAAGGATATTTTTGTAATGTAGACAGAATTTTGGCATGATATTCATAGAGTAATTCATGATAACTGTAATTGGTGCTGTTGTGAGGTGTGTTGTTGAAAACAAATATTGTATACGGGGTCCAATCGTCCCAAGTGAGGAGTCATTATTTACATAATATCGAAGATATTCCCCAAAAGTACATTGGTTTGTGGATGATATGGAGTAGTTTTTAATTTTTTTAATTTTTAATAGTTTACATACTTCTTTAAATAATTAGCTGAGAAAATTTGTATCTTGGTCGGTTAATAGTGATTCTGGAAAACCGAATCTGCGAAGTATTTGCTCTACAAAAGCCCTGCCAACTGTTGTCGTCTCTGCATTTTCCAAAGGTATAGCTTCGGTGAATTTAGTTAAGTCATCCTGAAATGTTAAAATGTATTTATTATTTTTGTACGACATTGGAAGTGGACCAGTTGTTGTTGTAATTTTTATTGGCACTTTTGGATAGTTATTTAGCTTATATTTTGACATGATTCACATTTTGTATATGGGTTTGAGCATCTGCCCCCATCGTAGGCCAATAATAATTTCTTGTTAGTCTTTTCAATATTATAGTTACTCCTTGATGTCCTCCGAATGGCGATTCATGATATTCTGCTAATATTTTGCTTATTTCTTCAGGATTTTCCAAAATTCTTCTTTGATTTGTATGCAAGTGTATTGTATTGTCCCCAAAGAATTCGGTAACTAATATTTTAAAACTGTCTTTGAATTGTATATTGAAACTGGGCAGTGCTATAGCAATTGATTGTATGATTTTGTTATTGAGACTATTTTTTATTATTAATAACGTGTTTCTTGCCATTTGCTAGACTTTCGCACCAGAGATCTGCAACAAGCGCTTCGCTTCATAACTCACTCTCCTTCTTTACTACATTTTCAGTTTATACAGGCATTAGCATCCCTCAAACAATTTTGTTTGCTTCGCATTAACTCACTCTTTTTTATTGTTGAGTGCGAATTCTGTTCTCAATCTCTGCTCTACAATATGTGCTTGCTTCGATCCTCACGTTGAGAGTTGGGCGAATTAACGAACACGCATAGTGAATATAGTAATCATTTTGCCTGCTTCGCGATTCAGCTGCGAGTTGTGAGAGTCTTCGAACAAACATTGCGAATATAGTGAAAATTCTGCCTGCTTCGAGATAAAGCTACGTTGTTGATGGGACTCGCCAAATGCTTTGAGTTGTGCAATTCGCCTTGTAACAAAAAAATTTGCATGGTGCTCTGTATTTCATTGCCGCTGCATGTCTTATTGGGACAAAATTTGAAAAACCTATTATATGCAGACAAATCTATTCTAGCTGGTGTTCATGATCTTCGTAATTGAATCCTGTGACATTCATTTTTTAATCATTCCTTTTTTATTTCCTGTGCACGATAAACATCAGCGTAGTTGAAATCAGCGCAGTAGCTAACTGCGTAGATGACTCGCTGTGATTCGCTCAAGCATTGAGATTCATGCGAATAGTTTATCAACTTTCTGCGAATAGGGCGATTGAGGACCTTTGAGAGGATGAGTGTTTGTAGCTTTATCTATTCGTTACAGCAAGTCTCTTAAGCAATACAGAAGTGAATAGCAAGCTTAGCGAAGTTTACTTTTTGAGCGAGTCCACATTTTGTATATTCAGTGAAAGAGAATGCGATAGAAAGAGAACGATAGTTTTTCGTGAGGATTTTGGTGAGTAATTTTGGCTTTTGTTTTTTGTAGTTGTAATTAAAGGATAATTGAACATTAATCAATCTAAACAAAATTAATGATTTTCCAAAAAGTGGAACAAATTCACTGCTATTTTTATTGCTAATATTGGGGGTTGGAATTAGTTTTAAAGGTTTTCTAAGAGATGGCGTAACTATCAATAGATCGCATCGGGCACACCTGTGACTATATTCATTTCAAAGCACATTGTCTAAGCTTCATTTTTTAGTATGTGTCATTCCACTGAAGTGTAAACAACATATATTTTTTTCTCTGTGAACATGTCGACTTTCGTTCCAACAAAACGCAATTTGCGGGAAGGTTTACTTTTGTGCTTCCATTTGAAGAAAAAAGCGGTTGAAGCACAACGCACGCTTACTGAGGCTTACGGGGACTATGCTCCATCGATTTCTACTTGTGAGTACTGGTTCCGTCGGTTTAAAAGTGGTGATTTTGATACGGAAGACAAAGAGCGTCCAGGCCAGCCGAAAAAGTTTGAAGATGAGGAATTGGAGGCTTTGCTCGATGAATACCCGTGTCAAACCCTTCAAGAATTGTCAGAATCATTGGGAGTCGACTTATCAACGGTCGGCAAACGCTTGAAGGCCATGGGAATGATTCAAAAGCAAGGAAATTGGGTGCCGTACCAGTTGAAGCCGAGAGACGTTGAACGGCGATTTTGCATGTGCGAACAACTGCTTCAACGGCATAAAAGGAAGAGTTTTTTGCATCGTATTGTCACTGGCGATGAAAAGTGGATCCATTACGATAATCCTAAGCGAAAAAAATCGTGGGGACCACCCGGCCATGCATCAACATCGAGGGCCAAGCCGAATATTCATGGCGCCAAGCTTATGCTGTGTATTTGGTGGGATCAGAAGAGTGTCGTGTACTATGAGCTGCTAAAACCTAACGAAACCATCACTGAGGAACGCTACCAACAACAATTGATGCAATTGAGCCAAGCATTAAAGGTTAAACGGCCGGAATATGCCAAAAGACACGACAAAGTGGTTTTTCAACATGACAACGCACGGCCACATGTTGCAAGAACCGTCAAGGAAACGTTGGAGGCGCTGAATTGGGATGTGCTACCCCACCCGCCTTATAGCGCAGACATAGCCCCTTCCGACTACCACCTATTCAGATCGATGACGCATGGCTTGGCTGAGCAGCGCTTCACTTCTTACGAGGATACCAAAAAATGGGTCGATTCGTGGATTGCCTCAAAAGACGAATCGTTCTTCCGGCGCGGAATCCATATGCTGCCAGAAAGATGTGAAAATGTTGTAGCTAACGATGGACAATACTTTGAATAATATACATTGTACCGTTGTTTCTAAATAAATGCTCAAAAACCGAAAAAAAACCTTTAAAATTAATTCCAACCCCCAATAACATAAATTACACCATAAATAACACTAACTTAGAAATAGTTTACAGTTTTCTCGATCTTGGTGTTATTATGGATTCAAAACTTCGCTTCAATCTCCACATTAATATGGTGATTAATAGTGCATATTCTGTATCAAATTAATATAACAAAGAAGTAAAACTTTTACCAATTCAACAACAAAAAGCCAAACATAAAATTTGACAATGATATATCCTCAATAATTTAAAACATAGTTTTTGTAATACATGTACAAATACATATTTTTGGTTTAGCAGTAACTGCCTACATAAAATTCTTTTAAAATCACTATTTAAACAACAATTTTTTTAAAATTGAATTTTGTTTAGATTGATTATTGTTCAATTATCCTTGTATAAATGATTGTATTTTATTTTATAATAAATAAAAATTGCCGAAATAAACCTTGAAAATAAGGCCAGAGAACCCAACTTCAGTGCAAATACTTTGAAATCAATTTGGTTTTATTTGTATGTATTTTCTTTTATATTCCAAATAAATCATAGGAAACCTTTTTAAAATGCATTACTTTGTTCCGTTAATAAACATTTTTTCAACTCCTGACTAAGCAATAATTATTTCATTAGCCGAATCAGAATTCCGTCTATCTATTCGGCTAATGAAGTATCTAAAAATTATACTTGTGTATCCAAAGTAGCAACCAAAATATTACTTTAAATTTATAAAACACTGCTAAACAAATTCTATTTTATTGCTACTTTGTTTTTATTATCCAATAATTATTTCATTAGCCGAATCAGAATTCTGTCTTTCTATTCAGCTAATGAAATATCCAAAAATCCTTCTCTGCAGCAGCAACCAAAATATAGCTACAACAAAATCACAACAAAAATGTCCAGCTGGAAACAAAATAAATTCGGCAACCATGCACATGCAAATAAGAAGCTGTAAAATTTTATTTTCATTCATAAAATTTGCAATATATCTTAAGATATTCAAATAAGAAGAAACAGGCAAGCACATTAAAAAATACCGATCTTTTTGCTCCCTTGTGCACGCAGCCAAAATGATCAAAATATATAAAACAAAATGTAAACAAACTAGCACTTTTGAAGGGATATAAAATAAACGTCCCATTAAAATATCCTGTTCTGTCGATGGATGGCTAATATTAGCGAGCAAAAAATAACGAGCGACGAGTGAAAACTCTTATAGATATATACTCGTTGACGATAGCTACTCTCATTTTCAACGAGTGCTTATATGTGTTAGTGAAGCCACTCATGCAATTCTCTGTTTCGCACCTCTAAAGAATTCTCTTTCAAAAAGTATTTCGGTCACTTCTGGCGTTCCTCAGGGCAGTCATCTAGGACCGGTTTTGTTTTTACTATTCATTAATGATCTTCCTTCGGTAATAAAACACTGTAACGTCTTAATGTACGCTGACGACGTGAAACTTTTTCTTTGTTACAAAGCACCCAAAGAACGACATCTTTTACAATCTGATCTAAATAGACTAGTGGACTGGTGTAGCTTAAATATATTAAATCTTAACTTAAAAAAATGTAAGCAAGTAACATGCTCTCGTAGATCTGCTAATAACATAAATTACACTATAAATAACACAAACTTAGAAATAGTTTACAGTTTTTCGATCTTGGTGTTATTATGAATTCAAAACTTCGCTTCAATCTCCACATTAATATGGTTTCATTAAAAGATGGGCTAAAGAATTCAGTGATCCCTTTACTACTAAATAATTATATACCTCTCTCGTAAGGCCAATTCTTGAATATGCATCAGTTATATGGAACCCACAATATAATGTCTACATCCACGCCATAGAATCCGTTCAAATACAGTTTTTACTTTACGTCATAGTCGTTGGAATCCCAATCTTATGCTTCCATCGTATGAAATACGCCTTAAGATTAGTATCCCTAAGCAGAAGAATGATGCTTAATGTAATGTTTCTGTATAAATTACTTCGTAGCGGGATTAATTCGGAATATCTCATCTCAGCTCTAAATTTGAACATCCCAAGGAGAGGAACTAGACATTTTCTGTTTTTCAAGTTGAGTCAGTGCAATTCTAATTACGCTCTTAATAATAATTTAATAATAATTTCAACATGATAACTTTTTCTGATTCGGTCTTAAAACGGAAAATCATATACATTTAAATAATTAAATGAATTTAACTTCATCCTATTTTACCTAACGCAGTTTTATAACAATGTAATATCGATAATTGCGATTGTTCTGTTTCTCCTTTTTGTCTCAATATTATGTTTTATAAAGTAAGCACCATCAAATATGAATCGGTTTTCAAAACTTGTTTTTAATTATTGAATTTTAAATCGAATTGTGATTTACGTGCTCACGTGGCTCCTGATTTGAAATTAGACTGAACTCACACTACCATCTGGGTTGGTGTGCCAGAGTATATCTCTCTTAAACCCAAGTTTATGCCTGCGTTGGCCCAAATGCTTATCCAACTAATTGGGATTTTGATTTGATGGATATGAGATTTATCTCATTTGCACGTAGGTCCGTCCTCGGGTTGGACAACGGCCGCAAACCAGTTAAAATTAGTGTACTGTCTTGGACTGTTTTTGAAATCGGGATTGTTTTTGGAGTACCTTAAATTAATAATCACTATCATTTAATTCGATGTTGCTTATTTATATAGAATTAAATATTAAATACTTAAATACGCGTTTTATACAAATTAAATTTTTAAATTCCGCTGAAAAGCCAATTAATGGGTCATGTGAATAAAAAATCAGCAAATGCTTTTACTGAATTTTTCTAGTAAAAAGTATGGATTTAGTGAATAAAAAAAGCTATATTTATATAGTTTTTTTTATATCTATATCTATATAGCTTTAAGCTTTTTAAGCTATATCTATATAGCTTTTTTTATTCACTAAATCCATACTTTTTACTAGAAAAATTCAGTAAAAGCATTTGCTGATTTTTTATTCACATGACCCAATGTGCTTAGTGGAAAATCCTAGTTGCCAACAGGGGGTATGTTTTAGTTCGTAGGTGCATTCTGTCTGTTCCGGCTGATCCGGGCAGGATCTAGAATGTAAATTGTGCATGCGTATAGGTCGGGTATACGTATCTTTGGAAGATTCCATACCTCCGGGCGAATCCAAAACAAAAAAAAAAACAAAGGTAAGGGTAATGTTGTATGCACATTTTTGTTATCATATGTGTATAATTCTATTTCTCCAATAATGGGTTTAATGAATTGTGGAATTGTTTTTATGATGAATTTTTCTTTTAAAGATTCTGTTATTGGCAGTATTAATATTTTTATTTTGGCTACTTTGTTTGAGTAAATGGGTTGTTGTTTATCTATAATTATACATTTTGTATGTTCCTTTTCTGAAATAGTTTCTCTACTAGGAGTTTCTACATCTTAGTTTATTTGCCATTTGTCGTGGCATAACTTATACTTTATTTTCTTTTTCTATGCGACTAAGCGCGCCAGCATTTGTATAATTTTTCCTGTTTTATACTTTATTGTATATTCATATTCTGAATATGATAGATTCTCCATCTTGCTAATCTAGACATTGGGTCTCTCGATTTCATAAGCCATTCAAGTAGTTTGTGATCAGTGTAGATAGATAGATATTGAACATTTTACCATAGATGTAAGGTCGGAATTGTTTTACAGCAAAAATAATTGCTAACAATTCTTTCTCCGTGGTGCTGTAACGTGTTTCAGCATCATTTAACGTTCTACTTGTAAGGCAAATCGGCTTATCTATACCAATTATAACTTGGGATAGAACAGTCCCAAGTCCCATGGCACTTGCGTCTGTCGTGACTATGAATTCTTGATCAAAATCAGGGTATGCTAATATTGGAGGGTTAATTAATTTATTTTTTAATTTTGAAAAAGCTTCGTCACAAAATGCGTGCCAATAAAATTTTACATCTTTTTTTAGCAGTTTTGTAAGAGGTTTCGATATGCTTGAAAAGTTTTCTATAAATCTTCTATAATAGCCTGCGAAGCCTAAAAATGATTTAATCCCTCTCGCATTTTTTGGTGTTGGATATGTCTTGGCTACTTAAATTTTTTCCGGATCTGGTTGTATTCCGTCTTCTGAAATGATGTGCCCTAAATAGCTAAGTTCTTGTTTCAAAAAGTTGCCTTTACCTGGTTGTAGCTTAAGGTTGTGTAGTCGCAATCGGTCAAATATTTTGATTAATTTTTTATTATGATCTGTTAGATCAGAACCATGAACTACGATGTCGTCGCCATAAACAAAACATTCGAAGCCTTGCAACCCCATGAGTACGTTATTCATGAGTCTTTGAAACGTTGCAGGGGCGTTTTTTAAGCCAAATGGCATTCAGCTGTATTCGTAGTGTCCAAATAGTGTACTAAATGCAGTTTTAAATTTATCAGATTCGTTTACAGGAGTTTGATAAAAACCTTTAGCTAAATCTAGTGTGCTGAAATATTTAGCTTTTCCTAATTAATCTAATATATCTGTAATATTAGGTAAGGGGGTATGCATCGCCTACTGTTAAATCATTTAGCTTGCAAAAATCTACTACGACTCTCCAGCGTTTTTGGCCTTCAGAGTCTGCCTTTTTCGGAACTAATAAAAGAGGTGAGTTCCATGGACTTGAGCTTGATCGGATGATATTATCGGATGTCTTCTAACATTTCATTAACTCGTTTCTTTGGCTTTTGGGAAGTCTATACAGTCTTACAAATAAAGGAGGTTTATTTTCTTCTGTAATAATTTCATGGTCAGCTGTATCTGTAACTGTAAGATAGTCTCCTTTGAAATAAAATAAGTCATTATAATTTCTACAAATTTCAAAAATTCTTCTTTATTACAATGCGTTAGTTCTATGTTTGTTTATATTTTTTTAATCTATCCTTTATTAAATCTTTTGTTTTGTCTGACTTGATTTCATTGAAATTTTCTATATTTTCCCACTTTTTTATTGGTTAGGCGTACCAGGGCCTCCGCCAAATATACTCCTTGGATTACTTCATTTTTGTGGATCACTGCATCTTTTGTATATTCAAAAGGGATCTCTAAAAGTTGTTTGCAGCGAGGTTGCAAGGTTGATCGCTGCCGTAGATATTGGGATGTTGAGGATTCTTGTGATGGTTTATGCTTTGTGCTGCATCTTTTTGTTCCTCTTCCCATCTTGTATGATTCTTTTCATTACCCGTAGGTAATGCCTTGGTTTCCTGCTTTATTACATTTCGTTTATTTTTGATTAATTTTTCAATTCGAGTTGGCAAGGTAATGGGTTGTGGCCCGTAGACATTAGGTTGCTGAGGACTCTCAGTATGACTTATGCCATTCGGCGCATACTCCTGTTCCTCTTTCCTATTTTTACGAATCGCTTCTTTACCAGTAGGTAATGCCTTATTGCACCTTTTTGCGAATTCTTCATCATAGATATTTGATTTTTTATTTGTTATATTTACTGCTTCATTAGAGCAATCTATTAGGATTTCTAATTCTTTTGTTAAGTAATCAATTTTACAATTTTACTGAGAAAGAAAATCATTCCCTATTATTCCGTCATAAGATAAATTAATATTTCTAGGTACTATTTCGAAAAGGTAACTAATGGTTATCTTCTGATCGTTGAATTCAACATTTATTTTTCTAACTTGTGTTCCTAATGTTTGGATTTTATTGCCAGTTATTGCTGAAACAGTATATTTTCCGTAACTGTTTAGCTTGTACTGTGTTTCAGTGTCTTTTAATAGGCTTATTTCAGCGCCTGTATCAATTAACCCTCATCGGTCCCTCGAGAAATACATCTAATCGGTCCCATTGAATGCGCGCGCATACAAATATATTTTTAATTGTAAAAAAGCTAAAAAAATTAACAACCATTTACGTTTTGTGATTTTTTTATGTTTATTACATTGTTTACTATCATATTAATACATTTGAACTTCATAAAGGTAGATTTAGAATGAAATTAATCAGAATATTACACATATTAGAAAAAAAATTGCATTTTTAACTTTTGTCAATTATTTGTACATTTTTCGCATAAATTGAAATTATGTTCAGCACAAATGAAATTTCTACACTTTTCACAGCGTGTAGCAAAAAGATTTTTGTTATTTTTATACAGTTAGCAAAAAAAAAAAGTTGTACACTAACTGAATTCAGACAAATTTAAAAACAATGTGAAAAGTATGAAGTGAATGTACATTTATTATATATCATATAAAAGCTTGAGATCCATTCTATAACATGTATGATATTAAAAATTATTTCCGTATTATTTATACTTCTCGAAAAACATAACAAAAGCAAAAATATTAAAATTTTACTAAGCAAAAAAAAAAACTTGTACACTAAGAAAAAACTTAAAAATATTCAAGTAAATACGAAATTTTATGATTTATTAATATTTTGTATGGTGGCCTTTGGCGTTTTTTACATTCTTCAGGAATTGAATCCCATATTTCCATCAAGGCCTTTTTAAGGGTTTCTTTGCTAGAAATATGATAGTCCTTTAATTTTGTTTTCATAAATGCCCAGAGATGCTCAATTGGATTTAAGTCCGGGCTCTGTGGAGGGTGGGGAAGCACTTTTTAGTGTTGTAAAGAAACCATTCTTTAACAATATGGGCCGAGTGCTTTGGGTCATTGTCTTGGACAAACACAAATCCATTCTCCAACCCCATTTTTTGGGCGGATTGTGCCAAATTATTCTTTAAAATATTTAAATAGTCTGTTTTGCTTATGTTTCCTTCAACAAATACGAGATTTCCAACGCCATTTGCACCCCAGACCATCACATTACCACCTCCGTGTTTAACCGTATGCGTAACATTACGCTGATTTAAAGCTTCTCCTTTATTTCTCCATACGTAACATCGTCCGTCAGAGGTAAATAAATTAAATTTGGACTCATCGGTAAACATAACTTTATCCCAGAATATATTGTCTTTGTCTAAAAACTGATTAGCATAGTCCAAGCGCTTTTAAACATTTGCTTTAGAGAGAAGTGGTTTTTTTCTAGGTGCGTGTGCATGTAGTCCTTCCGAATGCAGGAAATTTCTTATGGTTTGTGGAGTGACATCAACAATATTGCTACTTTTAAGCTCTTTTGCGATCTGAACGGCAGAAACTTTTGAATCTTTTTTAACAAATTTGACGATTTTCCGTTTAATTTGGGGAGTATTAATCTTCTTAGGGCGTCCACTTCCACAGGGTCTTTCAAAAGTCTTATTTTTTTCAAATGTTTTTATTACATACTGAACCGTAGTGTGGGGTTTTTTAACTATTTTCCCAATATCTCGCACTGAGTTTTTTTCATTCCATAGTTTTATGATAAGTTCTTTTAAATCTTTTGAAATCTGTTTTACAGCCATCTTTTAACACTTAACGAATATAGAATGCTGCGATCAGTTTGAAAAACAAAACTCCAATAACTTTACATACAAAGTTATCAATATTCGCTTTTACATTTTATAACGGGACTCTTTTCATAACGAAAGAGACAAGTGTACAAGTTTTTTTTTTGCTGAGTGAAATTGGCATATTTTTGTTTTTGTTATTTTCTCTCTTGGAATAGAGACAATTGGAAGATAATTTTTATTTAATGTTACAGTATGCGTTTCAAGCTTTACTTTGATATATAATAAGTATATATTTACTCTATACTTTTTACAGTTTATCTCAATTTATTTGATTTCGGTTAGTGTACAACTTTTTTTTTTTTGCTGACTGTATGTGCAGATGTAGCATCGGCCTCGTTTTGATGTACTTGGTAAATGGCGAATCTCCCTAATTCTTTGAATAACATTAATACATTTGAACTTCATAAAGGTAGATTTAGAATGAAATTAATCAGAATATTACACATATTAGAAAAAAAAATTGCATTTTTAACTTTTGTCAATTATTTGTACATTTTTCGCATAAATTGAAATTATGTTCAGCACAAATGAAATTTCTACACTTTTCACAGCGTGTAGCAAAAAGATTTTTGTTATTTTTATATGTGCAGATGTAGCATCGGCCTCATTTTGATGTACTTGGTAAATGGCGAATCTCCCTAATTCTTTGAATAACACTGGAAGCATCATTACTTTGAGATTGTTTTTTAGGTTTAGTGATCTGTTTTTCAACGAGATTCAATCCAAGCTCCTCGATAAAAAGGCGACGACGAATATTATGGTTCGTTTTAGAATTTTTCCAATTCGGGAACAATGCAATGAACGTCACGAATGCATTCAACGCGCTAACATCAAGCATGGAACAAAATACTGCCATTGGCCACCGATTGACTTTTCGTTTGCATGTGTACGTAGCCATCATTTGATCCATAGTATCAACTCCACTCTTGGTTTTGTTGTAGTCTTCAATGATGTTAGGTTTCTTCTTTTCACTATTCTCATTTATGCTGACAACATTGTGGTATGTACTGAGCAATGTTACAAATCGGTACCGGTGAGGAACATATGACAACTGTATGATTAATTGATTAACTGTATGATTAATTGAAAAAATGATTAATTGTATGATTAATTGGCTTTTGACGCATGTCGAGTAGAACTGAAGAATTTCAGTCCTATTTTTCCTTATTGTTCCCAAAATAGTCATGCGATTCTTATGTAAATCTTCTGCCAATTCATACGAAGTGAAAAAGTTGTCACACGTTACATTTCTGTCAGAAAGTCCTTCCACCAAATCCAAAACAACACGCCGTCCGAGATTACGTTCAGGAGTGGCATTACGATTCCGACCAACATAAATTTGTGTTTTGTATGCATACCAGCTTTTTGAGTCGCATAGCACCCAAATTTTGATGCCATATTTCGCCGGCTTGGATGGAATATACTGACGAAACGGACATCGCCCACGATACGGAACTAACTGTTCATCTACGGTAATGTTTTTTCCTGGTGTGTATACAACTTTTAAATTATGATTCCATTTATCGTATACATTTCGAATCGGTGCTAATTTCTCACGTACCGAAGTACTTGTAGATGCAGTTTTGGCTATACGTTGTTCGCCGTCATCAAATCGAATGCAGCCATGGATACGCTTGAACATTTTCAAAGACATTGTTGCTCTAAATATTGGCCGACCAGTTTCGTCATTCCACAGTTTAGTGACACATTCACCGTATGACCAATACACACCAGAAAGCAGCAACAATCCAAAGTATGCGTGCAGAGTGTCCAAATCAATGTTTTCCCAATCGTCTTTGTACTTTCGCACACCATATAAATTCGTCATGTTCAAAATAATATTCTCAACCGATTCAAGGAACATGTGAAATGCAGACGAAACATCAACTATAGTAGCAGCTGATAATGCTTTTGGACCTGAATTATAACAAAAATGAAACATATAATGAACATGAACCCATAACAAAGAGGGTAGGTTTTTACCTTAAGTGAAATTTTCTGCACGTTGAAATGAATTTCTTCGATTTATTTCAAAAGGTTGCGATGAATATTAAATTTTCTTGTTTTTTGAAAAATATTTATTTTCAGGATTTGCTGCATTTTCTTCTGCTAAATGTTGCTCAAGTGGCTCAATGTCGTCTTCATCCGAATGCGCGCTAACTTCACTTTCATCATTCTCCTCGTCTGATAATGCAAAATCATCGTCACTATTGCACGGAGATTCGCCAGCTTCGCTTTCAAAATCCATTTCTAGTTCATCTCGCTGCCTTCTTTCATGTAAAACTCTATCCATTTTTTATCAAATACTTCGAAACATAACCAAAATTCAAATAAATGCGCAAACAAACTTCATTTATGTGTGTTCCAGAACAAACTGAATTTCATTAAACGAAAAAATAAGAGCGTGCTATAAATCCACACACAAAAATAAGCGGCAATTACAGGTACCTGCTTATGTGTATGCGCGCACATACACAGGGACCGGTTCGTAACTATAACTGCACAGGCAAATACAGTAAGGGTACAAATTTAAAAACGGGTTTTTTTTTGGTTGTTCAGGCAAAATAATGCTACTTTGCAAAATACAAGGTCATTCCGTTGAACCGTTTTTATTTTATTCAAGGTTAAAGATCAAAATTGTATGTAAGGGGACCGATGAGGGTTAATAAATTAAGAAAATTCTTATCAGTGGGTTCTAATTTAATACGAATGACTGGATCTGCGTATTATTTGATAACAGAGAAAAAAGATAATTATTTACACCTGGCTTGTGTCTGCATTTGGAAGGGGCTGCCGAGGTTCTCCTCCCGTGCAATTTCGTTTCCCGATGTGTTTCTTGAAATTTCTTCAGTTCTCCTATTTTGAAATTGTTCTTGATTTTGTCTTCAATCTACACTCTTTATATGTGTGATTAAGTTTATTGCAATATGTACAAGTTATTGTTTGCACTTCTCTTTTTATGTCGGCACATTTTGTCTGGCTAGATTAGAATTGAAGTGATTAAAATTTGGAATGTTATTTTTCTTTGATAATAAGATTCCTGTGTGTGGCCTAACTTTTTACAATATTCGCATGTAGGTTTAAAAGTTGAGGTACGAATGTTCTTCAGCATATGCAATGGACTTCTTCAGGTCCTGCTAATTATGAGCTTTAAGAATCAATTTTAGATTTTGATTCCGCAAACCATCCTCGAACACCTGTATAGCTAGTTGGTCGTTTTAATTTTTCAAATAGGCCCTAACCGAATTTTCATTGGAGCTAGCATATGTAGCTGAATTAAGCGAGTGTAACAGTTTTCCGACGCGTTCACCATATTCTTTTATAGTTTCTTTAAATTTTGTTTTGCGTTTAATAATTAATTTTGAGCAGAAGTTAGCGATCGCTCTTCTCTGTACTCTTTCTCCAGTTCCTGTACCAAATCATTACATCTATCTATATATATATAAAATAGGATGTGTGTATGTATGTAACGTATGGACTCCAAAACGGCTGGGCCGATTTTGATGAAATTTTCAGGTAATGTTCATCTTGGTACGGTGGGTAACATAGGCTATATTTGGACCCGATAGGTGGCGCTGGGGTGGACTTATATCGAAAATTTGAATTTATGGACAAATTTAACTGAAATTCAGAATGTATGTTTGTTTGATCATAAGAAAATAATTTGTGTATAAATGGACCCGATAGGTGGCGCTCGGGTGGACTTATATCGAAAATTTGAATTTATGGACCAATTTAACTGAAATTCAGAATGTATGTTTGTTTGATCATAAGAAAATAATTTGTGTATAAATGGACACGGTAGGTGGCGCTGGGGTGGACTTATTTCGAAAATTCGATGGCGTGAAAAATATATAAATACTTTTAATTTTATTTTATAACGAGGGGAGTAGCGAAGCACACCGGGTTCAGCTAGTTTGGCATAAGACTTGAATTGGATGAGTTCAAATGCTGATCCTTTTAGTCGCGTCTTTACTACCTTTAATATAAAACTATGTTCCGCATCCGTTTTGGCGAATGAAAACAATATGTTTCCGCAAGCAATACATTTATTTAATTCAGCTGGGTTGCCGTTAAACACCGGTATGATATTATAAATATCGTTTAACGTAAACTTCAGATCCATATCAAGATCATTGTCTTCAAATTTTCTATGTTGAAAGAATTTTCGAAAAATGGTAGATTAGCGAAGAGCTTAAAATAAGTGTTTTCATTAATAAATGTTTTCTTACTCTCTTATTTTTTTTTTTATTTTGTTTACCAAAAATATATATCTGTATATGTATGTATATATATTTATATATGCATTTTTTTTGTATAGAAATTTAGTAACGCTTACGAATTTTCCTTTATTTCTACACTGAGAAAACAAAAAATCAAAAACGCACATTTTAAAAACGTTTAGTAAAATTAATATTTTTAAAAATATTTTACGCCATACAAAATGAAAATGCACATTTTTAAATAGTAAAGTAAAAAAAAACGTTTTTAAAACAACCACGAATATTTAACTATGATAAATTGGACAACATTAATATTTTTAAAAATATTTTATGCCATACAAAAATGAAAACGCACATTTTTAAATAGAAAAGTTAAACGAAACGTTTTTAAAACAACTACAAATGTTTTACTATAATACAGTAGGTTAAAATTAATATTTTTTAAAACATTTTACGGCACACAAAAATGAAAACGCACATTTTTAAATAGAAAAGTGAAACGAAACGTTTTTAAAACAACTACGAACGTTTTATTATAGCATATTAAAATTCACATACTTTGTTTCAAAACACTTGTTAATAACGAATTGTTTGTTATATATGTTTCATTGACTTATGTATTTGATATTTGTTCAGAAAATTAAATATTATTCATTCTCGATTTCATCACTCTGTAGTTTGCCTGAAGGAGAGTAGTGAAAGAGTTTGAGTTGGAGCATTTACTGCCACAACTAAAAAGTAAGTATTTTAAATAAAATTAATAATATATGACAAAATTTTATTTTTTATAGACGCTGGGATACAGTATAATTACCTAAAAAATTTTAACGAGATGAAAATAGCTGATGACAAAATAACTAAAATAAAACTGTAATTTGTAAAACCAATAAAGCTTTTTTAATTATTAGAGGAAATGCGGATTTCTGTAAATATTTTTAATTAATGGGAAATAATTAACATTTTCGTTTTTAAAATATAAATAATTGTTGTACCATTGAATCTAATTTTAAAATTTTCGTTTTTAAAATGAAAATAAACATTTTACATTTGAGAATATTTATTATTAAAAATTAAATGAACATTTTAGAATCTCGTTTTATAATTTCCGTTTTTAAAATTAAAATAAACGTTTTACTACAGCATTTTAAAATATCCATTGTTAAAAATCAAACGAAAATTTTAGAATCTCATTTTAAAATGTAAGTTTTTAAAATAAAAATAAGCGTTTTACTATTTAATTTTAAAATGTTCGTTTTTAAAATTAAAATAAACGTTAGAAGTGCAAAAACTGGGTTAAACGTTTTTAAAAGTAGCTCGTTTCTGCCACTTTTGAAAATGTTGTTTTCTCTGTGTAGTTGATGTTGTTTTCCTTGTTATATCTGTTTTTGTTATTGCTGTTTACGTAGATATGTTCTCGCTGTTGATGTTGTTTTCCTTGTTATATCTGTTTTTTGTATAAGATATATATATATTTTTCACTGTTCCGATGTTTTAGCCTCGGAACGCTTTTTATTAATTTGCGCTTTGTTTTTCACTCTTATTAAAAACTTTCACCTTTTTTTTCAATGCCGATGTCAGCCTCGGCACGTTTAAAAAACCCTTTTTTTAAAACTGGTTTGGGATGTAGGTATCCCCCCGCTGCCACCAAATGTTGTATTTAACGTCTGGGGCCTCCCAGAGACTTTTATTTTAGTGTTTTTTAAATTCTTATTATTAAGGCCCGCTGTCTAGGCGAGGCTGCGACCTTAGTAAGTTGACTCTAGTATAGCTCTGTCTGTTTCTGGTCGACCGCGAGGTTTATGAAGAAAAGTCCTCACTTTCCAATGACGTTCTTAATTCCAATTCCAAGAAAAGATTTCCAATAAGTTTAAATTCTTGCCAATACATGATTCAAAAGTCAATATGTAAATTTAAATTTACCGGGTACCGGATACGGTGGAGAACACACTGATGCACTGAGCACATTCTTCCGACCATATTCTGCATAGAAGCTCGTGAATGCATTTAAGTAGAGCTTCGCCTCCGTTCTTAAACAGCTCAGCAGGTAAGCCATCAGCTCCCGCGGCTTTATTATTTTTAAGCCGAGCTATAGCTGTCAGAACTTCATCATTATCGGGCAGCGGAACCTCAACGCTGTCATCCGAAAATGGGGTTTCCGGAATATCATACCTATTGGCGGGATTGTTGTCAGCGTCGCCATTTAGAAGCTTAGAGAAGTGTTCCCTACATAACGTCAGTGTACTCTGGACATCTGTCACTAGATTCCCGTTGTCATCCTTGCAGGAAGAGGCCCCGGTTTTAAAACCATCGGCAAGGCGCCTTATTTTTTGGAAAAATCGCGCTTTTCTGTCCTCTTTTTTCCGCCTGAAAATATATCTCTCTTTCCTCCTCTTTTCTTTGTATCGCTCCTTAGCAGCACGCGTTACAACCGACTGCAGGGTGGCTTTGTAGGCGGCATCTTTCTCTGCAGTGGCGTCGCGACACTCCTGGTCGTACCACTGGTTTCGGCGAGGGCGATGGTAGCCAATCACCTCTTCAGCAGCCGCAAGCATGGAGTTGGAAATGTGTGTCCACTGCGCGCATATATCATCGATTGGAGGAGTGCTTTAAAGCAGGAGTGAGAGTCGAGTGGCGAAAGCATTGGCTGTCTGTTTCGATTGCAGCTTGTCGACGTCTAGCTTTCTCTGTATAGGGTTGCGTGTATTCTTAGCTGCGCACAGACGTGTACGGATCTTGGCTGCAACAAGATAGTGATCCGAGTCAATGTTTGCACCACGGATCGTGCGTACATCCAATACACTGGAAGAGTGCCTTCCGTCAATCAAAACTTGATCAATTTGATTTTTGGTTTTTTGATCAGGGGACATCCAGGTGGCTTTATGAATATTGAGATGCTTGAATCTAGTGCTACTTACGACCATGTTTCATGCTGCGGCGAAGTAAATCAGCTTCATTCCGTTATCGGAGGTGTTGTCGTGGACTCTGAACTTTCCGACTGTTGAACCAAAAATATTTTCCTTGCCCACCTTAGCGTTGAAGTCACCAAGCACGATTTTTACGTCGTGACAGGAGCAGCGCTCGTAAGCATTTTCAAGGCGCTCGTAGAAAATTACCTTGATCTCATCGTTCTTGTCTTCTGTCGGAATGAAATGTATGGAGCCAAAAAATCTTCAAGGGTTCCTCGCATTTTTAGATAGTCCTCATCAAAACAATATTTTATGCATCTTTAGTTTTTTCTACGACATAACTTTTGACTGTGCCCGAGCATATGTTTTGTATGTTTATATGTTTTAACTACTAGAGTGTTTTTTTTAATCAAAAATTTAAAAAATGATGTCTACATTTTTTGATGCAAACCTGTTAATCGAGGCATAACTAAGAACCTATCAAGAGTTTACTATGGTACCATGTACGCGCAACAAGATAAAAGGGTTCAAAGAAATTCATACTTTGTGCACAACGAAAACATGAGACGATGACATGAACGTGGAGTGTGAAATAGTCCGCGAATACGTTTATTCTCGAATTTTGTTTTTTTTTTTTTTTTTAGAAATAAACATGCAATAACAATAGAGTTCAGCTACTACAGCTTTTTCGCACTTTCTCCGCATTAGATCATCTTAAGAACCAGCCCAAATAACATTAAAACATCTCAATAAGGCCATTCACAGTTCGAATACGCTGGTCTGCCATTTGTTCGATTTGCTATTTGTACGCCAATTTACAAAAGCTTATTTTGCTTTGTTGTTGTTTTGCATAGAAATGCAAATACGCAGGCACGCGTAAATAAAAGCAGCCCTTGGACGTGTTTTTTGTACCTCGTATTTTTATGCTCTGTCTACAGCCGCATAATCACATCACAGGGTTGCACAATCTTTTTATACGACAGTCACATGGCGAGGTGCTCACAGTTTGAACAATAACAAATGCTATAAATACGATTTGTTAAAAGTACGCTCAAACCGTGAATAGCCTTAATGATATCGATAAGAGTGGTCCAAAACAATCCAAAGTGAGAAAAATTTACCCACCATAATATGGGTTGGGCTCAGGGACAACACAAGACATAACAACTAACCATGCGTTTACATAGATCTAATCATACATTAGTTTTCAATCTACTTTTGAGTTGACCTTTCGATAAGTTAACATCAAAAAAGCTACAGTTGTTAACAAAGGTACTCTTGCGATGTAAAGGAGCAGTAGCCATATAATTTGTTCTACTAAGAGGTAAGTAAATTAAATTGTTAGCATTTCTACTGCTTCTACGGTTAGTGTTGAAATTTATAAGAGTTAGGAGTTCTGGTGAATCGAATACACCAGTTATGAGTTGGTGTAAATAGACGGTATCTGCAGACTTCCTTCTCTCATTCAAAGATTGCATTTTTAATAGTTTTAAACGATCCTCATAAGGAGGAAGGTTTAAAGTATCAGTTGCACTTAAGCCCCTTAGAGCAAACCGAACAAAAAGTTTTTGGATTCTCTCTATACGTTCAACATGTACATTGTAACTTGGGGACCAAACTTGACTTGCATACTCTAAGTGAGGTCGCACAATTGCATAATACAGCGTTGTAGTTGTGATCATACTATTAAATTCTTTGGCCCAGCGTTTCATAAACCCGAGCATAGAAGATGCTTTTTTACAAATGTAATCAATATGAACGTTAAACGATAGCTTAGAATCCATGCATATACCCAGATCCTTGACAGAATCTACACGACTTAATGGAGTATCTTTTATCTTATAGTCAAAAATTAAATTATTCCTTTTTCGCGAAAAGGTCATAGTTTGGCATTTATCTGGATTTAGAAACATATTGTTTTTAGAACACCAAATTTCAAAGGATTTCAAATCAAACTGGAGCAGATCTGAATTGTCTTTAGCATCTATTGTTCTGTATATTTTCATGTCATCTGCATAGATAAGTACATGAGAGTGTTTGATGATGTGGGTTACATCATTAATGGCTAAAATAAACAGAAGTGGACCAAGGTGGCTACCTTGAGGAACACCTGATTCAGCAATAAATTCAGCTGACAATACGCCTCGAAATCGTATTTGATAAGATCGCTCTGTCAGATACGATTGAATCCAGCTTACAAAAAATTGTGGAAAACCCATTAACTTTAGTTTAAATAGAATTAAGTTGTGTGGCAGTTTATCAAATGCTTTACTAAAATCAGTGTAAATACAGTCGACCTGGTTACCTGAAAAAAATGAATTTAAGCAAAACGTTGTAAAATCGAGGAGATAGACACAGTGGATCTGCCAGTAACAAATCCATGCTGACGAGTTGTCATGACCTTCCCACAGTGAATTTTCACACGATCATACACGAGGCGCTCAAAAAGTTTTGGAATCGACGAGAGTTTCGCGATAGGCCTGTAGTTGTTTATATCGTTCTTACAACCTTTTTTATAGATAGGACCTATAAAAGATTTTTTCCAAAAAAATTGGAAAAATACTTTCGCTAATTGATTTATTGAATAACATGGACAGTGGTTGACTTAGAACGGAACCACATCGTGTTAACACTGCAGCAGGAATTCCGTCAGGTCCAGCACTAAAATCCTCATCGATCAATCCAATATACTTTAAAATATCCTCTGGAGTAAAGGATATAGAATCCAACGAAACCCTGGGTGTAGAGTTCATATATTCAAAGTACTCTTCATCAGGATTAAAAGAGTCCGAACAAAATGACTCTTTAAAGAGATTGGCAAATAGACCACAAATTACGACAGGATCGTCAGTAAATCCGTCAGAGGTTTTAAATGATGTAGGGAATCCATCAGATTTTTTTTTGGTGTTTATGAAACCCCAGAATTTCTTCGGATCAGACAATATTCTCAGCTTAGTACTGTCTAAATAATTTTGATATAAGGTAGCTGAGCAATTTTCAAAATCCAGAAACAAACGCTTGTAGATTTCTAGGTCATTCAAGTCTAAGCTACAGACATATTTTTTCAATGCCCTTTTCCTGCTGTTGCGAAGAATCTTTAACTCCTTTGTGTACCAGGGGTAAGCACAATTTTTCGTAAATTTGAGGCTATATGGCACGGACAGAGAAAACATAGCAAATATTTCCATATAAAAAAAATTAATTGAATCATCAAGAGTGTTATTATTAACATAGTCTAAAATAACATGAAGTTTACTTTGAAGTAAATGATTCAACTTCAAAAAGTCAGCTTTTTTAAAATTGAATTCGTAAACTTTATCTATTGAGTTAGACTTTACTATATTATCCCTGTCTGATTTGTACCATATGCTCAATGGTGGATGGTATTCATCAACAGCAGTCAAAACATGAGGGGCCCTCTCAACAATCACATTGTTACTATCTATAGTTAAGACCAGGTCAAGAAGTCTTTCACGACTATTATAAATACAACTCACTTGTTGTAAGTCAGAATATATATAATCAACAAATGTATGCTCTTGGCGAGTCTTCGAATTAGATGCACAAAATTATGTATCATCGTCAGAAGATTCCCATTTCAAGTCAGGCAGATTTAAATCACCTAACAATAAAATGTCGTCATTAACGTCAATTATGCTTATGACATATTCTATGCAATCCGCAAGGCTTGCATAAACTTCTACGCTGCTCTTAGGAGGAACGTATGCATTAATAAGATATACATTAGAATTGAAATGTACTACCTTGACGCATATAAGTTCGATGTTAGCAGAGCAGGGAATAACAATAATGGAACTAACGAAGGAGTTCCTTACAGCTAATAAGACACCTCCACCGACAGCAGAAGTATTGTCAGCATGTCTATCTCTTCTATAAACTTCAAAACTGTTATCAAACAATTCTAAGTCAGTAATGCTTCCGTTTAACCAAGTTTCAGTCAGTGCGATAATATCCTCAGAGAAATTCTGAGGCATTAAAAATATGTCTCGTGTCTTAGAGCGTAATCCCCTTACATTTTGATAGTAAAGGGATAACCTATTCAGTTTTTTTGGGATTGACGAGCGGCTTGAGTCGTCCCTCTAGGCTTATTCTTAGGCTGGAACTCTGTAACGAGTATATTATCAGTCCACAAATTAGAGTTTAGAACAGTTGCAAACTCTTCAGCTGGAACTGTGAGAATGAAGGAAGCATGGGAAGGTTTATTACCTATTTTTTTGCATGAGCAAAATGCATTTTGACTCAACAATTTATTATGTTTGATAAAAGTCAATACATTTTCAACAGTTGTGTCGGGCTGAAGACGTGAAATAAATAATTTTTTTTCCTCGACACTGCCCTTAAGCTTGATAGATTTCTAGGCTCAATAGGAGTCAAAACTGAACTATTAGTCAAAGAAGGAATGTTAGAAGGTGACGAGGAATTAACTGGAGTGTTCCTGTTCAAAAGCGGTGCTGAGGGCTGCTTGGCCTGAGAAGTAGATCCAGATGATTTTCGCTTCTTATTAGTTTTTTTATTTTTTCTCTTTCTTTTTGAGATAATATGGTCTTCTGATGAAAGGATTGTTTGTGTCCCGGAAGAAACAGTCTGTGACAAAGCAAGCGGGATATTTTCCGAAATGGAATTTTCATCATAGACGCTGGTACTGGGTGCGGCCCTAACTTCACTAAAAAATGTTACAATTTCTCAAAAATTGTTGTTTAACGAGTTAAGACTTTCCCCAAAAAGCTTAATTTTTGAATAAAGTTCATCTGGGGAAAGTGCCCTACACGAAGCACAGTACCAGCGAAGACCTGATCGCAGAGATTTTAAGTCGTCAAGGCATGACTTGGAAATACCGGCACAAGATGCATGAAACATTTGCTCACATGGACCAGAACAGCTGAACATGGGGTTCAGAATGTTTTGGCTTTTGCAAAGTTCGTCTAAAGAACAAGCAACGATATTTTCTGCAGAAAAATAATCCATGTTTAATTTTTAAAAAATGAGCAGATGCAAAATGTGCTTTTAGGGTTATTATATTCAGGCAGTTTGTGCACAGTTTAGTAGAAAACTAAAAAACAAAAACAACACTCACTGAGCTGAAGATAAACAAAACACCGCACAAAGAAGAAACTAAAACACAGTAAGCATGCAAAAACAACAACACTGCATTAACTAAAAATGTTAAACAAAGTTAATATGCAAGAATTAAACTTACAAAACTTAAATGCACAATTATTATTTAATGGAATAGTTGTATTAATGATATTAGTAAGTACAATATAATATTTAAGTAATTACGATATTGAAACTTTTTTAATAACACTCACGAATATAACAAACAAAGGCTTTTACATAACACGATAAAACACAACCGACAAGGAACCGTATTACGAGATTATTGACTGGAATACGGCACACACGGAACCACCATTCACAAGAGCGATGGCGTATGAGTTCACTAAAAGGCTTTCTGAAACTGGAGATAAAATTAAAGAGAAAGTTCAATGCAAGTCAAAAAAGTCGAGAGGGCCAAATTGCTGTTACGTTGTCTGCAAGGAAAAATCTACCGGAAATTCAAAACAAAACGCGAATTTCAATAAACATTAATTAAACTTTATCATTGGATAGAGAAAAAATTACCTCGCAATAAAAATTTGTGGTTGTTTTAAGTAAATAAATTTAATGTTACAACATCTGCTTACAGTATAATATTTCTACTTTGCGCAGTTTAGACATACAGTGATGTGCAAAGAATCACCTCGGGTGGTGATTCTCCTTAATTATGCGAGTAAGAAAATGCAAGGATGATGGTGACCCCTTCCCCCTTTAGGAGCTAGAGAAGAAAAACTTAAAAATAGTTGTCATTAAATTTTACTCCATATTTAATGTAACTCTTAACCGATCTCCAAAGCCTTGAAAAAGATACTACATACCTTCAAACCAATGATAAAAACCGTTTTCTAATCGTACCACACTAAAAGTTAACTGTTTTACGTGTGGCAATTTAAAATGAAAAAGTAGTTATGTTTGCATTGAGTACTCAAGTACTATGGCAAGATCAAAAACTTAGTCAGTAGAAAATTTTATCATTAAAAGATATAAAATATATAAATTTTTGTATTTTAGAAAAATTATCAAATTTTCCATCAATACATCAACCACTATCGTGTCATGTGCTGTAGCAGAACTAAAATATTGAGATTATCAAACGAAATATCAACAAATTTTGTATCTTTTGTTTTAGCGGAGCTGTAATCGTCAATTTAAAATGTCTGTTTTTCATGTAAAAATACACTTAATCAACAGGTTTTTTCTAAATACTAACTTTGATTGATAACAGCTCTGCTAAAATAAAAGATACAAAATTTTTTGATATTTCGTTGGGTAATCTGAAAATTTTAGCTCCGTTACAGCACATAATACGAAAATGGTTGATAGATTGATGGAAAAGTTGATATTTCTTCTAAAATAGAAAATATTCTTTTTATTTTATGGTTAGTAGTTTAGATTCTATAAAAATAATACTAAACACGTGCCAAAAACGTAAAACACCCTGCATCTTGAAAATGTTACAATATCGGAGAAAACTGTGTACAAATTTGGAACGAGTATTGAAAGTACATCTAGGAATGATAATCGGTTTACCGGATCGAAAATTCGTAGACTAGTATTATTTATCCAAACATGTCTAAATATAAGAGCACTGCTATTATTTTGACCGAAACTGTACATTAAAAATGGAGTAAAATGTAATGACACCGATTTTTTGGTTTTTCCTCTCTAGCTCCCAAAGGAGGAAGGGGGGTGGTCACCCTTATTCTTGCATTTCCTTACACGCCAAATCAATGAGAAACTACCCGAGGGATTTAATTCTATATCTGGGGCACCTTGTATATAATTCTTGCAGCTTTGAATATAAAAATACAGGTGTCCCTATTTCTTTGCACATCACTGTACATAGTCTTATAGCGTGGACATAATAACTATAGCGTTAAAACTTCACAGGACATTTTTGGCGATAATTATATGATCTACAATTTTTTCTAAGCATTTTTAACCATTTTTGGTGATCTTTGAACCCTTTTATTTTGTTGCGCGTCCATGGTACCATAGTAAACTCTTGATAGGTTCTTAGTTATACCTCAATTAACAGATTTCATCAAAAAAATGTAGACATAACTTTTAAATTTTTGATTAAAAAAAAGACACTCTAGTAAGTATTGGGGGTTGGAATTAATTTTAAAGGTTTTTTTTCGGTTTTTGAGCATTTATTTAGAAACAACGGTACAATGTATATTATTCAAAGTATTGTCCATCGTTAGCTACAACATTTTCCCTTTTTTCTGGTAGCATATGGATTCCGCGCCGGAAGAACGATTCGTCTTTTGAGGCAATCCACGAATCGACCCATTTTTTGGTATCCTCGTAAGAAGTGAAGCGCTGCTCAGCCAAGCCATGCGTCATCGATCTGAATAGGTGGTAGTCGGAAGGGGCTATGTCTGGGCTATAAGGCGGGTGGGGTAGCACATCCCAATTCAGCGCCTCCAACGTTTCCTTGACGGTTCTTGCAACATGTGGCCGTGCGTTGTCATGTTGAAAAACCACTTTGTCGTGTCTTTTGGCATATTCCGGCCGTTTAACCTTTAATGCTCGGCTCAATTGCATCAATTGTTGTTGGTAGCGTTCCCCAGTGATGGTTTCGTTAGGTTTTAGCAGCTCATAGTACACGACACCCTTCTGATACCACCAAATACACAGCATAAGCTTGGCGCCATGAATATTCGGCTTGGCCCTCGATGTTGATGCATGGCCGGGTGGTCCCCACGATTTTTTTCGCTTAGGATTATCGTAATGGATCCATTTTTCATCGCCAGTGACAATACGATGCAAAAAACTCTTCCTTTTATGCCGTTGAAGCAGTTGTTCGCACATGCAAAATCGCCGTTCAACGTCTCTCGGCTTCAACTGGTACGGCACCCAATTTCCTTGCTTTTGAATCATTCCCATGGCCTTCAAGCGTTTGCCGACCGTTGATAAGTCGACTCCCAATGATTCTGACAATTCTTGAAGGGTTTGACACGGGTCTTCATCGAGCAAAGCCTCCAATTCCTCATCTTCAAACTTTTTCGGCTGGCCCGGACGCTCTTTGTCTTCCGTATCAAAATCACCACTTTTAAACCGACGGAACCAGTACTCACAAGTAGATATCGATGGAGCATAGTCCCCGTAAGCCTCAGTAAGCGTGCGTTGTGCTTCAACCGCTTTTTTCTTCAAATGGAAGCACAAAAGTAAACCTTCCCGCAAATTGCGTTTTGTTGGAACGAAAGTCGACATGTTCACAGAGAAAAAAAAATATGTTGTTTACACTTCAGTGGAATGACACATACTGAAAAATGAAGCTTAGACAATGTGCTTTGAAATGAATATAGTCACAGGTGTGCCCGATGCGATCTATTGATAGTTACGCCATCTCTTAGAAAACCTTTAAAACTAATTCCAACCCCCAATAGTTGAAACATATAAGTGCTCGGGCACAGTCAAAAGTTATGTCGCAGAAAAAAACTAAAGATGCAGAAAATATTGTTTTTGTTTTGAAAATTCGTTCCACTCTTATACTATATATTATAATTAGATCGTATAATATTAATTAGATCGTATTTTAAAATATATTTTCTTGTTTGTAAATATATAAAGATATATGTATTTGTTAAGGGATATTCAATTAAATTATATATTCAAATATTTTTAATTTGTAGGATAAGTAATTTTATAATTAGAAAAATGTTAAATATTATTTTTTTTATTGTAATTATATATAGTTTAAGATATACAGTTTTTTCGCCATTTGTATATATTTAAGATATACAGTTTTTTCGCCATTTGTATATATTTTTTTATATACAAATATCTGTGGTCACAAGGAATAACGACTAAACTCAAAGTATCGTAAAAACGATATTTTAATTGCAAGAACTACGACCCATTTTTTTTATATATATGAACCGTTATAAACAAAATATGTGCAGACATAAGTGATGATCAAGTCTGGGCAAAAAATGGACATCTGCATACTTCCAAAAATTGGTTATAAAGTAAATTCCATATCGCTTTTTAACGATATTTTGAGTTAAGTCATTATTCCTTGTGACCACACATATATTACAGATATATATTTTTTTGTAGGTGCAAAATGAAATTAGGTTTTTTTTCTTTTCGTTTTTGGAAATAAAATTTTCTGTTCTTTTTATATTGTTTGGAAAAGTCTTTATTGTCTTTTTCATCTGACATGCATACCGTATCGGCCCGATTTAAAATGACAACCCATGTAATTTGCTAATGATTCTAATGTGACCAAACAAAAATTTTTGTTTTATGTTAAGAAATGATGATGTCAATTTGACGAACGACCTAGAAAAATTGATTGAAAAACATTTTGAATGCTAAAACTTAATCTGCCAGGAATCTGAAAAGGGTTAGCGAAGGGAACGGCTGAAATAGAGCATAAAACAAAGCTGGTTTTCTTTTCTAAAAAATGATAACAAATGGTTTTTTAAAATTCTCTTTTTTTATTGCAATTAAAATTTTTTTTTCTTAGATTCTATTTGCCTAATTTTTTTAATGTTGTGGATATGTTTTGTGTGTGTTTGTTATTTTAATCTAAGAATTGTTTGAGGTTGTTATTGTGTATGACTTTAATCTTGTTTCGAAATTTTTATAGCAGTGTTTTCTGGTGGAATTATTTTAATTATGAAAATTTATTTTTTGTTGATTGATTTTTAATTAATGCGTTTTCTCCAACGTTGAAAGTTTTCGGTTTTGAACCTTTATCATAATATTCCTTAGATTTTTCCTTTTTAGTTTTTAACGTTTGTCCTGCAATTTTAAATCCATGCTGTAGTCTTGCCTTCATTTCATTGGCGTAATTTTCGTAATTATAATTTAAAGTTGGATCTTTTTGTAAATTAGAAGGAATTTTGGCAGGAAACCCGTAAAGTAATTCGTGGGGGCTGTAATTAGTGCTACTATGTGAAGTATTATTAAAAACAAATATTGCATATGTGCATTTCCAGAAAAAAGTCTACCGTGACCAAAAAATTAAAAGTTATTAAAAATGTATTCTTTTATTATATTATTTAAGAGAAACATTTTCATTTTATTAGTTTCAGCAATCTCTACATAAATTCATTAATTATGATGATCAAATCGTCTGTACTGTTTCACAAATGTAGTTTTTCTTTTTCGTAAATGTTTCGTAAGCTTTTTTGTTTTAGTAAAAATGGAAGGCATTGGCTAGAGATAATGAAAAAATGGTTGAGACAAGGAAAGGGCAATGTATTAAATTTGCTTTTTAATGACTTAATTACATAAATACTTAACTATCTAATTACTTAAATACCCAATTAAACTGCAATGGAAATTTTAGTAACGTAACGCCAATAAGGTAACGCCAGATAAAAAATCCTTATAAAAAAAACAGAAAAGATTTTTAAATTTGATCACTTGGAAAATAAACTTATGTTATTTTAAAACCTTCTAAAAAAAGTTTTATACAAAAAGTCTTGCTCAATTCAGAGAGTTTTGCAAATTTTGTAATCCAAGTCAGAAATCACTTCCGTTTTTTGTAACGTAACGCCAGCACATATTTTTGCTTATACCTTTAGATCTTAGGGTTTATTGTTGTAATTTTTACTTAATATAGTGCTACTTAATTACTACACAAATATAAAAAAAAATTAGAGCTTTTCATTTTATTTTTTTAATATTAATTCGTACAAATCGTCCGTAACGCCAGTTTGGAAATGCCAATATGGTATCCAGTCGTCCCAAGTGAGGGGGTCATTATTTACATAATGCTAAAGAACGGTGGCTACGTTCAAGTGCTTCGTTGGTTTGTGGATGATATGGAGTAGTTTGTAATTTTTTATTTTTTTATAGTTTACATACTTTAAATAATTCGCTGAGAAAATTTTTACCTTGGTCGGTTAATAGTGATTCTGGAAAACCGAATCTGCAAAGTATTTGCTCTACAAAAGCTCTGGCAACTGTTGTCGCCTCTGCATTTTCCAAAGGTATAGCTTCGGTGAATTTAGTTAAATCATCCTGAAATGTTAAAAGGTATTTATTATTTTTGTACGACACTGGAAGTGGACCGACTATGTCCAACGCTACTTTTTCAAACGATGATGAGCTTGTGGTTGTAATTTTCATCGGCACTTTTGGAGATTTAACTAACTTATTTTTTTTCGACAAGATTCACATTTTTTAATGTAATTTTGTACGTCTTGTTTCATTGTAGGCCAGTTAAAATGTGTTTTTAATTTTTTCAATGTTCTGTTTATTCCTTGATGTCCTCCGAAAGGTGATTTATGATATTCTGTTAGTACTTTATGTATTTCTTCTGTATTTTCTAGAATTTTTTTCTCATTCATATGTAAATAAATGGTTGTGTTGTCTTCTGAGAATGTTTCATTAATTAACATTTAAAAATGATCTTTGAATCTGTAATTGCAATAGTTTTTATTGTTTTATCCTTATTTTTGATTTGTAACAATACTCTTTTTGCTATTTCTTGGTCTTTTATGCTTCTGAAAGCAATTGGTAATGTGGTTATAACTAAATTTTCTTTTTCTGTTAGAGAATATGTTTCTATTTCGCCTGTAGCGAAAAAAACGTCAGCCTGCGAACCGAAAGATTTGAGACCAATAAGTATATTGTCGTCCTTATCGAAGGTTGTTGAAGCAATTATGGCTGATCAAATGTCGTCTTTTTTAACACAGAATAATCTTTTGTCTCCACTACAATCTGGGTTTCGTGCAGGTTGCTCAACAGCTACCCTTAAAGTCTTGGATGACATTAGGTCTTTTTATGATGATTCGATACCGTAAATCATTCACTTCTTTGTCACAAACTTTAATATTTATATGTATTCTGTAACAGTGCTGTCAATCTGTTGAGTAGCTACTTAACGGATAGAGTACAAAAAGTAAGAGTTGGTGCTAGTTTTTTGCAGCAAAAGTTGGTCTGCAGTGGTGTCCCTCAAGGGTCAGTTCTTTGACTTCTTCTTTTTTCAGTATTCATCAATGGCATTTTTAATAGTTGCACATACGCGTCATTGCATGCTTACGCTGATGATAGTCAAGTATACCTATCGGGAAAAACAAACCTCTTAAAAGATTTGGTATGCAAGCTAAACGAAGACCTGTGCTGCATAAACCAGTGGGCTATCAAAAATTATCTTCAGTTAAATGCCCTAAAATCATACATGTTGCCCATTTCCAAAGAGAAAATAAACTTTATGGATAGCACAGAACTGTCAATTTGTGACAAAAACCTAAAACTTGTCTGCAGTGTTCGAAGTCTTGGCTTTAATATTAATTCTCTCTCACCTGCACATATCATATTAATGATGTGGTCAATGTCTTTTAAAAAAAAATATTGAGGTGCTTGAAGCAAAATGGCTGTTGAGTAGTGTTATAAGCTACCTCAATGCCAGGAATTGTATTTTTTAACTGATCCAGTCCAGTCCAGAACACCAAACTATCTTTTTGAAAAGTTGCAATTCGGTCAGTCCTCAAGAAGACAAATTCTTATTACACCATGTTAAAACTTTCTAAACTCTACGAGACTATTTTTTGTTAACGCCAGTAGAATATGAAACTCATTATAAAGTCATTTAAAATCTATTAGATTCATTTCATAAAGACAAGATTCAGGCATGCCATACTGGAACATTTTGCGTCACAAAACATTTAGGAAATTAAAAAACAGCTTCCTAACTCTTTTTCTTTTTAATTATTTTTAATTATCTTTCTTTTTAATTATCTTTTCTTGTTCTCTCTTAATCCTTTTTTTTTTCTCTTTTTACCTTTTCTAAAAAAGAAAAAAATTCTTATTTCATGTTAATTAATGTTAGTATTTATTACGGTCTAACAGTGTTAATGTAATTAAAGTTTTTTTTTCTAATTATATCAAATGTTACTTGTTATTCAGCTTTGTACTATAAAAGAACATAGAACAAAGAAAAACATAGTTCTTATTGTGCATTATTAAATAAAGGCAAATAAATTAGATGATATTATTGGCTTTATAAATTCTGGTATTCTCTTTACTATAATTTTTTCTTAGTGATTTTATTATAGGTAATATTAATATTTTTAATTCTGCTTCTTTATTTGAATTAATTGCCTCATTGCTTTCTAATATTTTACATTTTTTATTGGTCCTTGTGCTTTCAGGCTCTTCTATAATTGTATGGGTATTTTCATATCTTCCTTTATTATTCTTCATTTGACGGGTCATAACTAAGACTTTATTTTCCTTTCCTGCAAGCTTTTCATGTTCAGCGATGCGACTGAGTGCGTCAGCATTTGTGTTAATTTTTCCTGCTTTATACTTTATTATATATTCATATTCTGATAAGATTTTCCATCTTGCTAATCTAGACATTGGATCTTTAAGCCTCATTAGCTTAAATTCATTCGAGTGGTTTGTGATCAGTGTATATCGTGAACTATTTACCGTAGATGTAAGGTCGGAACTGTTTTACAGCAAAAATAATTGCTAACAATTCTTTCTCCGTGTTGCTGTAGCGTGTTTCAGCATCATTTAACGTTCTTTTTTTTTAGACTGAACCAACCCTCAGGGGATGCCCCCTATAAATGCGTAAGCATTGTGTTGATTCGGAAGATGGGTGATAGTTAGTTGGAGGGTGGATAGATGGAGTAGTGTCGGTGAAGATTTGTTTTGAATTTGCACAGCTCAAAACTGCCGGGAAACACACTCGCAGGGAGACTATTCCACAACTTAACCGCGCGACTAAAGAACGAATTATCGCGGTAATGCGAGGTTCTATTAGGCATCGATGCAATGGTAAAGGGGTGGGCTTGGGCAGCTGCCCAAGTGGACCTGGGAAACACACGAGCTGGTGGCGTCAGGCCATGTATCCCCTTGAACACTTCCCATGGTAATACCTATACAGAAGGCTTAGGCAACCTACATTACGTCGATGCTCAAGAGAGTTGAGAGAGGATGAAATACTTTCATCTCCTATCAAATATATCGCACGACGTTGAATTCGGTCCAGAAGCTCCAAATAAGATCTTGAAGCCCCTGCCCAAATGTGCGAATTGTACTCCATTTTCGGTCTAATATATGAGGTGTAGATCATGCGAAGATCAGCTGAAGTGAAATATTTTTGCACCGTTTTAGAAAACCTAGGCACTTGCCCGCTTCTTTCGACACATCGAAAATATGATCTTTCCAACGAAGATCACATTGGATCGATATGCCCAGAACATCAAGAGCGGCTGATTCCACAAGACCCACACCATTCATATTGAGGGGAGCTAAGGGGCAATCCATCCGCTTGTGGGTTAACAGACAACACTGGGTCTTGCTTGCATTGAACTCTACTCTATTAGCAAGACCTTGATGGCGTGCTTCTCGGACGAAATACCGTCAACTACGACTCGAATCGTTCTGTCCTTGAGAAAACACGTGATCCATCGAGCAAAATTACCACCAAAACCATATGCAGCAAGTTTTGACACGAGCGCTTTATGCCACACTCGGTCGAACGCTTTTGAAATATCCAGAGCAACAACCCTGCTCTCGCCGAAAAAGTGAACGCATTAATTCCATTCTTCGGTTAAGAACGCCATATGATCACCAGTAGAGCGAGCCCTACGGAAACCATATTGACGGTCACTGAGCAGTTGGTTGTGCTCCAGATAGTTCATAACGTTGAAGTTTATTACGCTCTCCATAACTTTGGAAAGCGTAGAGTATATCGCAATGGGTCGGTAGTTTGCAGGTTCGTGGCATCACCCTTTTTAGGTACCGGCTGGACATTTGCCACCTTCCAACAAGATGGAAATATTCATGTTCTGTAGGAGATGTTGAAAAGGTTGCGCAAAGGCCGAGCCAGCGAAGAAGCACACATTTTAAGCACAATTGGCGGTATGCTATCAGGACCAGAGGCTTTGTTAACGTTGAGATTTGTACTACTTGTAAAGCAAATCGGCTTATCTGTCGCAAAATGCGTCCCAATTAAATTTTACATCTTTTTTTAGCAGTTTTGTAAGAGGATTCGATATGCTTGAAAAGTTTTCTATAAATCTTTTATAATAGCCTACGAAGCCTAAAAATGATTTAATCCCTTTAGTATTTTTTGGGGTTGGATATGTCTTGACTACTTTAATTTTTTCGGATCTGGTTTTATTTCTTCTGAAATGATGTGCCCTTAAATAAGTAAGTTCTCGTTTTAAAAAGTTGCATTTATCAGGTTGTAGCTTTAGACTGTGTAGACGCAATCGGTCAAATATTTTGATTAATTTTTTATTATGATCTGTTAGGTCGTAACCATAAACTACGATGTTGTGACATACACAAAACATTCGAAGTCTTGTAACCCCATGAGTACGTTATTCATGAATCTTTGAAACGTTGCAGGGGCGTTTTTCAACCCAAATAGCATTCGCTTATATTCGTAGTGTCCGAAGGGTGTACTAAATGCAGTTTTACATTTATCAGATTCCTTTATAGGAATTTGATAAAAACCTTTGGCTAAATCTAGTGTGCTGAAATATTTAGCTTTTCCTAATTGATCTAATATATCTGTAATATTAGGTAAGGGGTAAGCGTCGCCTACTGTTAAATCATTTAGCTTACGAAAATCGACCCGACTCTCCAGCGTTTTTGGCCTTCGAGTCTGCCTTTTTTGGAACTAATAAAAGGGGTGAATTCCATGCACTTGGACTTTCAACTTTATCGGATAATATTGTCTTCTAACATTTCATTAACTTGTTTATGGATTTCGTTTCCTTGGCTTTCGGGAAGTCTATACGGTCTGACAAATAAAGGAAGTTTATTTTCTTCTGTAAAAATTTCATGGAAATAAAATAAGACATTATAATTTCTACAAATTTCTATTATTATTGTCTTTCTTTCTTCTTTATTACAATGGTTCAATTCTATAGTTGTATTTATGTGTTTTAATCTATTTTTTATTATGTCTTCTATCTATTTCGACGGTATTATAATTCTCAATTTTTTCCCATTCATATTGGATTTTATTTGTATTAATTACCTTACTTTCTTCTGTAGTATTCATGATTAAAACTTTGAGTTTTTTATCAATAAGGCGTACCAGGGTTTTCGCCAAATATACTTGTGGGTTTATTTCATTCTTGTGGATTAGTGCATCTTTTGTATATTCAAAAGGGATCTCTACAAGTTTTTTGCAGTGAGGTTGCAAAGGTGATGGATTGCAGCTCGTAGACCTGAGGTTGAATTAACTCAATCCTGCTTTTACAAATTCTTTCATTATCCGTGGATAATGCCTTGGTTCCCTTTTTTATTGCTTTTATTTTATTTTTTGAGGTTTTCACTTTGGGGGGGGCAAGGTGATGGATTGTGGCCCATAGACATAAGATTTTAATAATAATTTTTGTTTATTTGTAGTAGAAAAACGTTATTACACATAAAGTTATCACACAATTTACAGAGATCTGGTATACACCTTACAGCTAGAAAGTCTTCATTTTATTATTTACATAAGGCTTATATTACATATGTATTAAATTTTGAAGTTTGCGAAGGAAAACTACAACAAAAACCTTCCAATTGAGACTTAAAAACTAAGGGAGGACTAGAGATGGAAGAAAAATTAAAAGAAGAAAAACAAATAGAAGGCTTAAGCCAATGTGAGATGAAGTAAATTACTAAATAAATAAGCGTTATAGGTTAACAAAATGAGTTAACGATAATAAATAAATTGTTGACAATAATAAATTAACAAAAAAAAAAAACAGAAAAGAAAATATATAAATAATTTTTTGTTTAATAGCGTTATGTTACATATAAACTAGATATTAAAGGATTATCAGAAATGCAGCTCAGCATTATAAATTTATCAGTTATCGCTTGGATACGATTGGATATTAGACATTAGACTTCTTATGTAATTCCATTGTAGAAAAATGCCAAGGCAAATTTAGATTCATTTTCAAGAATTTGTTTTGAGAAATTTTTAATTTTTTTAAATGCATTTGTGCACAAGAGCCTCAAACTGGACAAGCATATAAAATAATACATTGAAAAATGACTTTCGTAATTATAATTTTATTTTCGTTGCGAAGATTTGAATGTCTGTTAATTAATGGATATAACATTTTTATCGCAATATTAAATTTTTTTATCGTATTAGTGATATGCTCTCGAAAGAATAATTTTTGGTATAGGTAGATCCCAAGATATTTAACATTATTTGACCATGGAACTTTAAATCCGTTGATTATTAATTTAGAGCTAGGTAAAAAAACAAGATTTTCTTTTCTAGTAAAAAAGATGGCCTGTGTTTTACTAACGTTGACTTTGATTTTCCATTTCTCAAAGTATTGAGCAACATTATTAAGTTGGCATTGTAGTTCAGTCAAGACGTTTTGACCAAACTTATGCGAATAGAATATTGCTGTATCATCCGTATTTACACCATAATTGCAGCACGAAGATTTTGGTAGATCAGAGCAATAAATTAAAAAAAGAAGGGGACCTATAACTGAACCTTGAGGAACTCCGGCAGGAATATTAATGAAATCATTAATATGTACGCAGTAAAATCGGTTTGTTAGGAAAATTTTTATTATTTTGATTAATTGAAACGGAAAGCTATAATTTATAAGTTTGAAGATTAACCCGATGTGCCAAACGGAATCAAAGGCTTTTTCTACATCAAGCAGAATAAGACCACTGGATTTTTTTTCTCAAAGTTACATTTAACATAATTGCTTAAACGTTTTAATAGATGAGTTGTGCTATGAAACCTTCTGAAACCGAACTGTTCATTAGGCAAAATGTAATTTAAGTTCACAAATTTTAAAATTTTATCCCTTATAACTTTTTCCAAGACTTTGCTTATACTGCTAAGAAGACTAATTGGCCTATAGCTATCTAATCTGTTTTTTGGTTTACCAGATTTAGCGATGGGAATAACTTTAGCTACTTTCCAAGAATCTGGAAAATATTGAAGTTTTAAGCAAGAATTTATGATATGAGTAAGATAGTTTACAGCAACATTTGGAAGTTGTTTTAGCATATTATTTTTTATATCATCTAAACCGGAAGCTTTTCTTGTACGAAGCTCGCGAATAATCAGATTAACTGAATCTCAAGTTATAGTCGTTTATTAAAGTATCCACAATTGTGGAGTCAAAGCTCTCGCTGTGTTTACACAGTTATCAAAAGTATTACTTCCTAGATTTGAAGATACCTTATGATTGAGAAGAAAAGTATCAGCTAGAGCAGTAGCATTGTCCTTATTACGAATAATAGTTTTGTTTTCTTGAACCAATGATGGAATCTGAGCATATTTTTCCTTAACAATTTAGCTATATTCCAAAAGGGCTTACAGCCTTTTTTAAGAGACATTTTATTATCCCATTGTTTATTTATATGCTTTCTTATTTCTTCACGAATAAATATTGCATATCTTTACATTACATTGTAATCAGCTTGTACGCGATACCTACTCTATTCACGTCGATAATAGTTTCTTATTTTAAATTAATTAATTATGTAGGAAGGAAGTCTCATATAATTGATTTTAGGGACTATTTCTGGTACACAATATCTTACAGCATCCATTATTTTACTGGTAAAGAATTCAACTTGTTCGTCCATTTGGTAGGAGCTGTTTATATTTATTTGATCAATAGGAACCGGTGAAATACTATTTATTAGAATTTGTCTGTACTTTTTCCAGTTTATATTTCGGGTACCATTTATCAAACTATTTTGAGTTTAAACATTTACCGATAAGTTAAACATTACCGGCAAATGGTCAGAGCTCAGTTCATTTAGAGCTATGGGTTGTGATATAAATGACAGAATATTTGACAGAATCAAATCCCATGTCGATGGATTTGATCTAGACGAAGCGGGTACATGTTGGGTTGAAAGAATGTGAAACATTAAAGGGAAAAAAAAGAAGTAAATTCCGAGAGTATGTTACCCCAAGCATTGGCGCGACAGCAACCCGAACCCCTATGCCGACTGTTAAAGTCACCACAGCATATAACATTCACGCCTATACTACAAAGTTTCCGCAAATCATTTTTAAATTTGTTCCGTAGTTCAGGTGTAATTGATCCACCAGGGCAATAAATACTAAAAATATTAATTTTTGTAAAATCTTGCAAAAAAAATTTTATGCCTATATTTTCAATTACTTTAGTAGCAATTATTAGGTTTGCAGAGAAAGGTATCATTTTTCTAATAAGTATTGCAACTCCACCACCACGACTGTCTAGAATACTATTTTGAATGAAGACAATGACATTATTTACTATTATAAAGATACTTAATAGCTAATTGCGTGATAACTTGAAATTGTTGTTCTTTAGAACTGCATAACTTGAGCTTAGAAATTATTTCCAGAGTAAAGGTCTCTATCCAGCTCTCAAGTAATTACTCAAGGAAAAAGTTACTTAAGTTTCTTGAGTGTAAAAAAGTAGTGGACAAGTAATTTTGACGGCGAGAGTTTTGACAGTTCCAGCATTGTATCACTTTGTATTGAAAATTTAGGCTGATTTGTTTTCATCAAACATTGAAATAAATTTGTTGCAATAAATATTGAAATAATTCATTAAATGAGTAATGGCTGAATTGCAAAGGTAAGTAATAGAGAAAAGCGTTTGTTTACATTTTATTACATTTTGTTTACATGTTGGCAGACCGCTTCTTCCGGACAGCTTTCGACCGCTTCTCGGAAGACATCTGCCCCTCAAAATTGACTGCTTCTTCTTCTCCCTCCGTAGAAATGTTCATGTGCATGTCTAAAATATTCTTTTATTAATTTTAAATCAATTAATCAATGATATCAATAAAATTATTTAACTTTGAATGTTGGTTGCCAAAATTTTACTTGAAGTAATAATATAACTTGCATATATTTCTTGACATTCACAGTGTTACCGTTGTCACTTTTCAATGAAAAAAAAGTAGTAAGAACAGAAAATTTTTCTTACGAGCTGGATTCTCTTTCAAGTAATTTTGAGAAGGAAAAATTACTTTTCGATTACTTTTCAGATTTATGTATGAAAATAAGCTTTACTTGAGAGCTGGAAACAGGCCTTAAGTGGTGAAATTTCTTCTTCGGAGAAGAAGTCATTTGTTTTCTCTTGTTGTGATGATGTGCCGATATATGATGGCCATGTTGTTGTTGAATTTATCTGATCTTGTGGAACGTATTGATTTAAAGTTTTGCCTCTATTGTTTGAGAGAGGAGGGAAATTAATTATATTGTTTGGAACTTAACGCTCAGTTATGTAATTAGTAGTTGATGAATTGTTGTTGTTAAAAACCTGTTGCCTAACTAAGGAAAACATCATTAGCTGATTTTATTGCAATTTCGGCCCTGCTACAGGCTTCATCAGAAATCTTTGTGATACGCCGAGCAAGCGCATTAGCGCTCTGCACCACAGAGGCGATGAAATTTTAAGTGTCAATTTCTCAGTTTTTCTCCCTTTCATATTTTTCTCACGTTGTTGTTGTATTTTTGCTTTACTTTAGTTTTTATGCTTATGTTATTATTATGGAGTCCAACAGTCTGTTGGAAGTCTTCCTCTAACAAAGCATGGTTACTGAAGTTGTTTTTAAATTTTGCTGACAAATTTTCAGGCTGTTTCTGTTTTGGTCGTGCTCTCCCATTTGATTAAAGTCTTTCTATATGACCTTGTTATTATGTTGACTTTCTATGATTTAAATACAAATTCTAAATGTTTGATAGTTTAAATCATACTTGATTTTAACTACAAATTCTAGTTGTTTGATAGTTTGAAATCGTTTATTGAGCTTGATTTTAATAAATTTTTCTTTATGTGTATACAGGGTTGCCAATATTCGAAGCGCCCATTTTATTTTTAAATAAATCAAAGAAACCACAATTTTTTGTCTGTTCGTCATGAATATCATTTAATTGGGTTCAAGTAGATTTGCTTACATTATTTCTTGAATATGATATCTCGTAAATGGTCGCCATTGGCCTCTACGACATATTGTGCCCGTTTTGCAGCATTTTCCATGGTTTTCTTCAACATTTCGATGGGAATGAATGGCGGTTATTTCTTGACGGATGTTTGTTTTCAGCTCTTCTAGGGTCTTTGGCTTGTTGACGTAAACCTTTGATTTCAAATAACCCCACAAAAAGAAGTCTGGAGGCGTTAAATCTGGTGATCTTGGCGGCCAATCGAAATCACCATTTTTTGACATCAAACGGCCAGGGAACAATTGCTTCAAAAAATCGATTGTAGTGCGGCTTGTGTGTGGTGGCGCGCCGTCTTGTTGAAACCAGTAGTGCCTGATACGCTTTCGACGAACGATTGGCATGAAAAAATTGTTTATCATATCGCGATAACGCTCCTGATTGACAGTAACTCTGTGGCCATTATCATCTTCGAAAAAGAACGGCCCAATGAGCATTTTAGCACAAACGCCGCACCAAACAGTGACTTTTGCATCGTGAAGAGGTACCTCTTGAATCTCTTGTGGATTTTCAGTGGCATAAATACGGCAATTTTGTTTGTTTACCGTTCCGTTCAACTGAAAATGAGCTTCATCGCTCATTGACTTGAGTTTTCACTATTGACTTGTTTTGTTGAATGTAAATTTCAACAATTTTAGAGCGTTCGCGTGGCGTGTACTGTTCCATTGTAAACATTTGCTTGGAATGACGCTTCAAACGCGGTATGTCATTAGTCGATTTGGCATCACTGCGGAAATTTACAGTGTTGCCAGATGGGCGCTTCGAATATTGACAACCCTGTATATAGCGTGTTCTGTCTAAATTTTTGACAATTGATTGATTAACTTAAGGGAAAATGTTTCTTTTTTTTTCTTGCACTTGTATATTTTTTTTTGTGCGTATAGATTTGTGTCTTGTGTTTTTTTTTGCATTTTTTTCTTGCAAATATGAAATTAATATTATTATTTTCGAGAATATTATAATATAATACAAAAAAGTTTGGCTTACAAATTTTCCTTAATGTTGCCGCTGCTGTTGTAGTTGGTACGGTAGCACGCTGTTGATGTTTTTATTAATATTCCGCTGTTGATGTCGTCATTACTTTTGCTCGTTGTAGTTACTATTGTTGGTCCTGATCGTATTTCTGTTGTTGCGTTGACGTTGCTGTTCTAACGCTGTTTGTTTATGATGCCAGGAGGTTTTAAACCCTATATCTGGTTAACCTGGTCTTCGTTTAGAGATGGGCCAGGAGACTTCACGTCTTTGGTAACCTGATCTTTTTTCACTGCCAAATTTTTGCCAATTGCTTACTGCAAAGTCTGACTCTTATGGGTCTCTTTTTATTACTTATTTTTTTTTCTCACAAAATTTCACTTGCCGCTGTTCAACCTCGGCACGCTTCACTTTAAAAAATTTTTTAAGTAACTTTATTTCACCTGGTTTGGGATGTAGGAGTCCCACCGCTGCCACCAAATATTGGTTCTAACGTCTCAGGGTCTCCGTGCTTTCGCGTGAGGAAGAGAGACTTAGGGACGGGGAGCAAAAATAAGAACAACTGATTTTTTCTTTAATGCTTGCGTTTAAGCTAGATTATTTTAGTAAACAAATTTTATGTTTCAAAAGGCCCGCGGTTAATTAACCCTTTATTGACCTCGCGGTTAATGGTAATAAAGGACTGGTAATAAAAGGTAATAAAACTGGCAGAACTAATTTGAACGAGTTTCACAAAGGTCGCAGCCTCGTTTTACTTCCCCTTAGCGGTACGCAATCACGTACGCTTTGCATGTTACGCACTTGCAGGCAATGTACTATGCAAACAACGCAGAAGCTAGGGTAGACAAATGAACGACATTATGCTGACCGTGCAAGCCAATGCGGATGCACCCAACCGTTCCTTGCGCTTAAATTAGTGTACGCTTAAATTAGGCCAGTCTTTGTTTACTATCGTCTTTTCATGAACGCCGGCAGTTTGAGTCACCGTACTCAAATTGGGTCTGGATCGTTCATGAATTTGATAATTGTTTATGTCGAAATGCAAATCGCTGCATTTGTATCGACATCTGTAAATTTTATGTTTATTGGTTTGGATGTTTTCGGTTTTAAATAGTTCTTGGGAATTTATGTGAGGTCTGGGTGTACAATAGACCTTGCGGGTAGCGGCTAAAATATGCCATTTGATGACCAAATCAACGTTTTTAATCCTCAGGTCAATCGGAGTGTGCCAAACCGTGCCACAATGAGCTCTAAATTGGAAATATAGAAAACACTAAAAAAGTTGTTGTTTCTTGTTTTCTGCATTTTACCAGTTTGTATTCTCATTACACCATCTTATATTTAACTTGTTTACACATAATAGGAATGAAGTTTCCAAAATAGTCAAGAACTTCAAATTCAGTTAAAAAATAACAAGAAAACAATTATTTTTAACTCATAAAATATCTTTTATTAAAAATATTTGGACCTATTCTGCGGAATCTGTTATGAAAAAAATTCTGTTACTCTGTTATAATTTCCCATACAAATTTTTGAGCTGTCAAAAAATCTGTTACGAGATCAAAATTCGTATTCTGCACGGCAATCTTTTATGAAATCTGCTATAAATCATAGCAGATTTATCGAACTGTCAACAAATCTTTTACAAAATCTTTTATTTGGTATTCTGCATGACAAAATCTGCTATGAAATTTGTTATGAAAAACAACAGAATAACAGATAAAGTCAAGCTAAATCAGATTGTTTTGTGTTTCGTTACGTTAAATATATTAAACAAAGACTTGGAATACTACAAAATAGCTTTAATCCGTGTAGATTTTTTTAAATTGCATATAAAATGTATTTTATATTTTTGTACAATCATTTATAATTTTTATAATCAGTGTTTCTAAATAAAGAATTCTGAATATTTTTATGTGTAAAAAGTGCAGCATAAAAAATAATAATATATGTCAAGCTGACTTAAATCTAGAAAGGAATTTATTGTAGAAGTCGTTTGGTAGGATGAGCTACTACTATCGCCACCTTGCAGCATCTTTGATGTTTCCTTCAGAATTTCCAGATATGGTTACCACCTTTATACCCTTATTCAAATCAACGCATACATTATAATTAGATTGTATTGTCTGAAAATTAGATCCTGCGAGTCCAATAATTATACATACACAATCAGAACGCACATCTAGCTGTTCGGTAAAGTCATAATTGCGTCCACCACCATCATTGCTTTGACCACGACGATCGCGATCATCATACTCGTCTTTGTACGAACGTTGTTCCTTACGTTTGTAACTAACACGGACACCTCTGTCCCTTCCGCTACCACTTTTACGATAACTGCGTCCGTCACGACTTTTATTGAAACTTGAGCTTCTGCTATTATACTGCGTCCGTCACGACTTTTATTGAAACTTGAGCTTCTGCTATCATTGCAAACGGGCTCTGGGTCCTCCTCTTAGCCCGACATTGTTTTAAAACAAGCAATGTAATCAAAACGGACATGCTAGTTTGTAATGCTAATGCATCACACGTCTTTAATGCTAATTTTGCAAAAATATTTACAATTCACACGTTAAAACTACAACTTCAACTTGCGTTGTTTTCTTTAATTTATTGACAGCAATTGACAGGGTGTTGACGTGTGTCTGTCCGTCCCTTTAGTTTTAATTAAATTAAGTTTTAAAAGTCAATTGTCTGTCTCAAATGTTCCGTCGTGTGCGTTAAAGTTTATAAAATAACAATGAGTGTTTTGTGTAACAAAGAATAGAAAAACTAAAAAAGAAAAAAAAAATTAAAAATAAACAATAACATAACAGCAGCTTCAACAAGAACATCATCAACAGCACAGCAGCAAAACTTGTTTCAAAGAGAGCCGCTAGCTGCAGCATCATCATCGCTGGACAGCAGTGCAGTTTTTTTTAGCTGACCACGCGAGGGGCTCTTCTATGCTCCTCGCAGTGTAAGTTATTGTTGTTGTCTTCGTTTCCGTCATCTCCGATATCCTCTTCCATTATTTACGTTTGTAAGTAGGGATGCACAGTGGGCTAAATTGTGCTGAAGTAAAGGCATAACACTTGCTTCAGTACTTTTGTATTGATAATGTTGTGCAATTCTCTTGCAGCCGTAACTAATCACCTAAATTACCTTATATGCCCTTATTTGTTTGATATTTGCATGGTGCGGAAATGTCGGGTCATTTTCGCATAGATTTTTGCAATATTCGTGGACTGAGGGCAAATTTTTTTCGGTATATGTTCATTGTACTCTACAAAGGCCTCAAATAATGGCACTAGGCGAGACCCAGGTGGCCAAGGATGCAGATCCACTGGATTTTCATATACCTGGGTACCGCTTACTGTCATTATTTTCTTTGCATAGAGGCATCGCCCTTTTTTTAAGAACGGATGTAGCGTACCAGTGTGAGAGGAGTCTGAACGTGACTGATCCAGAGTTCAGCTCAATGTGGGTTAGGTTCAGGCTTCGCTCTTATTTGCTGCATTTTTGTTTTATTTATAGAAGCCCGAATCTAGGTAGAGAGCCCACTTTTAACAAACTGGACTCTCTCTCTCTCTCTCTCTCTGATTCGATTACGTATATTTTGGGGTTGTTTCCTGACAGTGAGATCGTTGTAGCAAGCGATTTCAATGTTCACAACCCGGCTTGGTTACGTCACTCGGGTCCATTGACACCTGTTGGGCAATATGTTGAGCTATTTGCTGAATCGAACCAATTGATTCAACTAGTGAAGGAACCCACTTTTTTTCCTCAAAGTGATATGCATAGCCATAATACCCTTGACCTTTTTCTGACTTCACATCATGAAAAATATCAACGCACCTCTTGGTAACTCGGACCATTGTACCATCTCCGCTGTTTTTCCATATTCTAACCCCTGCACCTCTATGCCTAAAGCCCCGAACAGGACTGCATGGTTTTATGGAAAGGCAAATTGGACTGCGTTAAATAATTTTTATCGCAACTTCAATTGGAAATTATGTTTCGCTGATAGAAATGTGTATGCCGCGGCTGTCATGGTACAAGAAATTATTTTATTGGGTATGCGGTCTTTCATTCCCAACAAGATGAGAAGCATTAAACCAAAAGACTCATGGTTTAATGAGATGTGCAGGATTGCAGTCAGGTCAAAAGAGGAAGCCTTTCAAAATTGGCGTTCTAACAATAATACTGATACTAAAAGACTTCGCATCGAGGCAAGGAATCGCTGTAATGCAATTTTAAAACAAGAAAAGTTTCTGCACGAAGCTCGCATTCGAGAACAGGTTCTTCTCTGCCCCAAAGAGAGCAAAAATTATTGGTCATTTGTTAAAAGAGTTAGGAACCAGACAGCGTCATCGATTCCAGCTCTTTTAAAAGATGACCAAATCTTCACTGATTCGGCTGATAAAGCGAACCTATTGGCTAGATTGTTTGCACAAAATTCCACTCTCTCGGATAGCAATCAGCCACTGCCCTTTGTTGGTGGTGGATCTTCTGCAATGCAGGAGATATACTTTCGAACGATAGCAGTTAAAAGGGTCCTTACAAATCTCAACGTAAACAAAGCCTCTGGTCCTGACGGCATACCGCCAATTGTGCTTAAAATGTGTGCTTCTTCGCTGGCTCGGCCTTTGCGCAACCTTTTCAACGTCTCCTATAGAACAGGAGTATTTCCATCATGTTGGAAGGTGGCAAATGTCCAGCCGGTACCTAAAAAGGGTGATGCCACGAACCCTGTAAACTATCGACCCATTGCGATATGCTCTAAGCTTTCCAAAGTTATGGAGAGCGTAATAAACTTCAACGCTGTGAACTATCTGTAGCGCAACCAACTGCTCAGTGACCGTCAATATGGTTTCCGTAGGGCTCGCTCTACTGGTGACCTTATGGCGTTCTTAACCGAAGAATGGAATAAATGCGTTCACTTTTTCGGCGAGAGCAGGGTTGTTGCTCTTGATATTTCTAAAGTGTTCGGCCGAGTGTGGCATAAAGCGCTCGTGTCAAAACTTGTTGCATATGATTTTGGTGGCAACTTTGCTCGATGGATCACGTGTTTCCTCAAGGACAGAAGGATTCGAGTCGTAGTTGACGGTATTTCGTCCGAGGAGTTCGCCATTAACGCAGGAGTACCGCAGGGTTCAGTTCTATCGCCAACTTTGTTTCTGGTTTTTATCAACGACCTTCTGTCGTTGACGCATAACCCAATATATTCGTTTGCGGACGACAGCAGCATTTGTCATTCATAATCTTTTAAAAAACGCCCAAGCTCTATGGAGATTGAGAGAAAAAGGCAAAATATGAATGACACACTCCTAAATGATCTACAAAAAAATCTCCGAGTGGGGTCTTGCTAATAGAGTAGAGTTCAATGCAAGCAAGACCCAGTGCTGTATGTTAACCCACAAGCGGATGGATTTCCCCTTAGCACCCCTCAATATGAATGGTGTGGATCTTGTGGAATCAGCCGCTCTTGACGTTCTGGGCATATCGAACAAGTGTGATCTTCGTTGGAATGATCATATTTTCGATGTGTCGAAAGAAGCGGGCAAGTGCCTAGGTTTTTTAAAACGGTGCAAAAAATATTTCACCTCAGCTGATTCTTCGAATATATGAGATTTACACCTCATATATTAGACCGAAAATGGAGTACAATTCGCACATTTGGGCAGGGGCTTCAAGATCTTATTTGGAGCTTCTGTATCGAATTCAACGTCGTGCGATATATTTGATAGGGGATGAAAGTATTTCAGGAAAAGGAAAGTCTCCTTGCGAGCGTGTTTCCCGGCAGTTTTGAGCTGTGCAAATTTAAAACAAATATTCACCGACACTACTCCATCTATCCACCCTCCAACTAACTATCACCCATCTTCCGAATCAACACAATGCTTACGCATTTATAGGGGGCATACCCTGAGCGTTGGTTTAGTCTAAAAAAAAATCAGCTGTTTCATAGCAGAAGTTAAAGGAATTGTAATAGATTTTTGTTTTCGAAGATTGATAAAAGGGTACCATAAAAGTTCGAACGGCAGAATACTAATTTTAACAGGTCTTTTATGGTCGGCATCTTTTATGATTCATAACAGAAAATTCATAACGGAATTTGGCAGATTTTATTATACTTATTATTTTCGAAATTCTTAAAGGTCGAAATTCGACCTTTTTCCTATGACCTTCGACCTACACTGTGATATTAAATGGCTTTCGTTCTCAGGTGAGCGTAAAAAGAGATAAAAAACGACTCTATTTCTATTTTCAGTTTGCCGCGCTCAGTGTTAACCACCGACTTTTCATACAAAAATACGTTGTATTGGGAAAAGCTACGGTTTTTGAGATATCGTCATAAATTTGATGTCAAAATAACGGGAATTTTTCAAAATTTACTGTTTGTAAGAAATTTCACCTTCACAATATACTATATTTGCACATGATGCTTAAAAAAATGCTTACTGTAGGGTATCCGTACCCGAAGAAAACTGTTTGCTAAAGTGTTGTGGTTAAGCAAAACTTGTGCTTGAATCTCAGCTTCTTCAAAATTATGGTAGATTTCAGCAAAAACTAATCAAAATTTGCTATTCCAGTTTAAATAACTAAGCAAAATTTTGATTAAATTCAAGAAAAATTTTGCTAAGTTATTATAAACTTCAAGAGCAAATTTCTAATTTATTCAAGCAAATATTTGCTTAGTTATTACAAATTGGAATATAAAATTTTTATTAGTTTTTGCTGAAATCTAGCATATTTTTGAAGTGAAATAATTATTCACATTCAATTAAATTTAAAAATTACCACCATCTGGAGATTTGAACCTCGGCCGCGTGAATGTTAGTGCATAGTCTTATCCACTCGTCCATCGCAGTTGTTAACCATCACCTAATTTTCTTTATTAAGAATAAACGTGTGCTCGTGTGTTTAAAAGAAATTTGCCTGAATTTTATGCTGACTAGGACATGGATAATTATAACCTTTTTGCGCAGTTCTTTGGACCTCATATTACTTCAACACTTTCGCAAACATGTTCTTTTAGTAGGCGTTAGAATTCGAGCTCTCTTCCAGAAAAGTAAGATTTCGTCGAACACTAACCGGGTTTTTCAGTAATGGTTTTCTTTTCGAAACGCACATTGTCTGAATAACGAAGCAGTTTCGACGATGTCGATAATCAAAAAAATGGTCTTACGAATCAAAATTTTATTTATTTCCAAATATTTATTGAAAAACACACAAAACCGAACAATGTCATTTGAAAAAATTGTAACTACTTTCTTCAATATTTGAAACTTTGATTTAATTTTGGCAAGACTTGGCACACTTCGATCAATTTGAATATTTAAGACATTTATTTTAACACCAAACCTCACATTATTACTGCTACCCATAATTGGAATTAAAAAAAAAAATTTCATACAACGCTGCGCCAGGTCTAGTGTACAAAATGTACAGAGGAATGTTGTGGCATACAACACCGCAGTGTCTTTGTGCTATGTGCCGTCAATTCTCAGCAATAATCTTCATTATACACAAAAGGAATGGCCTTAAGGACAAACATAATCGGCGAAGCCAACATCAAAAACGATCCTATGGTGAAGAGAGAAAATATCCTACTTCCCCCGTTGCACATTAAATTGGGACTCATCAAAACCTTAACCAAAAAGCTGGATAAAGAGCGTGCAGCGTTCGTTTATTTACGATTCATTTCCACACATCTTTCATATGTAAAGATCAAAGAAGGCGTCTTCGCAGGACCCGAGATAAAAAAGTTGCTAAAAGACTAAAAATTTCCAAAACTTTTGTCTCCCGTTGAAGCTGCAGCCTGGAATTCGTCAAGCTGGTTGTTGCCAATTTTCTTGGAAACAACAAAAGCCCAAATTACAAGGGTATCGTTGAAGATTTGGTGAAAAATTATGAAGCAATGGGTATGTATTCTTTTTTCTATTATGTCACTTAGTTTATTGTTATACATTAGATTTTAATTTTTGAATTATTTTCATGTTCCCGGCAGGAGTGCGCATGTCATTGAAAATCCATTCCCTCTATTCTCACTTGGATTTTTTTCCGGACAATTTGGGACGTGAGTGATGAGCACGGATAACGTTTTCACCAACAAATGAAGGTCATGGAGCGACGGTATAGCGGTTTCTGGGATACAGCCATGATGGGCGATTACATTTGGTCTCTTCTACGAGAAACAAATTACGAAAGCTCCAAAAGACAGAGAAGAAGTCAGAATGTTTTCAGAATTTAAAAAAAGTGTAATCGGATGTTGGAAGAAAGCTTTCATAAGACCAAATGAGAGTATGCTAATAATAAACCAGTAGCAAGATGCAGCAGCTTTTTAAATTTTCTTAATTTTATTCTATTTTTGAAAGTTTTGAAATATTATTGTTATTTAAAGCCTAGCACTTGGAACTATGATCTATTATAGTACACAATTTTATTTTTTTTAGTTATAACAACCAAAGGCAAGATTAGCTTAACAAAAGTAAATTATAGACTTAATCTAAAAGTATGTCAAACTTAAATTCTAAAAATTAAAAAAATTAAAATATAATAGAAGTTAAAAATAAAAAATAAACAAATATTGAGAGCAGTTTATTGAGGAGAAGAAGAGAAAAAGTAAAAATACATTGTCTAAAAAAGCCTCTCCCTACGATTTCTTTTAGCCTTCGAGGCAGAGCATTCCAAAGTCTAATGGCACTAATGAAGAACAAGGGAGGTGTTTAGCGAATTATGCCTAGGTACAATCAAAATACGACTTCTTCTAGACAAGCAAAATTTAAGTTTTTCATACCGATAAAGAGGTGTCTTTTCATGAATGAGATTATGTAGGTTAATGCAGTATCTTTCGTTAATATATTCAGTACCTATATGAAGTGCAACAGAGATGATAAATCGAAAATGATAGTATCGAATGCATAAAATTAACCAAAATGTTTTGCGTTAACACGAGAAATCAAATTATAGACGAATTAATAATTTTTGTTTTGTACAATGCGTTGTAAATATTTTTACAATAGCCCAAACTGGCCGAAACTGACAAAAAAGGGCTGAAAGTGGACGTAACCGAAACCGAATATTCGGTCGGACACTAATTAGAGGGCTGATTATATGTGGCAGTATAAGTTTCAGAAACTTAATATGAATTCCATCTTTACCCATTGCATTTGATTTAATCTGCATGAGACATTTGCCAACATCGAGCTCATTTACTGCAGCAAACTAAAAATATTGTTGCACTGCCAGGCTACAAGGGAGAAAAGTGTTATTACTGGATGAAGTAATAGAGTCAATCAGTCCTATCGCGACTTATTTTTCACACGGAATTGGAAAAGGGAGTTTTAATTTTTAAGATAAATTTTAAGAACATTTGGAAAATTTTTAATGCAAATTTATTTATCGATGGTTGATAAACAAATTTACATTAAAAATGTTCCAAATGTTCTTGAACTCATTGTCGCCATCTTAATTGTGTGTCCAACAATTCGATATTTAATTTTGTCAATTGGTTTTATTTCTTCTATAGAATCTTTAAAATTATCACCTTTTGAACTGAATTCATCTTCAGATGACATTTATAATTCACTAAGTCACTGTAGATTTAGCACGTGGATTTTTTTTTTACTTCATTGTTTCTTTTTATATAAATATATTCTTCTCCTTTAGTTTTTAACATTAATATATTTACAACCGATTTCTCGTCGCCAATTTGTGATGTCTTTATATTCGTTTGTATAATAAAAGCACAGCTTAGAGACAAAAACAAGGTGGTTTTTTATTTGATTAATTCTTTTATATATTAGAGAGGAGATCTGTGCGCGTTTTAGCCAGTATAATCGATAATTATCGACTCAGTGGTACAATGTTGCCAATAGATCCCACCATTGAAGTCACCACATTTTTAATGTTATTCCATAGCTTTTTGGTTGGAAGGGAGAGAGCCTGTAAACAGACTCATTCCTTGCAATTCTATAGGCTTGACAGCGGATTGAGCTGCAGTTTTTTCTCCGTAACTTCCGAAGTTTGTTTCTTTTTTTAAATAGCATTAAGAACATCCTCTGTAAACCAGGGACAATACTCATTTTTTATATTAATCGTACACAAAGGAACTTGTCCCTCAAACAAATATTTAATTGGTTCTATAAGGGAACTAAGTTTATCATTAACATGGTGATGAAACCAGCAATCATTCAACGGGGTCACATATATATTTTGTAACAAAGACGCATAATTAATGCATTTGAAATCTCTATAAGACAATTTACATGATGTTACATTACGTGATAAGTTTATGTTTAACGAGAAAAAAATTAGGTCATGGTTAGATACAAAGTATAGTTGATGAAAGATTCTATAAAATAATCAAGAAGACTTGGAATTGTGATATTAGAAAACCGGGTGGGTAAGTCTTCATTAACTACCGATAACCCTAACGATGATATTTTGTCAAATAAAACTTGTTTCGATAAGTCACTTGAACGTATGTTTATATTGAAGTCACCACACAAAACCAGTAAATCATAATCAACAATACAGGTAGGAACGTAGAAAACAAGGGGTCAGTGGGAAAACATTTATTAGGGTTGTGTTGTACACACATGATAAAAGCATTTAAGTGTTAATATCTGATATGCAAACATTTAAATATTCAATTCCTGGTGCACAGGATTTACTTGCTAACTCAGAAGTCAAATTGATCTTACAGTAAATTGTGACTCCTCCACCACTTCTTTCAGAACGATCATTTCTATAGAGCTTATAATTTTTAATATTGCAGATTGCATCACTTACATCATTACATAGCCACATTTCAGATATGCAGATTATGTCGATTAAAGAGTCTCAAAATCATATTTTATGTAGTGTTTAGTCATATTTAGACTTCGTGCATAAAAGTGTACCACAGTGCACATCCCATTGTGCTGGATACACAGTACGTTTAACATAATTTTGCTGTTTTCACCAGCACCATTAGATAAGTGTCCACCATAAGAAGATACGAGAGAAGAGAGATTTTTAGCCAAAGTTGGTAGAGTAAGAGTAAGAAAAACAAGATTAAGGCTGAAAGAAGATAAAGACTAAATATAATTATACACACTACAATAGTAGTAAACATCAGTAACATTGATTTAGTTGTCCGACGTAGCAACATTAGAGTAAGTGGGGGTCCGCCATCTAACGTTTTTTTTTTTTTCAACTAGTGCTTATTTCGTGAATGGTAACACTTAGCTCATGTCTGATTTGACAGATAATTAGTTTTGTCCTTCCGCTGAACGAATATGGTTGTGTATTTGCTTGAACAACGCTGGGAAATATTGCGACATTACTTTGAAAATCATGGTAATGTTGCAGAATGTGTGCGAAAATTGCGTACGGATTTTGGAAGAAGAGAAGCACCGTCAGCTCCGTATGTTCGTTATCTTGTGAAAAAAGTGAAAGAAACTGGCATCCTCATCGATAAACCAAAGCGTGAAAAGCCAAAAGCAGTGCGTACACCCGAGAATATTGCTGCTGTTGCAGAAAGTGTGCGTGAAGCGCCATCAACATCAATTCACCGTCGTTCTCAACAATTGAACACTTCGGAGACATCATTGAGACGAATTTTGCATAAAGACCTTGGTATGACGCCATACAAAGTCCAATTGGTTCAGAAGTTGAAGCCAACTGACCATCTAATGCGTTTTCGCTTCGCTAAGAGGGCCTGCGATCGACTTATAGAAGATGCCGATTTTGCCAAAAAATCATCTTTTCAGATGAAGCTCATTTTGATCTTGGCGGGTATGTAAACAAGCAAAATTGTCGCATTTGGGGCACAGAAAACCCGCACGCATACACTGAAAAGCCGCTGCACCCAAAACGAGTCACTGTTTGGTGCGGATTTTGGTCCAGAGGCATAATTGGGCCATTTTTCTTCGAAAATGAGCAAGGAGTGGCCGTTACAGTCAATGGCGATCGTTATCGGGCCATGTTGAACGAATTTTTGTTCACAAAAATTGAAGAGGAGGATATTGGCAACATTTGGTTTCAAAAGGGCGGCGCTACGTGCCACACAGCCGAAGCTACACTCGATGTTTTGCGCCCTGTTTTTGAAGATCGCATTATCAGCCGCAGAGCTGATGTCGTTTGGCCACCTCGGAGCTGCGATTTGACACCGTTGGACTATTATTTGTGGGGTGCCCTCAAAGATAAATGTTACGCCGACAAGCCAGAGACAATTGACGCTTTAAAGGACAATATTCGTGAAGCCATTAGTGAAATACAGCTGCACACAATCGATAATGTGCTTAAAAATTGGACCGATCGTGTAGGCTACTGCATGGCCAGCCGAGGCAGCCATTTGAATGAAATTATTTTCAATTATTAACCGGAAGGATTGTACTTTCAAATAAAAAAATAAATTTGAGAAAACATCCAGTAGTTTTTTTTATAGAATTTTCAAAAAAAAAAAGTTATTTGGCGGACCCTTTATTATGCCTTCGAGATGCTCCACACTGCTGATGAGAACACTATCCGCATTTTTTCCAATCTAATAAAGACTGAGCCACGAAAAGTATATGCGTTGTATTTTCTTTTTCGACGTTTGTAAGCGATCGCAGCTTGGAGAAGTTTTCTGGTCTCAGTATCAAGGCTTTCATGGATTTAAACGTGTTCATCCGTTCTTAAATTTGCAGCAGATTTATTTTGTCGTCGATATGATCCGAAAGCCTTCAAAACGCGATTTCGGTCATATGGTGAAAAATATTTAATAATTACCAAAGGGTTTCCATGTTCGATTTAATACGAAAAATAGCTTTGATCATTTGACTCTGGAACTGGACAAAGTGACATATACGATTTAACATACTTTTAAGGTTTACGGTAGGCCAAACAAAACAGCATCCGCAGAAAAATACGAAGCACGGCTAGTTGGTTTGTTGTTGATGTTGTTATTGTTGTTGTTACTAACATTGTTGTTGTTGTATTTATTAAGTTGCTTTGCAAGTACTTCGCATCTTTGAAATTTGGCACTGATAGCGGACACATCAGTCTCCAGTTTTCCCAGTTTGTTTATTATGTCGGCTGACATGTTGCTAAATAGCTCTATTGAGTGCTGTCGTAGACGATCTTCCAACTGCCTTAGATCTTCTTTTGCTCTCGCATTGAGTCGTTCTTCCATCGCATTCACGGGTTAGCATAGGTGACGGCGCCATTATCAGAGAAGAAGAGCAGTCAGAAACAGCAGGATAAATTTTAATCGAGTAAAAATGTTGTTATATTAGGAAGCACTGAGTTAAGCCGAGACAGTTCGAACGTGATAATCGGCTTCAGTTCGTTCGCGCCTGTTTTGAGTTTATGTACTTCTTTTGCTTTGTTTTTGCTTTCTTTGTTGATTTTCAAAGCAATGGCAAAAAGCAATAATATAATTGGATTGTGCGAAAATTTAAATCAAACACATCTAAATAAAGCAAGAGGCAACAAATATGCGTTTTAATAAAACTTTAGTTCATTTTACAAATGTCATGAGAATACACGCTTTTAGCTCATTTATGAATCTAGCAAAAAACACGTCTGTTCACTTGAAGATCAACAAACCGAGTTCTGACTAACTAACTAACTAGATAACGGATTAACTAGTTTATTTATTTATTATTTTTAAGTACTTTGTAAGGCGGCCTCGAAAATTTAGTGGTAGCGCGCTTGACTATCAATCAGGGGTTCCGGGTTCGAATCCTGGCTGGGCCATGGTCCTACGCTATAACCTTTCTTTTCTTATTTCTAATCAAAGAAACTTGCGACGAAAATTTACGAAGAAAAGTTGTATTTGGTGTTGGTAGGAAAAGTTTATGGAGAGGAACGCTTAGTAACTTGATTTGACTGAGGTCAAGGCATAACACCTTGCTTCATATTTAAAATCACATGTTTCTACAGCTTCTGCCACATTAAGAACATCCTACACAAAAGTTTCACTTGATTACTCCCTTCTTCCATACTGTGGTATCACAACGGACCAAAAATATGATATAAGTGGGTTGGTCTAAAGACCTGCCACCACCTTAACCTAACCTAACCTAAGTACTTTGTAAGATAGGAAAAAATAGTTTGAGATTGTAATTCATCAGTAGACGAAATAAATAAATTGAAAATTAATATCAAATGCTGAATTTCAACTGATTTGGAAAAATAAAGAAAATACGTTTAAATTGTCAAAAAGTTGAATTTAGATCTTCCACTAAAAAATTCATAACTTTACCATTTTAAAATGGATTTTAATCAAAAGTAAAATTTTTTTAAAAGATCAAAATAAATGCGAAAAAATTCAAACACATTTTAACTTTCCAAATCCTATTTTTTTCTTAGGACAAAATGTGTATTTTTGACCCCGATTTTTTCCAAAAAAAAATCGAAACCAGCTTCTAGCTTGCTACTCTCCGAATTTCATAGACGCATTTACTCATCTGTCAAACTCCAATCGCGTTGCCAGATTTCTACATCAACTCTTAAACTCATTCCTAGTTGCCGGATCTTCACATCATCCCTCCTATATTTTTCAACTTCAGCTTTAAACTCGGCTTAGACGTCTTTGGATCCTCCTGGAAAGACTTGGGTACATTATCCTTACTTGGCATCGATTCAAACTCTTCGACCGGATTGGAAATTGTTGGAACTATCTTCAAATGGCCTATATTACGCCTATACACTTTTTCATTACCCAAACTGTTACGTCGTTTCCGTTTCGATCAATTACTTCAAATTCCTCTGATCCAAATGTAGTTGTTAGTTTATTTAGGAATATTAAATTACACAGAAGAACCTTATCTCTAATTGTGTTACTCTGAGCCCTGCGATCCTCATCACCCTTCCGTCTTCCTTTTTCCTTGTTTAAGATATCTAAATCCTTCGCTTCGGAGTCCAATATATCCTCGTCGATATCATGTACGGTTGGAATTTTATCTCGAATTACTCTTTTAAACAGCATCTCTGAAAGGGCTTTCCCCGTCATGCCATGTGGAGTTACATTATGCATTAATATGGATTTCTGAAGCTCCTCTTTATAATTTGCACCCTTGGCGTGGGCCATTTGAAGACGCTTCAAAAGTGGCCTATTCATGTTCGCGACTTCGCAATTTGCTTGCGGCCAATATGATGGGGATGTCAATCAAGTCAATGTTATTATTTTTACAAAATAGCCTAAACTCTTCGCTAACAAACTGGCGCCCATTGTCGGCTATAATAGATTTTGGATATCCTAATCTTGAAAACACTTCATTTAAAATTCTTATTATTACATTATCAAAATTCTTATTATAATTCTTATTATTAGACGATGTAATTTTCTTCAAGAATGGCTTCATGGTATTGCGAATAGTCGATAATGACAAAAACATAATCATGGTTTGGCAAAGGTCCTAGTAAGTCCATTGCTACACATTGTCATGAGCCATTTGTAGTACTAGTCTATTCATTGGAGCTGGTCGCATTGGCCTTGACAACAACAAACAGTCCCGACATCTCTTGACAAAATTTTCCACGTCTCTATCAACCAGAGGCCACCATATTTTAAAACGTACCCTTCGCTTCATGGCTGTCTCTCCCGGGTGTCCTTCATTCGCTAGTTCAAGAGCTCTAGTTCTTAAAGCATGTGGTATCACAATTTTTGTTCCTCGCAATAAAATATTGACCATCGTGCATAACTCCAGGCGGAATGAAAACATCATACATACATGTATGATAAACATCATACATACATACAAATTGGCCTTACCAAAAGGTAAAATCTCTTAAAATTCCACAAAAATTAATCTAATGACGTACAATTTTGCATATAAGCTTTAACCCATAATATGCAGTTTGAGTATGAAATTTTTAAAAATTCGTACAATGGCTTAAAATTTTTAAAATTAGTTTAAATCTTAACTATGCGCTCGATTTTTTAAATTTAAAAGAAAACACTGAAAAACCGCCCAAGTCCCATACCTTTAAAAATTAAAAAAATTAATGTTTAAACTTGATATTAGGCTTTTAAGCTTTAATAAACAAAGAGGTCCAAATATAAAATATTTGGATAAAAACCACACCTTATAAAAGTGAAGTCACCCACATAAAGCACCATTCAAGACTTCTATTAAACTCATGTGAATAAACTCCTACCCTGTAGTTATTGTTTCATGCTCCACAATAACTTTGCTCGAAGAGAATTGATAACTTCTTTCGTATTTCAAACCCCTTCACAAGAGGAGATATTTAGAGGCACTGAACTTAATTTTAAAGAATCACTTCTTTCTTTGAAGGAAAAATTAGGCAATAAGAAAAAGTTGTATAGATTAACCGATTCGTTTTGTATCACGAAAAAACACACCAACGATAAGCAGGACAAGATAAGCAATACTTTTTTCCTTATATAAATCTATTGTGTCTCATTTCGTGAAAGTCGTTTATTATTTTCGTAACTCAAGCGGTATGAATGCATGCAAGAAAAATATGGTATAGAGGTCAAACACAACAAAAAATGTGAAATGAGGGGGGTCAGTTTTCGCTCTCAAGAAGTAAGGCAATTTATGCTTACAATTAAGTTAAAGCAAAGTAATTTTTGTTGCTGATCTGACATAGTGGCACAATATTCTACAAGAGTGTTATGCTGCTTGAGTATGCTGATGGTATCAATAGCATTGGTCATAATACGCACGAAGTCAGAGCAGCATTCTCCTGATTAGAAAGAGAGTCAAGTCGAATGGGTCTTGCAGTAAATGCAGATAAGAAGAAATACTTGGTGTCAACAAACAAACAGTCCCTGCGTCTTGGAACCCACGTTACCGTTGACAACACCTCCCTCGAGGTTGTGAAAGACTTCGTCTATCTCGGATCCAGCATTAACTCAACTAACGATATCAGCATTGAGATCAAACGAAGAATAACTCTTGCCAACAGGTGTTACTTTGGGCTAAGTAGGCAATTGAAAAGCAGAGCCCTCTCTCGAAAACGAAAAGCGCGCTCTATAAATCGCTCATCATGCCCGTCCTAGTTTATGCATCACAAACCTGGATGCTGAGAATTACAGATGAAAATAGTTTAGTAGTAAGACCGACAGACCAATCTGCATCAATGGCGAGTACCGAATACAGTGGAATGATGAACTGTACGAGCTTTACGCTGACATCGACATAGTCAAGTCCATTAAAATGGAGCGACTTCGCTGGCTAGGTCATGTTCAGCGCATGTAAGACAATGCTTCAGTGAAGAAAATATTCGATTCGGTTCCCAGCGGCGGTCAACGCAGAAGAGGACGACAGTATCTTCGTTGAAAAAGACCAAGTAGACGACAACCTGACGAATCTTGTTATTTCCAACTGACGCCAGCAACCGAAAGACAGAAATGGCTGGCACACATTCTTAGATGATGCCATTATTGACATATGGTTGTAGCGTCAACTAACGAAAGTCATTTTGGTTTATAAAAATTCGATAGAATGATGTGATTTTCAAGTATATAATTCAAATATATAATGTGAAGGAATAAATTGTGAAGGAATAAATTGATTTTATACACTAGAAAAAAATTACAAGGGTTAGAAGAAATGTTTTAAGTTTGGAGAAGAAATACAATTTTTAAAGTGAAAACTTCTTTAGGCGCGTTGAACGATTTTGGTAAAGGGTAAATCTTTGGTTTGCGTCATTGTCTTTTTCCGAGTAACTCTCGTCATCAACACAGACAGCAAAGATAACAAGATAGGAAACTTAGAAAACATAAGCAAGCAACTATCAATAAGTTCCTCTGCTGACGCATCGTTCTTTCCCCTCCCTTTGTTCCGCTACGAAACATTAGCTGAATTCCCGTGGCACTAGATCAGATCAACTCTCAGTAAAACAACGTTAGTTCAACTTTATATCAATTTGTCATCAGAGACTTGAAACAGCTGTTTTAAGAACAATAACAAAAGAAAACAACAATACCAAAACGCCCATTGAGCGGTGAAACGTCAAAATAGGAAAATGAATAGTTATTTAGATTTGCCAACTATGTTCGTTTTGATAAAAATGTTTGAAACTTGGCAGCATTTTAAGATCAGAAATAGAGCTAGAAATCGAGCTGGTTTTTATTTTTGTTTTTGTTTTGTGAACAAAATAGAGCCGCGCTCTAGATCAATGTCCACGGGAATGCAGCTATTGAATGTTACTGTTTTTTTCATTGTACAGTTGCGGTCAAAAGAAAAGCAGTGGTTTTATATTCAGACAATAAATAAATAATACTAGTCTGGATAAATAATACTAGTTTTCAAATTTCGGATCCGGTAAGCCCATTATAATCCTATATGTATTTTCAACACTGGTTCCAAATATGTACTCAGTTTTCTTCTATATTGAAAAATGTTCAAGATACAGGGTGTTTTACACTTTTGGCAAGTTTTTAGTATTATTTATCTAAAATTTAAACTACTAATAATAACATAAAAAATAATATTTTCTATTTTAGAAAAAATATCAACTTTTCCATCAATATATCAACCACTTTCGTGTCATGTACTGTAGCGGAGCTAAAATTTTCAGATTATTCAACGAAATATCAACAAATTTTGTATCTTTTATTTAGCGGAGCTGTTAGCATCCAAAATTAGAGTTTAAAAAAAACCTGTGATTAAGTGTATTTTTACATGAAAAACAGGCATTTTAAATTTGAACGGCCAAAGATACAAAATTTGTTGATATTTCGTTGGATAATCTCAACATTTTTGCTCCGCAACCGCGCATGACACGATAGTGTTGATACATTGGTTGAGAAGTTGATATTTTTTCTAAAATACGAAATATTACTTTTTATTTTATGGTGAGTAGTTTAGATTCTAGATCAATAATACTAAGTACGTGCCAAAAACGTAAAACACCCTGTATCTGGAAATTTTTACAATATAGAAAGAAACTGAGTACAGATTTCGAAGCAGCTTTGAAAGTACATACATTATACAGCTGTATATGTAGAGCTAGCTGTAGGCTAAAATAAAAAAATTTTAAATTTTTGATATTTGCTTTTTGTTTGACTGGCCGTGAAGTCTCTTTTAATGCCTCCACTTGAGATCTTGCTACCAGGCAAACAAAAAACATAGCAAGAAAAGTGCTGTTTATTTTCCGCCGCCAATTCGGTTCATCACCTCTAACGTTGCGCAACCGATGAGATACTGCTCTTCTCTGTTCATCATTGTAGTAGATTTGCTTGGTAATTGTTGTTGTAAATGTATTTTATTTCAGCTAAAGATCTACATAAACATTGACAGAAAAACAGTAAATATCCTTCATGATTTCTTTTTGTCAGCAGATAAACTTATTGATGGTTGCTTGCCGCCATAGTAGAATTAGACAAGGTAGTGTAAGGGCTGAATGTGTTTCTTTCTAAGTGACCATAACTGTCACTCATCCATTTTCATATATTTGCCAATTCTTGCTTTCATACTGCATTCTCATTGCTTGCAGATTTTGTATGAAATATCAACTTCGTTTTGACAGTTTCGGTCACCGGCTCTCCGCCCTAACACTACCTTGTTTAATTTTGCCATGCTTGCTGCATTTGCTGAGCGCCTGGTAGCCAATATCCAAGAGCGTGTATTTGAGTTTCATGACCAACATAAAAACATTTGTTGTTTGATAAATATCGCCAGCATATTCTCTGACTGGGACATGGTATAATAAGCAATAGGTAGGAGTGACATTTCGTGTTTCAACCATCGAATGTCAAGCAAAAGAAAACAAAATAGAGAACGTGTGTCACACACATATGCCGCATTCAGAGGAGTCACCTGCTGTGAATGGATCATTTAATTGCAAAGATTTCTCACTCAAATTTAAAAAAAACAGTTGCCAACTACTGACTCCGCTGAAAGCTGCCAATGTGTGTGATACACGCACTTTATATTGTTTTCTTTTGTTTGAAATTGCAGCTCGTGAGAAAATAAGTAATAATAATAATCAAGGCTACCTAATAATAATTTTATCATGAGTGGGACTCTATCGTCCAAAAGTTGTTTCTTATTTCAGCTACCATAAGCCTAAAGTATCTTTTTTAAAAATATAATGCAATGATGAATGACGCAAACAGTGAAAATAATGTAAATGAAATTCAATTAAATGTATGTAAATACAAATTGTATGTATGTGTGTATTATCATGTATTTTAAGTGCATGTTAATATTTCTATAAGTTCAATTTATATTTTTGTTTATGTTTTACTTTGTTTTTTATATTAAAACCCATAATTTAAAATATAATGAAGTGGTAAAAGACGAAAATAATGTGCATGATGAACCGGATGCACGGATAAACCTAATCGGGGGCAGAAAATATGTTTTCTGTTTTCCTTCTAGCAAGATCTCAAATGCAGGCATTAAAGGAGATTTCAAGACCCATCAAAGAAAATATCATATATAAAAAAAAGTAAATTTATTTTAGCTACAGCTCCACAAATACATTGAAAGAAAAAAATTATATATCCTTTTTGAGGATTATTTTTCATTCAATAGTGCTCCCTGTGTTTTATTTTTATATCAAAAATATTCAATTTAAATGGAATAATATAGATTGGTGTAATTATAAAATAAAAATGCTATCTGAATAAAAAATATTTTGAAAGAAATAATCAAAGGTTGAGGGGGTGAAAATATAAATTTTTTCCCGATTAGCATGAAAAATCTTATATAGCAGTAAGGCGGTCCATATATTTTACATATATGTTTTCGCTTCGGTCGGTAGTCCCCTCACTGCTATACTTTTTTTTAAGATACTCATTGATTCGTTTCTAGCTAATCTGTAGTTTCCCCATATTTCAACTGTGGGAAATATCAAGTGTTTCCATCAAGAATATTTAAATCAAGAACTTTTTTTTTAAATTGCTTAGAATTATACCATATTTATAACTGCATCATTACGTTTTTTTATTTTTATGGAATTTTTAAAAGTTTTAAAGCGTTTTTAATTAAAACAAATCCGAATAACTAAAACAAATGCCAAAACTTCTGATTTATGTACATTAAAGTTTGGACATTTGCCTTTCCAAATGATGACTCAAAGGCTTGGTAAATGTCTGTTATTGACCAACTTATGCTTGGAATTCGAAAAATTTCCGAAAAACATAATTTTTAGGAAAAACCTGATTAGCGCTACCTCTAAGCCACTTCCAAAACATCTGAAAAAAGTCTTTTCCTCCGTAAGCTTTTAAACAAAGATTGAGCAACTATGAAATCGGAAAAAAATTTTTCTTGGGGCACCCTAATGAACATTTGGGTATGAGAAAGCTAACTGCAAGATGGTTACCGCGCTCGTTAACAATCAATCAAAAATATGAACGTGTTCGCACTTCCCAACAATGTTTGTACATGTTTAAAAAAAATCCGACTGATTTTTTGTGTCAAATAGTGTCCATGGATGAAAAATGGATCCACAACTATATAACAAAATCTAAGAAATTAGAAAAGGAGTGGGTAGTTCCCAGTGGAAGTGCACCAAAGCGAGCGAAGACTCAACAAGCGGCAGGAAAGGTGTTGGCGTCTGTTTTTTGGATTCGACATTTTGTTCATCGACTATTTGATAAAAGAAAAAACAATCAAAAGCGACTATAACTGCAAAATATTGAATCAATTGAAGAACGAAATCGCAAACAAACGGCCCTATTTATCGAAGAAAAAATTTAACTGAAAAGGGACTATGTAGAAGAATAAACAATAATTTTGGCAAAAATTGTGTGTTTTCTTTGTAAGGCCGTGAACATCTTGAACGCTCTAGTAGTAAATAGTAAAGCCTAATAGCAAAAACCGTTATGTAAAGCTTTTTTAAACTCGAGTCCTTGATCATTTGTGACCAAACGTGTATGACCTTATTTTGTAAAACGAACGCAGTCATTCGCGTTAGATTATTTTTATCTGGCAATATATTTTAAAGGAAAATTTTAGTGAGAGAGAGAGAGAGGGTTGTTCCAAGTCAATGTCCTTTCAGGGGCTGAAATAACCAATTTGTTTTTTGACGTAGAATTACGTCTTACAGCTCTGTTTGTATAGGGGTCATTTCACAAATTTTTTCAAACACATTTAAGAAGTTTAGTTGATACTTTGGGGTATAACTGCAGCCTTTAATCTTCATAGTACAAAAAACAAATTTATGCCAAAATATCAGTTAGAGTACGAATAAAACGAATATTCGAATAATTAAGTCACAAAACAGTAAAATTTAAGAAGAAAAAATTCATATATTCGTATTAGAAATATACAAGGTGCTTATGCTGTTGTTATTGTTGTTGTTCGTTTGGTTCGCAATCGTGTCGTTTGTTGTTGTGCCGCTTTTGTTGTGGTTGTTGTTATTAATATATATGTAAAATGTAAATATTCATTAGATGCTTTCGTTTTTTTCGTTGGTTATTGGTTTTGCTTATTTTTAGCAAGATAAATACAATAGAGAGTACAGATGCGAGTAGCTTCAGAGCCAGTATGTATTATTACTACGCAGGTTTGCGCATGCGTTACTAAGAATGCGTTGTGCTTTGAGAATTTATTTATTTTTTAAATACCATAACAAATTCGAATTATTTATGTTATGCATTATTTTTCTTCTATATTAAAAATATAAATGTTAATTTTAAATTACTTTTAAAATAAACATATATGTACAGCTGTGGTCAAAGTAATAGCAGTACTCTTATATTCAGACATGTTGTTAGAATAAAACTTGTCTACAAATGTCGGATCCGGTAAACCCATTATCGTTTCAACGCTGGTTCGAAATCTGTACTCAGTTGCCTCCTGTATTGAAAATTTCAGATAAAGGGTGTTTTCCGTTTTTGGCACGTGCTTAGTATTATTGATCTAAAATCTGAACTACTCACCATAAAATAAAAAATAATATTTTGTGTTTTAGAAAAATTACACAAGTTTACAAATTCCGGTCAACTTTTGGAGCTGATTGGATGAGAACAAATCTTAACGTTATTTGAGGCGCTGAATTCGAATCCGGTTTTTGTTTTTCAAGATTGGTTCTAGTTTTCGAGTTCTTGCATGTTGGCTGCACTGCACTGTAATAACGACAATCAGCTGTTGGCATTGCTAAAAACGTCATTTCAATTGTAATCTTTAAGTTATTTTTTGTTTCAAAACCTGTGAAAATGGAAAGAAAGAAGTGCAAAGTTGATTCTAAGTGTTTTTGTTATGTTTGCGGATGTTATATTATCGGGAAAAGTGGAAAAAATATATCAAAAGCGCTGAGAGATGCATATTCGTATTATTTTGGATTCTCTGTGAAAAACACTCATAAGCCGTGGGTACCGAAATTATTTTGTAAAGCGTGTAGCACAAAACTGTACAAGTGGTCACTTGGTCAAGAAGTGTACTTTTCATTTTCAATGCCAATGTTATGGAGAGAGCCAAAAAATCATGTAGATGATTGTTATTTTTGCTTGATGAATGTGGTCGGTCTTAATGCAAAAAAACTATCAAAGTATAAATATGCTGACGTGTCATCAGTGTCCAAGCCAGTTCTGCGTACGAATAATGACCCTTTGCCAATTTGCCCAGGTGTGAGTGCAAATTCCAGGGGAAGTTTCAGTTCGTCACCGACGAACTGTTCTTCACCGACCGAAGATTTTAACATGGAAGAAACACATAAAATATCGCAAAGTATGCTGAATGACTTGATTCGTGATTTGGATTTATCGAAACAAAAAGCAGAATTGCTCGCATCACGGTTGCAGGAGTGGAACTGTCTTCACACTGAAACAAAAGTCACTGTTTACAGAACCAGAAATCAGGCGCTTTTACCGTTTTTCAAAAAAGAAGATAACATATGTTTCTGCGATGACATCAACGGTTTATTTCAAGCGATGAATACACCATACGATGTAAATGAATGGCGTTTGTTTATAGATGGTTAAAAATACAGCCTGAAGGCTGGTCTGATACACAATGGAAATTTGAAACCATCTATTGTGATTGCTCATGCAGTACAAACGAAGGAATCCTACGATATAATGTGTAAACTTTTGACCAAGATCAAATACAATGAGCATCAATGGAAAATTTGTGGCGATTTAAAGGTTTGAAAATAAAAGCATATTTAATGTTAAAGAATAAATTATTTGCATACTATTCCAACAGGTCGTTGGCCTCTTAATGGGGATGCAATCTGGTTTTACGAAATTTTGTTGCTTTTTGTGTCTGTGGGATAGCCGTGCAACTGATCAACATTATGTGAAATATGATTGGCCACGTCGAACTAGTTATGAACCAGGAAAACAAAACGTCTCTTTTACATCACTTGTGAATCCACAGAACATTTTCCTGCCACCTCTCCACATAAAACTTGGCCTTATCAAAAACCTTGTCAAAGCACTCAATCCTGAAGGACCGGCTTTTAATTACTTAACCAAGGTGTTTCCCAAGTTGTCATACGCTAAAATCAAAGAGGGAATATTTGTTGGACCTGATATTCGAAAATTAATGGCCGATGGCAATTTTATAGCAGTTTTAACGCCTAATGAAGCAGCAGCATGGGCATCATTTCAAGATGTTGTTCACAACTTTCTTGGTAACCGCAAGTCCCCGGATTTCAAGGAAATAATCGACAGTTTGTTGCAAAATTATCGCAAGATTGGAACTCGAATGTCTCTCAAAATGCATTTCCTCCATTCCCATCTCGACTTTTTCCCTGAAAACTTAGGTGATACGAGCGACGAGCAAGGAGAGCGACTACACCAAGATTTGGCGAAAATAGAAAGACGCTATCAAGGATTTTGGGACGAGGGCATGATGAGCGACTACTGTTGGACTATACTGCGTGAAACAGATCCCAAGCAATACAAACGAATCAGTTCGAAGACTCTTCATTTCTAAATAATCACTTTTTATTGAATAAAAAAAAAAATTGTAATCTCTCGTTTTGTTATCTTACACGAAATGGTGTGCATCCGCATGCAACAGTTATTTAGACATGGACTCATACGATTCTTTAACGTTAACTGCTTTTCATAACCTTTGTGCAACAAAACAGCTTTCAAGCTTAACCTGCTGCTGTCGATATATAACCGCCAATCATTTGGAAGCTAAAAGTGGGTTAATTCACTAAATCTTCTGTAGCTTTGTCATTTTTGCACCAATCTGGGTCTTGTTCGGCGCAAAATGTTCGTATTGAAATAAACTAATGTCTTATGTAATAAAACAGCAAAATTTTCAATTGTTTTGTGTAAAACAAATTAGTTGAAAAGAGCAAAATTTCAAAATATCATCAAATTTTTCATGAATTTTGAAATTGTGTCCACTGTAACACTGTCATTTCTTGACTAATCTTCACAAACGACCCATGGTTATTTTAGCAATTTTATTATCTTTCAATAAAAAATAATAATCACATCAACCGACGAATATTTTTGAAGATATTTGCATTTAAGTGACATCATCTTTTTAAAAACGCAAATAACGGTAATTATGCAATATCTCGAAAACTAGAACCAATCTGGAAAAACGGAACCCAGATTCAAATTCTGCGCCTCAAATAGCTTTAGGAATAACTTGTAGTTGCTCAGCTCCAAAACCGTGTATACTTGTGTTATCAGCTTTTCCATCAATATATATATCAACCACTATCGTGTCATGTGCGGTAGCGGAGCAAAAATGTTCAATTCAACGAAATATCAACAAATTTTGTATCTTTTGTTTTAGAGGAGCCGTAATCATCCAAATTTAAAATGTCTGTTTTTCATGTTAAAATACACTTAATCAACAGTTTGTTCTAAAGCTTAGTATGCTGTAGGAACGAAAATTTTTGTGTGGAGAAAAAGCGCTAGCTGTTCTGGTTGACAGATTCATATTTTTATTGCTGCAATTTTATATCCTATAAAAGGCAAGAAAACACATTAATAAACTATATAAATGCAAAAATTAATTTGTTAAATAACAAATTCAACACTTAAACATACTTACTGCTTATTTTTTGTTGTATGGCAAATTTCCGTGCCAATTAAATGTACGGGCATATAGTCGACAACTAAATTTTGATATTTCAACTCTCCACTCACGAATGGAAATTTGGCAACATTTCAATAATTTTCGTTTCTACAGCGTACTAGCTGCCGAAAAAAATTTCGCTGCCTGTTCGTTGTCAAAAATCGCAATGTATTTCTTATGGAAATATTTTTCGTTCCTACAGCATACTAAGATTAAAGCCTAACTTTGGACGATTACAGCTCCGCTAAAACAAAGGATACAAAATTTGTTGATATTTCGTTAAATAATCTCTAAATTTTTGCTCCGCTACCGCAAATGACAGGATAGTGGTTGATATATTAATTGAAAAGTTGATTTTTTGATTTATGGTGAGTAGTTTAGATTCTAGATCAATAATAATAAACATGTGCCAAAAACAGAAAAGACCCTGTATCTTGAAAATTTTAAAATATGGGAGGAAACTGAGTACAGATTTGAAACCAGTGTTGAAAGTACATGTAGGAATGATAATGGGTTTACCGGATTCAAAATTTGTAGACTAGTATTATTTATTCAAACATATCTGAATATAAGAGCACTGCTATGGTTTTGACCGCAACTGTTTATGCTCTTTACTACAAAAAAATAAATAGTTAAAATTTTTCCGATATTTATTTCCATTTATTAAACATAGCTTTGAATTTCGTTTCATTTTAACCAACATAAAAAATTAACAAGAACAACAAATTCATTCACTAAGAATATCAAACGAAAACTTTTTATAATTGTGAGCTTTTTAGATCAAGTAAGTTTGAAGAAGGCAACAACAACAGCAACAAATTTGTTTTTGAATAATTTTTATTTAGAAGATGAAATGCTTTAAAATAGTTTTGAAAAATATAAATGAAAAAACCAGAATTTTCTCTATTACTGTATAAAAAGGAATTCTACGTCTATACTTACGATACTATCGAAACTGTGTCTTTTTTATATAAAAAGATATTTTATCGATTAAAGTACACTTTGTTAGAAAAATTTAGCTGAATGTTAGTTACAAAAATAAAAAGTATATATATATATATATATATATATATATATATATATATATATATATATATATAATAGAAGTATTCAATGAGCGCCGTATTGGCGATGTAAACAGCATATGTTCGGTAAGTTTACAGCAACGTAATTTCCAATAACAAAATTGTAAGGGATTAAACATACGCAGCTTACGGCACAAAAACGTGGTGTATACAGTACGTATAATGAGTATTATGAGACCATGGTTTAATGTTGTATTGACAAGCAGTGTTGCTGTTAAATTTAACAATTCAAAAAATTCAAAATGCACTTACCATTAATGGATTTAAAGTTTCTGTAAAGTTTAAAATAATTAGTTAATAAATTTTATGATCTTTTAAATTATTACATGAATTAAATTGCTAGCTTTAGAAAAAGTAAGTTTTTAAGATGGCAACAAGGTGATCTATAAATGGCCTACTGCTTTAAAAATGTCATATGATTAGTAGCCATATAATTCAAATGAATGAATTCCTAAATGTGTAAAGTCATATACAAATTTAAACAGTGAGTTGATCACAGCTTAATCACTCACAGACTACTGAAGAGGAAAATGTAGCGATTTCCGAAACAGACTGTCAGCTAAGTGATTGACTCTATAGAGTTGTTGTTGCTTTCTTAAAATCTTACTTGATCTAAAGCTCGCAATTGCATTCATGTTTAAAATAATTTTGTGATGGCAGTTTCCTTTTAATACAATTACACAATTACTCGGTTTTTATTCAAGGTGGATTCGTGGAAGCGCTAAACGTAAACTTATAGCTATACGCCTTCAGTATATATACGTCGTTCATTGAATACCATTAATATGTCTTAAGTTACGCTTGTTAATAAATTAACTCAATTGTAAATATTTACCCATCATGGCTATTGTGGAATGCCAATACAATAGAAGGACTCGAATAAGCGTTGCTTGTGACCCATGTGCAATGAACAGCAAACATCATAAGAATCATTAAAATAGCTAATATAACAATGCTTTTCAAATTCGACCCAATTCCATTTCCGTTATCATGAGACGATTCATGCTTGGGGCGATGCTTTAATTTTCCAGCCTTAAATAATTAGAAAAATATATATATATATGAGTATTTTTATAATAAAAAAAATTATAACGTTAAAATAAGTGTTGTAAAATAGTTGTTGCTAGTAAGCCCGTGTGGCATTAAAACGCAAAAATCAAACAAACCTAGATTTTATTTGAGCTATTGAATAGATTTTCAACTGATCAAAATTGAAATGAAATTAATTTAGCTTTTAGCAATATTCGCGGTATTGCACGTGTAACGACGATATAATGTTAGCATATTTAATTTCATACCCAAATTTATTTTAAATATACAGGAGTAAGAATATTTCTTGATTTCCAGTTGAAAAATGCTTGAAAAAAGGTTTCATTATCAGTTTCCAATTTCATATTTAATTTTGGTGTAAATTTTTAAAAATTTAAAAATTCTCCGACCAACAGTTTAGAAATCTTTTTTCAATTGTAAGAAATCATTCCCCAGGATCACTTTGATATTGAATATATCAATTCATAGTTTTAGCTGTGAAATTATAAAAGATTATTTTGTCAGTAAAACAGTTTCATAGCTATTAGCCGATGTGAAAAATCAACATAACTATTATATGCTTTAATTCACTACAACTTAAAAAATATAAATTTTTACGAAACAAAAAGTCCAGTTTGCACATCTACAGGTCTAAACCTACCAAACCGTACTAAATTTATTAAGATTGGGCTTGTACTAAAAAATCCTTACGCCGTACAAAATTTGCGTTTTGTAATATATAAAATAAGATTGTATGCACGCATTAGTAAATAATGAATAAATCGACTGCCACTTGGCTATAATAAAATGAATGAATATTTTGCTCCTGGGGCCCTATTCTGGTTGGATGAGAAATGAGAATGAGAAAAAAGATTTCATTTACTTTTCATTTCAAACTTCTCATTCTGATTTCTCATAATTCAAAAAAAGTGATTCTAAATCACATTGTGAGAAACTTCCAGTGATTAAAAAATATATTGGAAAGTTCTCATGAGAAATGTCAAAAAATTATTTATTGTCATTTCTGTTTGCGCTTTTTTAACTTAAAAATTAAAATTGTTTGAAACGTTGCAATTACGTGGAACGCCACCAATTTCAAGGACCCACTACCATTGTTTTGGCTTTGTCACGAGACCGCGATTGTCTGCCATTTCCGTTAAATTTTGGCATAGAGGGTTCACAGGTGAGATAACCATAATCATAAGCAAGCTAACAGCCTCTTGGACCGATGCGTCTTAACCTAAACCTTAGCAGATGCGCAATCTATCCTAGCTTTGGTTAAAACGCACATTTGAGATGCATGCTTACTGATTCTTTACCTATCAATAAATTCCCGATATTAATTTCATCAATTTTAGGTTAACATTTTCAAGAATTGCAAAGGATGACTTCATTGATTTTGGTTCAGTTAGAGCACGAGAGAAGGCGAAGATGGCAGCGGTAATAAATCTACTTTTAATGATGTTATGCATTATCGTGTCAACTTATGAGGGAAAAGCATCTTGAAAAATAACACTTTTATTTTAAGGCATTTAAATTATTACTTTTTAATTTTGTATGCAGTAATTTGCATTTACCCTTAACTACAATAAAACAAAGGCAAGTGCCCCTACAAAAAAACACGTTAATGCAATACTACACACCTGCAGGCACTAATTAACACATTTTATCATTTTATTAGCATAAATATTAGACGAATTTTTAAAAACTTGAGAGACTCTCACAATCCATTTGAAATAATAACAGAGGAATATTTTAGGGAGCTATACAGATTTCCAAAAGCGCTTTGCCTTGAATACATCAATGAAATTTCACCCTTTATGAAGAAAAGAGCAAGAAGGAATGGACTACCTGTTCACATCAGGATACTTAGTGCGTTGCGCTTTTTTGCTCAGGGAAGCTTTCAAAGATCGGTTGGCCAAGACGTCCTCTCGTCAATGTCTCAACCCTCAGTAAGCCGTTGTGTAACAGAAGTTGCCACAGCCACAAATAGAATAGCATATAAGTACATAAAGTTTCCAACTACGGATGATTATTATAGTATTAAGCGACCTTTTTATGATATAAGCGAATTCCCTGGAATTATTGGGGCAATAGATGGCTCCCATATCAAAATAAGTTATGTGAAAAAAGACATTGAGCACGTTTATTATTGTAGAAAAGGAGGACATTCTTTAAATGTGCAAATCATCTGTGACTCAAACTATATGATTTTTAATGTTAATTCAAAATTTGGAGGAACTATTCATGATTCTTATGTGTGGCGACAATCAGTAATACAAAACATTTTGGCAGCCCGATATGAGGCTGGCGAAAGAAATTGTTGGTTACTGGGTGACAGTGGATATCCTCTTCAACCATGGTTATTAACTCCGATGCAAAATCCTGAAACTGAAGCTGAGCAAAAATATAACCGAGCTCATAAGATCACAAGAAGTACTGTGGAAAGAGGCATCGGTGTAATGAAAGGTAGATTTCGCTGCATCGCTAAGGAAAGAACCCTTTGCTATTGTCCATATAAGGCAGCGATTATAATCAACGCAATAGCAGTTTTGCACAATATTCTCACTGCAGCCAGAGTTCCTATTCCAGATGATGTATCTATGGACAGTGAAGAAAACGATGAACTTGAAAATGAAGAAAACATTCATAGTCCAAACAATGCTGGAGTAGCTATTCGAACAAGTGTTATTGAAACATATTTTTCCTAAATTTGCATTTAAATTATTTTTTTGTTCTTATGACACACGAGTGCTTAAATTTAATTTGTACAATATCTTGATGAACAAGAAATAAATTCATATTGAAACTATTTTTCTTGAAATTGTTTTTAATCCGTTCGCAGAAGAATAAACTAAACTATTTAAAAATCTGGTAAGCCCATTTGAACCTTTTTATAAAAGACGTATTGATTATTTAGTGGAAAGCATGCTCTTTATTTCCTTAAGCTCAATTAGCATATTATCAAAAATAGCTGTTTTCTTTTTTTCTTCTTCTAATTTAAGTTTTTCTACTTCTAATTTCGCTTCTTCAATTTTCAAAATTTTGCTATAGTTGTCTACAGCCGTCCTTCCTTGAGTTTGCTTCCTCTTTCTCCTAATTGGCTGCTTACTTGCACTCTGTTCGACTACATTTGCTTCGTCTTCATTTTGCTGCATTTTCTGACATTGCAAAGAAAATTTCTCCCACATCTTCATCACCGGTTGTCAAACCCAACTCAGGCACTGCAGTCATTCTAAAAATGGCTACAGGCGTTATTAGGGTTACAATCCTCTCTTCGATCGCAGTTAGAGGTTTTGCCCTTCGTGTTCCATTCACTCCGCTCCTTTCTTCTGCCTGTCGCAGTTCAGCTTTTTTGTTTTTGGTGTAGCTTCTAAAAATGTAAAAAAAAAATGTAGGTGTTAGATTGCCGTACTTAGCATTACTTTATTGATAACAGTTTTTTACCTTAAGTCCATCCAAAACTTTCGCCATTTCGCCCCATCCTTTCTAGCTCCACCAAGTGAATTTAATTGGGAGGCAACGGACCCCCACATCTCATCCCTTTGGTGGACTCCATCAACTCCAATGAATTTATCATTGGCCACATCCAAGTGGCGCTCCAGCCAATCTATTAGCGCCTCTTTTTGCTCCTGCGATGGTCGCTTCGGCAGCGTTCGGCTTGTGCTAGATAAAGATAAAATTTAAAATATAAAGCTTCTTATCAAAACTATGAAACAATAATTATTTTATATAATTTTTAACTTACCATGATCCTTCTTGCATTATCAAGTATTAAAATTGTTCGTTCTCACAATTTCAAATTCAATGAAAACTTAAATTCGAATGAGAAGTTTTTGACGTTTAAATTTTTCATTTCCACTCAACGTGAATCGGATATTAAAGTTTTCACTGGAAAATTCTCACTGACAGTTGTTTTTCATTTTATTATTCACAATGAACGTTTTCATTGAAAACCTGCCAAAAAGTTTCTCATTCTCATTAGTTAAGAATCGGAAAACGTAGTTTCTCACATTTTTTTTCTCATTCTCATTTCTCATCCAACCAGAATAGGGCCCCTGCTCTAGAAGAATTTTAAATTAGTTGTTATTCATTTTCGTCAGCGAACGTTTGTTTATTCATGGCTGTCAATAAGATTTGAAATAAGAAAAACCATGAAAGTGAATACAATGCAGTTACTAGAATTAAGAAAAACAAAGAATAAGCATGAAAGAGGAAAACAAATACCAATACTTCTTCTCAACATGAACACTTCGTGTATATGAGCATTTCCATCGTAACTCACGCGACATGCGTACGACTTGAAGCTTCGTTTTCTCGGAAGTATTAAGTATGTTATTAAAGTAAAAAAATTTCTTATGTACATATGTCTTACAAGACATAGTAATGGTATGATCTACAAAAATTGTCGTTCCTGTAACTTATTATGAATGGTAGTGGTAAATATGGGCGTGTGGAAGTGTGTTTTACAAGCATGCTTAGATTGTAAAAACTCAAAACTTTCCCATATAATTTGTTTTTAATTATGGGAAAACAGTGAAGTTTCATAATAAACCCACTTTACCTATGGACTTTGCATAACAAACAAATTTAATATATTGCCCTTTTCTTGCCTCAACCATTTTTCTATTATTTTTAGCCAATGTCTTACATTTTTACTGAAACAAAAAGTTTACGAAACATTTACTAAACATTTAAAAAAAGGAAACTATATTTGTGAAACAGTGGAGACGATTTGATTATCATGGTTAAGAAATTTATATAGAAATTTCCTAAATTTAAAAAATTCAAATGTTTCTCTTAGATAGTAAAGAGCTGTGGCTGTGGTTCCCGCTCGCTGTTATTTCTGTGCTGTTTTATCGGTTGTTCCTGCTCCTGCTCCTAAGCTACTTTTCTTGTTGCTGTCATATTGCCCGCTACATTTGCTTGATCTGTTCAAGATGTCATCTAAATCTGGTAGTCACTGCATTTGCAAAAAAAATATATCAAGGGGCAAGCGAGTGTTGGTTGCATACTATGTGGACAATGGTTCCACTCTTCCTGTGCTGAGTAGGTGCTGAAGAAATGAGTTTTTTGATTAAGAGTAAGGGCTTCTTCGGATTTCCTTGCAAAACTTGCATTAGTAATCCCCCAAAAAAGCTACTAATGAGGAATTGAATTTTCGAGAGGAGTTGCGCTTGGGCATGGCCAACGTACAAACAAAATGCGATCAAGTTTAACAGCTTAAGAGTAATTTGTCTAAACAACTAAATGAAGTTAAGAATGAAATCCTTAATTGTACCAAATGGTTAAGCTGGTTGACGAATCAACTTCTAATAAGATTTCAACCCTGGAAGCTAAGAACGAGATACTACCTAAAAGACTCAATCGAGGAGACATCATAATATCTGGCCTACCAATTCCCCTGGCTGACCTAAATAATTGTGCAAAGCAAACTTACGTAAAGTTAAGAAAATTATCAGATTCAGATTGATGAATTCGGATAGGTCTAGAGTTAGGATTATTTTGAGTGACAACATGGAGAGGGTTTTTACTTTGTCGGAATGCATAGCGTACTTTGATGATCATGCTCCTAACATCAATCAATTATAAGATTGATTGTTGTTATGAGTATGATCATCGAGGTGCGACGTGTATTCTGGCGGAGTGAACGTTTTCTCCATGTTGTTGTTCGTTGGAGTTTTGGCATTGGGTTTGTCTGGGTTCGTCGGCCTGTATCTTATAATTCTATAATCTCATAAGCGCTGACCTAAATAGTTATTGAATTAATTATTAATTTTCTTTTTAACTTTATTTTGCTACTCATATTTGCTATGCATAATTAATAATTATAAATTGTCATTATCTCACAATACTTTACATTTTCTTTATATTTGCACTGTTAATTGAACAGAGAGAGTATTTGTTAAAACACTAAAAGTTATTTTTAACTCATATCACTTTTAACTCTGTTTAATCTTTTGCATTACCACCTAAGCAATATATTTATGAATATGCTTGAAATGGTTATTAATTCACATTACTTTAAATTGTGTAAATTACATCCATTATTTTTCTACACTTTCTGACCGGATGTTAACATTAATGATATTTTTGAATTTTTAAATTGAATCGAAGTTGTAAATTTGAATTAAATTCTTCGTTTGTTATTATAATTGAACAATAAATCTTTTTTTCCTATTAACTTAACTATTACTATATTCTTACTTTAGTATCAAGGTATTACAGTATTCATTAACAGTAACACTAGATATAAGTATTTTATTATTAGTTACTTTACATATCTTTCTTTATTTTTAAAACATGTGCCCAATAATTATAACCTTAGTTTTTCACAGGGCATCCTCTTTTTCTTTTAATGTCAATTAACTATAATCTTGAACCTGTTGTTAGTGACAATTCACAGCTGCGTTTAATCTTATTAAGTAGAAAACAAAATTTTAACATTGGACATATAAATGCACAAAGCTTGAGACCCTCTGTCCGTTCGCCTAAATTTAATGAAATAAGAAATATTTTTAAGGACTCATGCTTAAATGTGTTTGGAGTATCTGAAACGTGGCTAAAACCCTATATTTCGAATACAGCTGTTAAGGTTCTAGGCTTTAACTTTTTCAGAAATGATCGCTTGAACATGAGAGGTGGTGGTGTTGGAATATATGTAGCTAATAATATTAAAACTAGAATCATACATGAGTTGTCAGTTAGTGGAACTATTGAGGGTATTTTTGTTGAAATTAACTTAAGGTGTGCACGTATTCTTGTTGACAGCATATATCTACCACACGGCAATTTTTCAAATCTAAGAGATATCCTATGTGATTTATGCTGATAGATATGAAAATATTATTTGCATGGGTGATTTTAATTGTAACCTTTTTAATTCTTCTGCAGTAAGTACAATGAGAGAGGTACTTTCCTGTGCAAACTTGTCTTATGTTCACAATAACCTACCAACGAATTTTGATCACTATTGGAATTCCGTATCGCTTATTAACTTCTTTTTAATAAATGACATTAGCAAGCTTAAGTACTCTGGTCAATTTCAATGTCCTAATATATCGCGGCATGCTCTACAGCCCTATTCTGGCAAATTAACAAATTGTTAACCAGTATTTTAAATATTTCTACGTGTTTGTTGTTTTCAAAACATAATTTAAAGCTCAAAAAACAAAATTTGTTAATGAAATTGTCAATAACTGAAAAGCAGTTGACAATTTTGATCAAATTTTTTTATTTTTGAGCTTCAAATTTTGTTTTGAAATAAAAAAATTACAACAAACACATAGAAATATTCAAAATACTGGTTAACAATTTGTTAATTTGCCAGAATAGGGCTGTTAGTCTATATAAGCGTTGAGATCCTTGCCGAAAAAAGCAAAAATTTATTGAATATCGCGATTATAATACCATAAATTTCCAACAATTAGAACGTCGAATGAATAATACAATCTTAAACTTCATTTTTGAAGCAAATAGCGTAAATGAGAAACTGCAATGTCTTAATGACGTAATATCCGACTCTTTTTTCTGAAGTACCTATCCGTAAGAAAACTCTGAAAACCGGAGATATAGGCCCCTTCATAAAAGGACCAGATGTAGTCTATGCTTTTAGTTTGCGTGATTTGGCTTATAAATCTTTTATTGAAAATAACTGCGAAAGTAAGTGGAAGATTTTTGCAAAATATAGGAATAAAGCTAGGTCTATAATTCGTAAGGCAAAAATCCAGTATGAAACTGCACGTTTCCAAAACGTAAATGGAAAGCAACTTCGGAATATGCTGAGAAGAGATGGATGTGGGAATGAAAATAGCTTCTCTGATGATGTTGATCCAGACATGCTAAACTCTTTTTTTGTCTCTTCTCAGGTACGCTCCAATAATGCATATAGGGATTTCGACGCTGATTCAAGCACAAGATTAATGTTTAAAAATATCACTCTTAGTGAACCCTACTTGTCGACATATCGAATAAAGTCAAACTCCATTGGTTCTGATAACATTTCCATAAAATTTATTATGATAATATACCCTTGTTTAGAGCAGTATTTATTACACTTTATTAATACAATAATTACTACGTCAACATTTCCCACTGCTTGGAAAAAAGCAAGAGTTGTTCCGATTAAAAAGAACGGAAATTCCTGTGCTTTTGAAAACTTTCGGCCTATAAGCATTCTTCCGTCGCTCTCAAAAATTGTGGAGAGTATTCTCAATGCCCAAATATATGATAACCTGAGCGATGGAAGTAAGCTAAGTAAGTAAATGTCAGTCTAGATTCCGCAATGGATATAACACAACTTCTATGTTACTAGGACTACTGAAAAGATACGTTACAATTTCAATCAGAACAAGGTCAGTATACTTTTTCTCTTCACCTGTCTAAAGGATTTGACTTAGCTGACCATAATATCTTAATCCATAAACTTGGACAAGATTTTCTTTTTTTTTTACTCTGCATGCTCCCTTATTAAGTCCTTTCTAACTGGTAGAAGGCAATTTGTGTCTTGTGGTAATCGGTGGTCAAATACTTTAGATGTGTTGAGTGGAGTCCTTCAGGGCTCTGTATTGGGACCCCTATTATTTATGATGTATATTAACAGTCTTGTAGATCAAATAAGTATAGATAGCTCTAATATATATCTGTATGCTGATGACATATACCTGCTTTTCTCTTCCAACTTTGACTTTTTTGACTCGCTAAAAGCTTGCATTAATTACACAACTCATCAGATATTATATTGGATGGATGTGAATAAATTAGTCATCAACTATAGCAAATCAAAAGCTATTATATTTAATATGCCTTATAATAATGATGAAATACCTATTTCAATTTCTTTTAATAACATTGAAATTGAATTTGTAGAACACTTAAGATGTTTAGGTGTCATAATTGATTCCAACCTCAACTATAAGGCTCATATAAACAAGTTAAGTAATAAGATCAACTTTATGTTACATAAATTATATAGCATGAATACCTACATGCCAGTTAAACTTAGTGTTTCACAAGCACTACTTATGCCCCATATACATAGAGGTTTATTCTTGTACTAATGTGTGCAACATAAATCAACTACGTCGCATCTTTAATAGGATTATTCGGTTTGCTTTGAACATCCAAGTTCGTGATAAAATAAAAAATTATCTCATTTATTATTATAGTAAACTTCAATTAATTTTTACAAACTTCAATATTCAAATAATACTTTTTTTTATTAAATTTTTCTTATGGTATGAAAGTACTTTTGTTTCTTTAAAAAAACTAATTTTCTTTTTGATATTTAATGATTTTATTTTATGTTAAACTTGCACGTTTCAACGCCAAAAAAAGAATCTCCCACCGGAAACAGATTTGCCATTTTTTCTTTTCATTCTTTTTACATTTTTAACACATGATAGTGGTTGGTAGCACTGGTAATACAAAATGTTTTCATTAGGCAATACTGAATGCAGAATTACCATACAACAACCGTTTACTTAAATATAAAGCTTACAAATATAATGCTTACAGCTCGGCCATCCTGACACTATGATCGACCCGATCATAATTTTAAAATATAATTATATATAAATATGGTAAGATACTTAAGTGTCATATAAAGGGTTTAATTTACAGTGTCTGAATCGGTTCGCGGTAAGAGCCACATTCGCAACCGGTTAGCTTCAATCACACCATCATATGGCATTTGTGTGATTTGACAGTTTTCAATATCCCTTAAAACATAACGGTCATTAGGTAATTTCTTATGTATGACATAAGGTCCTCGGTATTTTGGAATGAATTTTTTATTTGATCCCACCGTATTTCAATATTTTTCATTACCACGAAATCTCCCACCTCATAAATCTTCGCTGGTGCACTGTGCTTCAAAAAGTATTTAAGATTATACTCTTGCGATTTTTCTATACCTTGAAGAGCCTCATCACGAGTTTTTTTTAAATCAAAAGCCTCAATTTCTCTTTTATCATCTAAAAACTCGGTTAATTCGTTCACAATTCTGCCCCGCTGCTCAACACCAAAAAGCAGCATACATGGGGCTTTCCTAGTTGAAGAATGAACAGAGTTGTTGATTGCATACTCCACATTTACCAACTTTCCCATCCAATCTGAATGAGATATCGGCTCCGTTAGTTTTGATAACATTGATTTTAGCACACGATTTACTCTTTCTACTTGACCGTTTGCTTGCGGTGAAGCTGAAGCCACTTTAACATGAACAATATTATTTTTATTGACAAAATCTGAAAACTCCTGGGATGTAAAACATGTACCCCTATCACTGATTAAACGTCTCGGTCGACTGTAATAATCAAAGTATTTTTGTAAGGCACCACATACCTCCCTAGTACTAGTTGTTTTCACTGCATAAAGCTTAACATGTTTTGTAAAACTGTCCACCACCACCAAAACATGTTTCCTCACTGAACGAACCGAAGGTAAAGGGCCAAAGTGGTCAATGTGGACCGTGTCAAACGGTTCCGGTTTTTTAGGAATGTTGTTCAAGTTACGCTCGTTTGAGCGGACAGCAGGGCAATAAACTAAACATTTTAGGCAATTTTTAATGAAATTTTTAACTTTCTTCCTTAACTTAGGAAACCAATAGTGCTTCCTTAACTGATCAACCGTTTTATCAACTCCTAAATGACCTATCTTTTCATGAATAACCCTTATAATATTATTCTCCATTTCTGAAGGAACGTAAAGCTGAAGAGAGTCCTTAACATCCTTTCTAAAAACCAAACCATCCTTAAGTTCATAATGTAACACAGGTTCTTTCTCAAGTAAACACCTTATCGATTTTATAATCTCGTCTCTATTCTGTGTTATTTGTATATTAAAATCAATGTCATGGTCATCCTCACATCCTACCATATAACACCGGCTCAAAGCATCTACATGCCCCATTGAAACCCCTGAACGATGTTTAACTTTATAATTATAATTCTCAAAACTAAAAACCCATCTCGCAATACGTTGATTAACCTGCTTTTTAAACATGGCTTGAGCCAAAGCATTGCAATCAGTAATTATTGTAAATGATATACCTTGTAATTGTGTCCTAAATCTTTCGAGTGCATAAACGATTGCTAGAGTTTCTAACTCAAAACTATGCAATTTTGACTCACTTTCAGATGCAGTTTTTGAAAAAAAAGATACTGGGTGAAATTTCCCATCATGTTGTTTTTGCAACAACACCGCTCCAAAACCCACTTTACTAGCATCCGTATGCAATTCTGTTTCCTTCATAGGGCTGTAAATCGCTAAAACAGGAGCACTAACAAGTATTTCTTTTAATTTAATGCTTCAACACATTCAGAAGAAAAAACAAAAGAAGTTTCTTTTTTAAGTAAGTTGGTTAAAGGTTTAGCAATAGTTGAAAAAGAACACACAAATCTTCTGAAATACGAAAATAGCCCAAGACACCACTGTATTTCTTTCAAGTTCTGGGGTTGTGGAAAATTCTTTATTGCTTCTATGTGTGAATCATTAGGTCGAATACCACATTCATTTACTATATAACCCAAAAAATTTATTTCGAAATACCCAAATTTACATTTACTCATTTTAAGTTCCAAACCTCGCTTATTCAACCTAATTAACACCTCTTTCACTATTTGAATGTGCGACTCAAAATCTTCGGTTGCAATTGTGATATCATCAATAAACACTACTATTTTCTTTGCCTGTATTAAATCACTCAAAGCGTCACAAATGAATCGTTGGAAAAAAGCAGGGGCATTTTTTAAACCAAATGGCATTTTTGTATATTCGTACTGCCCACCTGGGACTATAAATGACGTGTATTTTATAGAATTCTCATCCATGTTAACTTGATGAAAACCATTTCTAAGGTCTAAAGCTGTAAAATATTTCTTCCCTTCCAAATATTCAATACAATCCTCAATTAAAGGTATTGGAAAATTATCACGAACTGTTTTTTTATTAAGAAATCTGTAATCTATACAGAGCCTTCCCTCGCCACATTTCTTTCTTACTAAAACTGTTGCCGAAGCATAGGGAGAATTACTGTGCCTTATAATTCCTTTTGCCAATAACTCATCAATAATTGACTGAACTTCTATTTTTTCTGCATATGACAACCTCCTATGTGCACTATAAAATGGTGTATCATCCGTTAAATTCAACTTCATCTTCATATTACTACATTCCTTTTCATCCTCAATGACAGGAGCACAATAAACATCCCTAACCAAGGCTTGAAATTTCTCAAATTGTTCAAAAGTAAGTAAAGGATTTACATCCACATTATCGAAGGCTTCAGTCGAGTCTACATTTAAAATTTCATTCAACCTCACACGGACTTAGAGAAAAACTACTTTCATCATAATTTTTCTGAACCAATTCCACTGAAAAAATCTGTATTGAAAAATCTTCTTCTAAATGCACCAACGAAGATCCCAAGGCTGGTAAGACATCAGCAATTGAATTATCACTGTCATGTGCCACGATTAAATTATTTTCCATAATTTTACTCTCAGCATTCAAACACTGTTTACATGTTTTAGAAACCCTACTTAAATTAAACAACTCAAATGCACTGTCACTTAAAAACTTTGGATGTGTTAATTCATGTTGATTTTTTATTTGAAAAAGTTTTTCTCTTAGATAGAATACTTTAGGTTTAAGTTTACATAAAAAAATATTTAATTTTTTTAAAAGATCTCTTCCAATTAACATTTGAACAGAGATATTTGAATCTGGAATTACCAGTAACTTATGTTTAACAATTTGTTCATTTATTTTTATTAAACAAGAAATTTCATCAAACACTTTTATCTTAAAACTACCCACACCCTGAAACTTTGTTGACTGCAATGTCCCGTTTATTTCATAGGGTACGCAAGACTTTTTAATAAAACTGATCGGACTGCCGGAATCAAGAAGAGCAATAATATTATTAACCTCAGTGCATGTATGTTGCTTATCCTTAAATATGACACTCACCCTCTGTACTGTATGAACGGCTTCCACCTCATCAGCATCAAACACCATTCCAGCGGCATTTCCCTCGGATTCAGCAATAGTCGCAATCATTCGCTGCTTCTTTGGGCAAGTGTTATAGAAGTGGCCCAACTCACCACACTTGAAACACGAACCAGCCGGGCGTTTTGGCTTCAGGCACTGTGATTGATAGTGACCGAATTGCGAGCAGTTGTAGCATCGTGGCTCAGGCTGTTCAGAAGTTTTTAAAGTTGATTTTGTTGTCGTAGTAACAGCAGTTGACAACTGACTAAACTGCCCTGGCTGAACTCGTGAAGACGACATAACCATTTTAACACGTAATTTTTCATAACGCTCCAACCCAATTTTTAATTCCCGCACTGTAGAAGCCTGATATAACATCATAGCGAGGGATGATTTGTCATTTAGACCAGCGATTATAGCATCTACGACGTCACGTTCTGGTATAGCGCCCTTGCTGGCGATAAGTTGCATCTCTAACACATATCGCTGCATACCTTCACCAGACTTTCTTTTCCGAGCTTTTAATTGCTCGTAAATTTCGATTAGGCTGTGCTTTTGACCAAATTCATCAAGCAACAGACACTTGATTTCCTCATACGAAGTGACAGCAACAGTATGCATTAACATTTTCGCTGTTCCTCCCAACAGCTGGCGAACACAAATTTGTTTTATACGCTCACTGCATTGCAAAAGAGTGAAAGTGTCCTCTAAATCTGCAATCCATTTGTGTACATCATGAGAATCATCACCTGAGAATTTACCCACGGTCACTTCGAGCAAATGAAAATCGACCATAACCTCTCTCTGCGGACCCAGCTTCAGTAGCTCTACCTCTCGTCGAAGCAACAGAATCTCACGTTCTTTACGCAACCGTTCGATTTCATTTCCAAGGAAATCATTTTCATCATTTGAGACAAATCCTTCGAAGTCTGAAGTATTAGACGGTGCAAAATTGACAGCAGGAGCACCTGGCACAGCAGAGACACGAACAGCAGAGACACGAACAGCAGTAGGAGCATCAGCAGCTGAAGAAGTACCTATGACAGCAGAAATTGGAGCGACATCAGGGGCACTCAAGGCAGCAGCAGCAGTGACCGCAGTTTCCGAAACGACAGCAGTATTAGAAATGACGGCAGCACAAGCACCATTCATAATTGGTGAAGTTCCTATTGACACAGTAGTGCCAAAACTTCCTCGAGGAACCACCAGAGCAGAAGTACTTCCATGCACAGATTCCTCAACAGCAGTGCCAGCAGAAGATATAGAAGCGGCCGCCGCATTTTCCGAGGAATCGTCATTTTCATGGTTAGGGCCGACATGTTCTTCGTACAATGGGCGCAGTTGCGCATATGTAGCACTTTGCGGCACAGAAATATTTGCTTCAAGCGAAGCATCCAGCATTTGTTTGCGTGTAATCATCTTTTTTAGTGTATCCCACTTCTGAGCTTTTAAAAAAACTAATTTTCTTTTTGATATTTAATGATTTTATTTTATGTTAAACTTGCACGTTTCAACGCCAAAAAAAGAATGTCCCACCGGAAACAGATTTGCCATTTTTTCTTTTCATTCTTTTTACATTTTTAACACATGATAGTGGTTGGTAGCACTGGTAATACAAAATGTTTTCATTAGGCAATACTGAATGCAGAATTACCATACAACAACCGTTTACTTAAATATAAAGCTTACAAATATAATGCTTACATTTCCTTTTAATAAAAAAAAATATTTGTACGAACTTAAATTTTCATATTAATAACCAGTTTCGGTTTCGCTCGAATATTATAAAATGGCCGAATATTCGGTTTCGGCCAAAATGCCGGTTTCGGTCGAACACTAAAAATCATGCATATGGAATTATATGAACTTATTAAAAATGGTATTTGTGACGGTTTTCTGCGTGGTAGAACTGGCCTGTTAGAAAAATGGACTAGCACTAATTTAGCTTTAATTTCTAACCATATTACAATTGCAATGGAGAAATTTTGCCAGTTAGATGTAGTGTACACTGATTTTTCTAAAGCTTTCGATAAGGTTGATCACAATATTCTCATATTAAAATTGAACAAGTTATTTTTAAAAAAAAGCTAAAATTCTTTTTTAGCTTTCTCACTTATCGTAAATTATTTGTAAAAATTTACTCCACTGAATCGGAAGTTGTAATTGAAGCCTCTTCAGTGATACCTCAGGGTACACACTGTGGTTCGTTACTGTTCTTAGCCTTCATAGATGACCTGCCGAATATTTTCTCATTTGTCAAGTGTTTGCTATTTGCGGATGATGTTAAACTTTTTAGGAAATAACTAATATTTCTGATTGCTTAAAATTGCAGTTCTGATGAATTTATTCTGCCATCAATTATTTCCTTTTTATATGGAACGTTAGATACAACACGTCTTTGTGAGAGGTAATTAAGGCACAACAGTTGACAACGTAACCAGTAAGCAGGTATGTTTACCCAGGAGTACAACTGTCGCAACGCAAACCTCGTGAAGCGCTTCTGGATATTTTCAATTCTAGACTTAGAACATTCATAGAAGGGATCCCAGATATCACTTGCATACTCCAGAAGAGATCTCACAAGACTAACAAAAATTGCTGTAGATGTATAGGGATCTAAAAACTCCTTAGAATTTATTTTTAAAAAACCTAATTGAGAGTTGGCTTTTGATATAACACATTCGATGTGAATATCAAAAGAAAGCTTATGATCAAAGAATATGCCTAGGTCCTTATAGGCCTTCTTCTGGAGAATGATAAGATTTTACATTTAGAAACATTTAGCGAAAGCTTGTTGATAATGCACCAATGAAGAAGGAATTTAATGTCTTCTTGTAACTTGGCACAGACATTGAGGTCACAAACTTTAATAAACAGTTTTAAATCATCAGTGTATAGGAGTGTTTTGCAGAACTTTAATATATGTAGGATATCAACGTACAAATCTCAACGTAAACAAAGCCTCTGGTCCTGACGGCATACCGCCAATTGTGCTTAAAATGTGTGCTTCTTCGCTGGCTCGGCCTTTGCGCAACCTTTTCAACATTTCCTACAGAACAGGAGTATTTCCATCTTGTTGGAAGGTGGCAAATGTCCAGCCGGTACCAAAAAAGGGCGATGCCACGAACCCAGCAAACTACCGACCCATTACGATATGCTCTACGCTTTCCAAAGTTATGGAAAGCATAATAAACTTTAATATCATGAACTATCTGGAGCTCAACCAACTGCTTAGTGATCGTCAATATGGTTTCCGTAGGGCTCGCTCTACTGGTGATCTTATGGCGTTCTTAACTGAAGAATGGAACCAATGCGTTCATTTTTTCGGCGAGAGCAGGGTTGTTGCTCTTGATATTTCAAAAGCATTTGACCGAGTGTGGCATAAAGCGCTCGTGTCAAAACTTGGTGCATATGGTTTTGGTGGTAGTTTTGCTCGATGGATCACGTGTTTCCTCAAAGACAGAACGATTCGGGTCGTAGTTGACGGTATTTCATCCGAGAAGCACGCCATCAACGCAGGAGTACCACAGGGTTCAGTCCTATCACCAACCTTGTTTCTGGTTTTTATCAACGACCTTCTGTCGTTGACGCATAACCCAATACATTCGTTTGCAGACGACAGCAGCATTTGTCATTCATATTCATTCAAAAAACGCCCAAGCTCTATGGAGATTGAGAGAAAAAGTCAAACTATGAATGACACACTCCTAAATGATCTACAAAAAATCTCCGAGTGGGGTCTTGTAAATAGAGTAGAGTTCAATGCAAGCAAGACCCAGTGCTGCCTGTTAACCCACAAGCGGATGGATTGCCCATTAGCTCCCCTCTATATGAATGGTGTGGATCTTGTGGAATCAGCCGCTCTTGACGTTCTGGGCATATCGATCCAATGTGATCTTCGTTGGAATAATCATATTTTCGATGTGTCGAAAGAAGCGGCCAAGTGCCTAGGTTTTTTAAAACGGTGCAAAAAATATTTCACTTCAGCTGATCTTCGCATGATCTACACCTCATATATTAGGCCGAAAATGGAGTACAATTCGCACATTTGGGCAGGGGCTTCAAGATCTTATTTGGAGCTTCTGGATCGAATTCAACGTCGTGCGATATATTTGATAGGGGATGAAAGTATTTCATCCACTCTCAACTCTCTTGGGCATCGACGCAATGTTGGTTGCCTAAGCCTTCTGTACAGGTACTACCATGGGAAGTGTTCAAGGGAGATACATGGCCTGACTCCACCAGCTCGTGTGTTTCCCAGGTCCACTCGGGCAGCTGTTCAAGCCCACCCCTTTACCATTGCCTCAATGTCCAACAGAACCTCGCATTACCGAGAGAATTCGTTTTTTAGTCGCACGGTAAGGTTGTGGAATAGTCTCCCTGCGAGCGTATTTCCCGGCAGTTTTGAGCTGTGCAAATTTAAAACATATCTTCACCGATACTACTCCATCTATCCACCCTCCAACTAACTATTACCTACCTTTCGAATCAACACAATGCTTATGCATTTATAGGGGGCATCCCCTGAGCGTTGGTTCAGTCTAAAAAAAAAAAAAAAAAAAAAAAAAAAAAAGGATATCATTTATCCTTGCGGAACTCCTGTCTTGGCATGAATTGGATAAGAAATTTGTCACATACCTTTACGTAAAGGACTCTATCGCGAAGATACGATTCCATCCATCTCAACATTTGCGAGTGTACACCTAATTTTTGGAGCTTCAGAATTAGTATTTGATCCAAATTGCTATCGAAAGCCTTAGAGAAGTCTGTGTACAATGTGTCAACTTGCGCACCGCCCTCGACAACATTGATACAAAAATTGGAGAAGATGGCAAGGTTCGTGGTAGTAGATCTACCCGCAAGGAAACCGTGCTGATGCGGAGATATATAGCTTTGGACTTCAGCAAACCAAAGCTTTTCCACAATTTGGTCCAATACTTTGGGAATAATTGACAGTTTAACGATGGGGCGGTAGTTTTAAAAAAAATATTTCTGGGCAGATTTATAAATAGGTAATATACAGGCAGTTCTCCATTCGTTTAAAAAGATACCTGTTGAAAATGACTTGTTGTATATGATACTTAGGGCGGAGTGCAATGATAAGGCAAATTTTTTTTAAAATAAAGGTGGAAGCAAATCAAAGCCAGCATCCTTGCTGCTATCTAGACTGTTCAGTATATCCAAAACGAACTCATCTTCAGTAAACCTATATTGAAAAGTTGGGGAATGTTACAAAAAATATTCGGATCTATTGGCTGAAAATCGGACTTGTAAACAGAGCCAAAGAAATCTGCGAATAAATCGCTTATTCCTTTAGGGCTTTCCGCACGAGAATCATTGAATTCCATTGAATTAGGGAACCCTGACGACTTTCTCTTAGAAATAAAAAATTTCCAGAATGACTTCGGATTTGATTTTATATCTTGTTCAACCGACATAATATATTTATTGTATAAAAATTTTGAAAGGAATTCAAACTCCTTCCTTCGCAAGACAAATATTCCTTTACCCGTGGATAATCTAGATTTTTTAAACTTTAGATGAGATTTATTGTGTAGGTTCTTGAGGTGAGTTAAGAGCGCATTATACCAGGGGTGCTTGCATTCACACTTGCTAGCTATAGTTGGCACATATTGATGAAACCCATTATTAATAACCGTCTTGAACGCTGCATTCATATGAAATAAGTCCCTTGAACCATTTAAAGAATTCCAATTTATAGAATTGAAATATCTATTTAGAGCCGCAAAGTTAGCTTTGTTGAAATTATAAAAAGAAGAATGATTAACTTCCAAGTAATAGTCAAAAGTATAAAAATGAAAATCGAAAATGAGTGCCTTATGGTGAATAGATTCATTCGTGAGCGGCATATCACATTTAAACAGTTCGTATTTGAAATCTGATGAAAATAAGATCTAAAATTCTATTGATATCGTTCTTTACGTTATTATTCTGAAAGAGTATAAAGAATCACATAAGAGAGATTCAATAGCACTCATTGTATTGAAAGGCATAATAACTTTTTCGTCTGGGCACAACTTCCATTCAATATTGCCTAAATTGAAGTCACCAAGTACACACGGCGTTTGTTTAGGGCTTAAGGAATTCAATACATGATTAATATTAAAAAAGTGATCATTAAAAATATTAATGCTACTGCCAGGTGGAATATAGCTAAGAATTAAGACTACTTCATTAATGCTATACGCTAGATTATTGCCAAAAGATAAAGCAACACATACTTGCTCAATGTTGCTACCATTACGTGAAAGAAGTTTCTCCCTACTGGTAAGAAGAGACGATACAGCAATCATTAAATTACATTACATAACATTAAATAACATTACATAACTTTACATAACTTTACATAACTGTACATAACATTACATAACATTACATAATATTACATTACATTGCATAACATCATATTCCATTCTATACCATTCCATTCCATTCCATTCTATACTATTCCATTCCATTCCATTCCATTCTATTATATTCTATTCCATTCCATTACATTCCATTACATTCCATTACATTACATTATTTTACATTGCTGATCTAGTAAAGTTCAAAATCGAAACAACAATCAATCAGGGTTCCATTCAGGCGATAAGAGTATCGTTTTCGTCAATTCGAATTGATAAAAGGGCCCTAACCGTCTTATGTTTTTATAGAAAAATGATCGATTGACACATTTGTTGAACTGCTAGAAACCCAACTAGAAGAGATAAATCTAAACGTGAATAGTTGCATACTAGTCGGTGATTCAAACATTGACGTTTAAAGTGACTCACCAGAGCTGCGATCTTTGAACTTGAACCTGCCATAAGTTAGTCACACGGCCAGCTTCCAATTCCTCAATGGACGTCTTTGCAAATTTCAATCCGGATAAGCTCCAAAAAAACCTCAACAAAATGTTCTTTAAGCGACCACAATCTTATTCACTGTACTGTTGATACATGGTCGTAAGTAGCACTAGATTCAAGCATCTCAATATTCATAAAGCCACCTGGATGTCGCCTGATCAAAAAATCAAATTGATCACGTTTTGATCGACGGAAGGCACTCTTCCAGTGTATTGGATGTACGCACGATCCGTGGTGCAAACATTGACTCGGATCACTATCTTGTTGCAGCCAAGGTCCGTACACGTCTGCGCGCAGCTAAGAATACACGCAACCCTACACAGAGAAAGCTAGACGTCGACAAGCTGCAATCGAAACAGACAGCCAATGCTTTCGCCACTCGACTCTCACTCCTGCTTCAAAGCACTCCTCAAATCGATGATATATGCGCGCAGTGGACTCACATTTCCAACTCCATGCGTGCGGCTGCTGAAGAGGTGATTGGCTACCAACGCCCTCGCCGAAACCAGTGGTACGACCAGGAGTGTCGCGACGCCACTGCAGAGAAAGACGCCGCCTACAAAGCCACCCTGCAGTCGGTTGTAACACGCGCTGCTAAGGAGCGATACAAAGAAAAGAGGAGGGAAGAGAGACATATTTTCAGGCGGAAAAAAAGAGAGGCAGAAAAGCGCGAACAGGAGAAGATTGATATGTATGGTGAGAGGAATGAGGCCCGAAATTTTTCGAAAAAATAAGACGCCTTGCCGATGGTTTTAAAACCGGGGCCTCTTCCTGCAAGGATGAAAACGGCAATCTAGTGACAGATGTCCAGAGTACAATGACGTTATGGAGGGAACACTTCTCTAAGCTTCTAAATGGCGACGCTGACAACAATCCCGCCAATAGAGATGATATTCCGGAAACCCCAATTGCGGATGACAGCGTCGAGGTTCCGCTGCCCGACTATGATGAAGTTCCGACAGCTATAGCTCGGCTTAAAAATAACAAAGCCGCGGGAGCTGATGGCTTACCTGCTGAGCTGTTTAAGAACGGAGGCGAAGCTCTACTTAAATGCATTCACGAGCTTCTATGCAGAATATGGTCGGAAGAATGCATTCCGAACGATTGGAATCTCAGTATGCTCTGCCCAATCCACAAGAAAGGCGATCCCACTATCTGTGCCAATTACCGTGGGATAAACCTTCTTAATATCGCATATAAGGTCCTGTCGAGCGTTTTATGTGAAAGATTGAAGCCCATTGTAAACTAACTGATTGGTCCTTATCAGTGTGGCTTCAGACCTGGAAAGTCCACCATCGACCAGATTTTCACGCTACGACAAATCTTGGAGAAGACTCAAGAAAAACAAGTCGACACCCACCATCTTTTTGTCGACTACAAAGCCGCCTTCGACAGCCCAATAAGGAAGCACCTGTACTCCACCATGTCTGAATTTGGTATTCCTGCAAAACTAATACGACTCTGCAGGATGACACTGAGCAACACCAGCAGCGCAGTTAAAATCGGGAAGGACCTCTCCCCACCATTTATTACCAAACGAGGTTTCAGACAAGGTTATTCCTTATCGTGCGACTTTTTCAACCTGATGATGGAAAAGATCATCCGAGCTGCTGATCTGAGACGTAGTGGCACAATATTCTACAAGAGTGTTATGCCGCTTGCGTATGCTGATGACATAGATATCATTAGCCATAATACGCGCGAAGTCAGTGCAGCATTTTCCAGATTAGAAAGAGAGTCAAGTCGAATGAGTCTGTCAGTGAATGCAGATAAGACGAAATACTTAGTGTCAACAAACAAACAGTCTCAGCGTCTTGGAACCCACGTTACCGTTGACAATACCTCCTTCGAGGTTGTAAAGAACTTCGTTTATCTGGGATCCAGCATTAATTCAACCAACGACATCAGCATTGAGATCAAACGAAGAATAACTCTTGCCAACAGGTGGCGGCCGTAGCCTAGTGGGTAGAGTGCGTGGCTCCTAAGCTAAAAAACCGCGGTAGCCGGGGTTCAATTCCAGCTCAGACAGAAAGTTTTTTCAATTGAAATAATTTTTCTGTTCGGTCGTCACCTCTCTGCAGACAATGGCAAACCTCAGAGAGTAAAAACTGCCGTGTAAAGCTTCTTCGGCTTCTTCGGCATAAAACACGTAGGTCCAGTTCTCGGTCATTTGTGATCAAAACATTTAATAACACGCACAACACAATTGATCAATAGAAGCTAGGTCAAAGTCCTTCCAAGGGCTGAAATGGCCAGTTTATTTTTTTATAACAGGTGTTACTTTGGGCTCAGTAGGCAATTGAGAAGCAGAGCCCTCTCTCGACGAACGAAATACACGCTCTATAAATCGCTCATCATGCCCGTCCTATTTTACGCATCACAAACCTGGACGCTGAGCAGTTTAGATGAAAAGACTTTAGGAGCATTCGAGATAAAGATTCTTCGTAAGATCTACGGACCAATCTGCGTCAATGGCGAGTACCGAATACGGTGGAATGATGAACTGTATGAGCTGTACGCTGACATCGACATAGTCAAGCGCATTAAAATCGAGCGGCTTCGCTGGCTTGGTCATGTTCAGCGCATGAAAGACGATGCTCCAGTGAAGAAAACATTCGATTCGGTACCCAGCGGCGGTGAACGCAGAAGAGGACGTACGCATCTTCGTTGGAAAGACCAAGTAGAGGACAACCTGACGAAGCTTGGAATTTCCAACTGGCGCCAGCAAGCGAATGACAGAAATGGCTGGCGCAAATTCTTAGATGAGGCCAAGACCGACATACGGTTGTAGCGCCAACTAAGTAAGTAAGTAAGTTGATACAAATTGTCCGCAAGAAAAGTATAAAACCAAATTTAAAGTAACTTATGACTTTGAGAGTATAAAAAGTTATATAGATGCCGCCCTTACATAGGTCTGCGCCCACTAAGTCTCCTCTAACCCTAATGTTCTTTACAATAATATTGAATGCTTGATCTTAAACGCTGTACAGAATAGCAAACAGCAGTCTTCAGCCCGTATAAAATTGCAACATCTAATGTGTCCGTGGGCGAACGGCAACTTCAAATCTCTGGTAGGTGTTAAGAACAAAATTTTCAAAAAACTAAAAAAGCAGCCCTACAGACGTGATTTGGCTCTACGACTGCAAGGTATCAATCGAGTGTTAAAAACGGCGATACAAATATTACTGGATCATTACTATAAAGCACTTAATAAAGATGCATGTATAAAGCATGAATAAAGATGAGCAAGCTGAAGTCATTTCGGTCCAATTAAGTATTTTTTTTTATCTTCATATCCAGGAAAAATATTTATTTATTTATTTGTTAACGTCTATGGACAATATCCTTACAGACTAAGCAACATAATTTAAAAATAATACAATAAAGATTAAAACTAGTTTTTATTTAACAACAGTGTAATAGTGGTTTTAAAAGCAACTTTGGGCATAGAAAAATCGAGTAAGTTATTATTATAGATACTGTTTAAAGCTATAAGAGCTCTATTAATTGGCTCATTAATGGCATAATTAGTTCTATGACAACTAATGTAAAAATAATTCGAGCTTCGTAAAGACTTTTGCGGAATATTAAACGATATTAATTTAAGTAAGTTTTCACAAATAACATTTCCATTAATCAGATCATAAATAAACATGATACTATGCAGTAGTCTTCTATCTTCGAGAGATGAAAGACCAATAAGCAACCGACATGTCCTATATGAGGGAAGAGGTTCAGGAAAACTAAAAGAGCGCAAAGCAAATTTTAAGAATCTTTTTTGAACTTTTTCCAGTCTAGCTATATGTATCGAGTAAAAAGGACCCCAAATAAATGAGGCGTATTCAAGGCTAGATCTAACAAGGGAATTATATAATGTTTTTAGTGTGTAAGGGTCAACAAACCCAACACTGTTTCGCCTAAGAAACGCTAAAAGTGAATATGCTTTGGGGATAATTCTATTTAAGTGAGGGCTAAAAGTTAAGCTAGAATCAAAAATTACTCCAAGGTCACGAATTTCTGATAATCTGGCTAACTTAGTGTTATCAAAATTATAATCAAAAATAGTTGGTGAGTGGAGCTTGTAATAAGAGACAACATAACATTTTCCGAGGTTAAGAGATAATTTGTTTTGTTTAAACCAGGAAAAGACATTATCAAGATCAGACTGGAGACGAGAAGCGTCACAATCACTTTTAACTTTAAGGAAAACCTTAAGATCATCCGCATAAAGTAAAAATTGAGCATTAAGAAAGCATTTAGAAACATCATTAATGAAGATAACAAAAAGTAATGGTCCAAGGATGCTACCTTGTGGAACCCCAGACACTGCTAAAAACGGCGAAGATTTTGCATTGTCAATGACAACATAAGAAACCCTATTTGAGAGGTATGAACTCAGCCAAGATAGAAAAATTGAATGAAAACCAGTTTTGGCTAGCTTGAGCAATAAAATATCGTATGACAACCTGTCAAAAGCCTTAGAGATGTCAGAGTAAACGACATCAAGTTGGTGCCGATCTTCAAAAGAAGAGATGCAGTAATTTGTGAAGACACTCAGGTTAGTTGTAGTTGACCTGCCAGATACGAATCCATGTTGGTTTGGACAAATTGAGTTTTTTATAGCAAAGTACATTTTATCTTTAACAATTTTTTCAAAAAGCTTTGAAACGTTAGTCAACTTTGCGATCGGTCTATAGTTTAGGACATCGTGCTTGTTGCCAGCCTTGAATATGGGTGTGATAAGCGAAACTTTCCATTTATCAACGAATTCACCAGATTTTAATGATTTATTGAAAATTATATAAATTGGTACGGATAAAGAATGAACACATTGTTTAAGTAAATAAGCACTAAGACCATCAAGATCGCACTTAACTTAATTTTTTAGGGAGGCAATAGCTGTTTTAATGTCAGACAGGGAGACCGATAAATAGCCAAATTTACGCAAGAGTCAATATTATCAACAACCTGAGGGTTAACAGAAGCCAAATTTTGGTCAAAATTAGACTTAAAATAGTCAGCGAACAATTGAGCTGTTTTAGCAGCAGAGTTTGATATTTTATCCATATAAAACATAGAAGATGGGATAGTTGATGAAGTATTTTTAGATTTAATAAAGCTCCAGAAGGACTTGGCATCCGTTTGTATACGATTTTCAATGCTAAGAATGTACTGCTTATAAAGAAATTTGTTCAAAAAATTAAATTCACGAGCGAAATGTAAATACTTTGCTTTGCAATCGAGGTTTCCAGTTCGTCTAAATTCATTGAAAGATTTATTCCTTAAATTTACCAAGGAAGCTTATGTAATTTGGTCTTAAAAGTATATTTGCGAATATTATTTGCGAAGATATTGGATAGGTGCTTAAGAAAGATATAGCAACCAGGAGTATCCAAATTATCAAACAACGATTCCCAATTAATATCAGTAATGAGCCGATTAATAGTTCCAAGATTGCAATTTTTAAAATCATAATGATGTTTTGTAGAACTTGTAACACTGAGAAATTCATAAAATTTAATATTAAAGGCAATGGCCGAGTGATGAATACTATGTTCAGAAATAGGGAAAGGACACTCATATAAATCAAAACTAAGTGACTTATTTATAAAAATTAAATCGAGTAAATTACGTAACTTATTGAAAATGGTATTAATTTGTATAAGATCCAAACTGAAAAAACTATCGATGAAATGAATTTCATAAGCATGGTTAACATTTGTTGGTAAGTATACGTTGTCATCGGTTGAAAAGGCCCAATTTAATTTGCTGAGGTTAAAATCTCCAACGACGCAAAAATGTCCACATTCGTCATCTGCGGATAGTGTTAATATATTGTTGACGTGTGCACTATAGATTTCATTAGAACTGGTTGGCGGGATGTAAGAGGCACAAACAAAAATCTTTCCTTTAGGAAGAAGGATGGAGATGTTAACCTGGTCAATCAATCCATTCAACGTGTCAATATTGCATAGCGATGAACATAAATTTTTACGGACGATAATTAGAACTCCCCCACCTCTAGAGCAACCAGTTTGAACAGCAGAACGATCCTTGCGATAAACTTGGAAGATAGATGGGTCCGCAATCTCCTCATCAAAAAAATCATTGGTAAGCCAGGTTTCAACTAATATCAATACATCAAAATCATTTTCAGTGCAAAAAGAGTGCGTTGTATTAAGTTTAGAGCGCATCCCAGACAAATTTTGGTAGTAGAATTTAAAAGAATTTTTGACAGTGTTGCAGTTTGATGGTAAATTTAGATTTGCATTTGAGGCACACTCAGTTGTAAAAACACAGTTCGTTAGTTTTTTGAAGAGATTGAGGGGAAGTCATTTAGAGTCTGGTTGCTTAAATGGTGAGATTGCCTAGGACGTGGAATGAAGTCACGAACTAGGACCCCGAAAGGCCAGAAGTCTTTGCATATTATTTGAGCATAGTCTGACTCATGAGCATAGATTTTGAACGAAGCAATATCCTGTTGAGGTTTTTGTGTGAACTTTAAGCAAGTGATGGTTGAACCTGAATGCGGAATCTTACTTTGAACATATGCTAGAACATTTTCAACACTTGTGGCGGGAGCTAGCCTCGAGACAAAGATGGTTTTACGTGGTGGCCGGATTACTGCCACCAAATCAACCAATGGGCCACATTCAGTGGCCTCGAGAGGCTGTTTTGGCATTTTAGTTTGACTAGGCGAAACTATAGGCAATTTATTAGATTGTTTCACAGGACTGCATAGGTCGTGGACAACTAAATTCGAATCTGGAGCATTGTTCAATGATTGCGCTGCATCTAAAGATTTAGCATTTACAGACAGCTCGTTAGCAGCACTTGGTTGCACAGCCGTAGTGCCAGACATGTCAGCATCAGGTTGCACGGTTGCAGAAGCGGTCAGCGTGGCAACCATAGGTCCCGAGGCGGTATATTGCGTCGCATCAATAGTGGATGCGCTAACAGCAGGTAGTGCAACAGCAGTAGATAGCGATGTAACTAAAGGTTGGGCATTTGCTGCCAGCTCCTTAGCAGCTATTTGTTGCATAGCAGCAGTATTTGACCTGTCAGCAGCAGGTTGCACGATAGAAATGGCATGCGCAGCAGCCAAAGACTGAGTATTGGCAGTATGTTTATCTGAGCCGATAGTTAGTGCAACATCAGCAGAATTTATAGACGGCAAAGACGAACCCGAGTTTGATACGGTTGTCACAGGCACAGTTACACAAACAGAAGGAGACGGTCCAGATTTCGATGAAACGGAAGCCATATTTGAGATTTTAGATTTAGCACGCTTTGGTCTCGATGAGCCAGTGCCAGTTAAAGCTAGATTAACATCAATTAATGCGGAAGCATCATTAGCAGTAGATAGTTCAAACATAGAGTTTATGTCCAGCACAAGATTATGGACAGGTGATTGCAGGCGAGTAACTTCTTCGTTAAGTCGCGCAGCTGATGATTTATTTTTTTCCATCAAACATAGCAACACAGTCATTGAAAACCTCCGACAAGATGTGCAAAACCACTGAAGGCCATTCTCGGAACACTGCAGAGCTTCCGCAACAGGCCCTTTAATCTTTACACATTTATCATGAAAAAATTTGGAACAACCCGAACAAGCAATGAAGCCGCCCACTGTAGTCCATTGTGATCTGCAGATCTCACAGCAAGTCATCGTTCACTTTGAGGTTATGTCCAATAAGTAGACAAAAATTTATTTGCTTTAAAATGTTTGTGCAAGTATAAGTGATTCTCAATTATACATTACATTAAAATATTCAAACAACTATATGCAGAAATTAATAATCGCGGCAAATAATATAAAAATTAATAAACTTAACAAAAATTTTCACGGAGCTAATAAAAGAAAGTTGACAGCTGTTACAGGGTTGCCAGATCGACGACAAAAACAAAACTTGAGCTAGCTTTTAGTTGATTTTTGGCGTTAGCTGCAGCTAGCTCAAACTTATGTTTGAGCTTTTAGTGTACAATATTAATAAAAAATTAAATAATAAAAAATTAAATTAAATTATATTTTTTCTTTCATTACATTTAAACCTACCTTGTCGTATAAAGTTTTCTTCTCCACAGAGCTTTCTTCATTTTCGTCTACGTTAGTGTTTATTGAAATTCCAGCAGATAACGTGGCCGCAGAGTTTTCCTCTTTTAAAAACACTTCAAGTAAACTAGAGAACGCTACTCCAGCTAACATACATACAACAGGAGTTAATGTAAGCATTAAACGAACCATCACACCAGCAAAATAAACGGCACTTATAGCATAGAGTACAACAAATACTCGCTCATCGTTTATCCTTTTGATGCAATACCAAACGCCAACTGGAAATGCACAAACCAATATATGTAAATCGAAAAAGAACGAAAACCACGTTGTAGGTTGGTGTTCTGAAACCGAAGCTATTATCGGTATATGGATTTTAGCATATCCTGTGTCCCAAAGAGAATAAAAACGTCCACTCCATGGTGCAACTATTCCCATCATAGTTAATATTACTACTGCTAAAAAAACTATACCAGCTGAAATAAAGCCTCCAACAAGGAAGAGTTTCTTTACTTCACTTTTGGATAGAACTGTTTGCAAATGCTTGAGTACAAAAACAGCTAATAATAATGCAAATACTCCCATGGCAGCCATATGTTCACTGGTGCGGATAGGCTGGAATCCAACAAATGGAATTTGCATTGAGAACAGTAAACCGAGTATATAGAATGTTGAATAACTTGTCAAGAGGCGTGGTGAATATCGTCCCATTATTAAAAGCACAAAAACATGTAATGGTATTAGATTGATGATGAATACATATCCACCCCAAGCAGAGACCATGTAAAAATACGACAAAGCCGCCATAGCTGACCAGAACACTGATCCAGTCTTAACAGCTTTAACCCATAAAAAATAAGTAAACTGTAAAGCGAAAATGGCTATTCCTTCATTGTCATAGGACCCAGCAACTGAACGGCTTATGTATCCAGGAACTATAGCAATAAAACTCGCTGCAAATAAGCCAGCGCCAGGAGACCATAATTCCTTCGTTAAAAGATACGTCGATATTGAAGTGAGGCCACTAAAAACTGGTGCCAAGAATACACATATATCGCGTATATGTATAGGAATATTGAGCGCATGAAGCATGTAATGAATGCCTCCAGAAGTAATCATAAGTCCAGGATAAACAGTTCCACCAACAATGCGACCTAATGGGTACCAAGCACGTTCATCAAACCAGTTAAGAAATTTATAATATCCATGTTGAACCATATAAGCGGTAGCTCTGTAGTTAAACCATGGATCGAATTCGTGTATTATTGACTCGAAACGAATTACTGCAAATAATCGTGACGAAAATCCAGACAGCCAAGCAATCAGTAATATGACAAATGTAATCAAGCTACTGTAGCCAGCAGTTTTCCTGCTTAATAGCTTATTTGGCCTATTCATAGTATGAAGCGTAGTACACCTTTGGAGTAAATTTGATTTTAGTTTTGTTTGATATGCTTTAATAATTCAATAAAAAGATGAAATGACACGTCGTTTAAAAAAACACCGGCAGTATTGTAGCCAACTTTCAGAAAAAAAAGTACCTTAAAACCTTGAGAATATTTCTTGTGAAAAACTTATTCCTTTCCGAGCATTTCCACTGGCCGAACGAACGAAGAGTTCATCGCAAAACATATTGTGAAGCCATTTTAGGGCCCCTCAAAAGGAACTACATGTCCATCCAACCTGTCAAGTCATCACACATGTAGTATCGTTTGTGTCCACAAAATCAAGGCGAATGGACAAACAGAGCCAAAATAACCTAATAAAATAGAAGAAAATCAATAAGGTTTCTCTATGGTTTTCATCCAAGAAGATTGTCTTATTAAAACCATAGAGAAAATCTTATTAAAACTATGAACTTTTTTTATTTGGCAAACCACATAACTTTAAGAAGAATCTTAATGTTTTTATAAGAACACTTTCAAAAACAATAAGAAAATCTTATTAAAACTTCTTGGTTTTTAAAAAGAAATTTTATAGATTTTATTTTTTAAATTTAATAGTGACATATTATTGATTTAATAGGATTTACTTTTTAATTTTAATAAGGAAATATTTATAAATCAAAACAGAATCTTATTAACCTCTTACCTAGAAATATACTTTTAATTGCCAGTAATATTATATAAAAAGAAATTCTGATGGTTTATGATGCCGAACAATTTATTAGGAAATAAAATTTGTATATGCATATATAAAATACATCTGTTAAAATATAATTTCACAAAAAGCAAAAAATAAATTCAAAGTTCTTGCATAAATAAGTTTTTTAACTTAACAAGCAAGACAGTTTCCAATTTAAATTTGACTTTGTCACCAAAATACCCGGCGATGTCGAGGCCTTCAAAGAAAGTGGCGACATCCTCAATCTCCATTTTTATAAGAACCTCCCTCGAGCTTACTCCATAAATTTTTAGTAAATTTGGGCTTGAATTTTCAGAATTTCAGCCTCGTCGAAAACAAGTTTTGGAACATAAGTATCATTATCCATTATCACGTATTTTTATTTTACTTTAAAAAATAAAATCCATAAAATACACATAAAATTAATGAATTCACTTCACAATTACGACTGAAAGCTAAAGCAAAGAATTAGTAGCATTTTCACCGTTTTTACTTTCTTAAAAGGGTGTTTAATAAGAAAATCTTACAAAAGCATTAAGAAAAAAATAATAAGAAAACCTAATAAAATAGCTCAATTAGGTGATCCTATTGATTTTATGTGGTGATTTTTTGCTAAGTACGTCTGACATGTAGTTCCGTTTGTGTGCGTTGCCATCCAACTTATAGCGCATTCTTTTCTGAAAAAATTTTAACCTCACAAAATGCCAAACTTTTTAGATTCTGACCGGAATTTACAGAATGTTGACCTCTTGTGAGTTGAGAAAAGAACGAAAAAAATGCAGCATTTTTTGTTCATTTGATATTGGCTGCACTGTTGATTTGAATTACTATGTATTTACGATTAAGGTTATGCATAGTGTCGACTGTATGGAATTTTTAACAAATATTCAATCAAATATTCATCGAGCAATTCAGTTTTATTAAAACTAACTACTTTATTCAAAAATATATTGGATTCAATTTCAGAAAATTTTTAAAATTGCAACTTTTTGCTTCTCACAATTGTCACAGCACAATATATTAGTGTCAAAATTATTTTATTTTGTCTTTATGTTGGTATTACTAGAGGGCAGAATGCAGAACCTTCATATTTTACAGGTCAGAAAATTCTGCATTTGTTATACTTTTGCAGTCAACATTTTCGAGAAAAGAACACGATTTATTTATAATTTTTTTTTAGAAATAACGGAAAAAAATACACCATTCTTGAAGAGATCAGAAAAAATACAGAATTTTTTCAGAAAAGAATGCGCTATTAGTGCATTTTGCCATTTGATGAAAATTTTTCAGAGGAGCACATCTCGCGGCAAAACTGCCGAACGTAGCAAATATTATATTATGACTCGAATTTTTTTATCTTAACCTAAAATCGCAATGGCTTGGTATATATAATGTGAAAAATATGAAAATAAATGTTAAAAACAATATTTTCACTCGATGTTAACTCTTCGGCAGCTAAAAAAGAATGAAGTCCATCCGACAAGTGTGATGTGTGTAGGGGCAACGAAATAAGTCCAGTTACTTTATCTAACTACATGCACATCCGACATGTAGTATCCCTTCATGAACCAAGAAATAAAGATCATGCAAAGAAAAGAGCCGCCATATTGTAAACAAAAACAGCTGATAGGTCTGACGTCATCGGTCACAAAATCTTTTGTTTACGCTTAGTGATTGGATGTTGAATGTTGTTTCTTAAAATTTCAAAGAATTATGAAGTGTTTTTATATTAAAATAAAGTGTGCTGTAGCGACATGCATTAATTGCAACAGCAAAAAAAAAACAAATACGTTGGTTTCTACCGTTTCCCCAAGGAAAAAATTGCTTGTAAGCAATGGGAGATTTTTTTGTCGGCAAAATGTCGACACTGCAACGGCAAGAATCTGTGGAGATTATTTTCTGCCTGAAGACTTCGAAAGAAGGCTCCAAGTTGAAATGGGTAAGTACTTCTACATTTCCACGTAACTATTTTTTTAAAAAAATGTTACGATAGGTTTTGGCAACGCTATGCGCTTAAAGCCGGTCGCTGTCCCAACAGTTATGTCCAAGGAGGTGCAGCCAGCAAATGCAGAACGATGTCAGCGAATTTTAAAGCGCGAAAACAAAAAATCGTTAGTGCTCTTGTTAATAATTGCGCCCAGTGGGGTGCCAGTGAAGGTCGGCAACGCAGATCGTATGAGTGAGACGTATGCAGCTAAATGATTTATGTATTTTAATCCCGCTAAGATTTATCTATTGTAATTGTATTATCATTGTAAGATTTATATTCTTGTTTGAGTTTAATTTACCCGTTAAATTTTTTATGTAGTTATTTATATATTATGACCTGTTTAGAATTCTAAAATGTTTAAACTTTCTTTTTGTGTCCAGCAGTCATACAAACAAGTAAGGTTTTGGTACTTCATATTTGTAACTTTATTGTAACTTTAATTTTTGTAACTACATAATTATATTTTTTAACCATATATTTTAATAGAGAATAAACGATATGCATTAAAATTACAAACCTGCCAACTTTATTTAATGCGTTTATTCAACTACTTCTGGATGTTCCAAAAAGCACAATTTTATTCTTTGTTTGCCCGTTAATTAATACCGCCAAAAATTGTTTGTCCAAAAATTTAATAAATGCCAACTAGGTCTAGCCAACGCACAAACAAAGGACTGCCGCCAGCTCGATTTGAAGACTTTGAGATGCCTGTTTACAGATCGCCTACCAATACGTCCACAACGCCGTCCGTCCAGCCGCCACCAACACAACCGCCGATTATAGTCACGCAAAATCAATCCAGTCCACCAGTAGAGCCACCATCGAGGCCTGATGCGCCACCGGTAAGCACTCAATTAACAAGTGCAGCTAGCCTCAAAAAACCTGCCGAAAAAACAAAAAACGAGTTGGATGAAATAAGAAGAAATTTCGACCGAAAATTGGAAAATATGCAAAGTGAGTTCAAAAGACAAATGCACGTTATACAGGAGCTCCTCGTTACAAGCAACAAAAGTCAACAGAGCAAACTACTTAGCCTTCGCGATGAAATTCGAGACCACAGCCAGCAGCTATTACAGGTCGTTCAGCCGACGTCACTGCCGCAGCCGATTTCACAGCAGCCACTACAGGTCGTTCAGCCGATGTCACAGCAGCCACTACAGGTCGTTCAGCCGACGTCACTGCCGCAGCCGATGTCACAACAGCCATTACAGATTTTTCAGCCGACGTCACTGCCCCAGCCGATGTCTCAACAGCCACTGCAGATTTTTCAGCCGATGTCACTGCCCCAGCCGATGTCTCAACAGCCACTGCATATTTTTCAGCCAACTTCACTGCCTCAGCCGATGTCTCAACAGCCACCGCAGATTTTTCAGCCGACGTCACTGCCTCAGCCGATATCACAACAGCCATGGCAGGTTCCTCAGCCGTCACTGCCGCAGCCGAGGTCACAACAGCCACTACTGACTTCTAAGCCAACATCGCTGCCATATTCGATATCACAGGTGCAGCCATTACAGATTCGTGATCCGACGTCACTACCGCAGCCGATGTCGCAACAGCAGCAACCAATCCATGTTCTTCAACCAGCCCCACAAGTGCAAACAACGTCAGCCTTGCATCAATTCCAGTCTTCTTCATCTATACAGCCGTCTTCTATACAGCCTATGCTTATAGCAACACCATCTACTAACGACGATTGCCGCCGCTATCAACCTACGAGTCATCGAAAAATCTATCCACTCCCTATATTTTCAGGTCTTCCAGAAGAGTGGCTGACGTTTGCTGAAGCTTTCGAATCAACAACACAAGAACTCGATTACACCAATTTACATAACATTATGCGCCTTCGTGATGCGCTGAGAGGTAGAGCCAGAGAAATTGTCGAGTCTCTGTTGGCAAGTTCAAGCAACGTCGCTTCCATTATGGAAACGCTTGAAGAAACATTTGGTCGTCCGGAGCAGCTTATAAAAAGTCAGATCACTAAGGTTCGAAATATTCCAACAATGGTTGATGGCAACTTAGAATCATTGGTCGACTTTGCCAACAAAATGAACAACATGGCAACTTTTTTAAAAAATGCAAGAGTTGAGCATCACTTGTCCAACACGACATTATTGAGCGAACTGGTGGCCAAATTACCGACGACCAGACAAATGCAGTGGGCAGAGCAATGCCTGCAGCTGGAACGTTAACCCACCATTGTCGACTTCAGTCAGTGGCTCAACCGGCTGAGGCGCTTGGCAAATATTGTTGGTGACTCGCTACCATCATCTACTATGAGACCCACAGGAAATAAAAGACCACCATCGAACCCAAATGTGCCTTCAAGCCGCCACCGATATGCTTGCGTCAGCGTTGCTCATCACAAATGCCAGCTCTGCCAAGGAGAATGCAGCAAACTAAGTGACTGTCTTTCATTTAAAAATTTGTCTGCTGATGAACGTTGGTCCAAGGTCAAACAGGTAAGAGTTTGTTTTTCTTGCCTCAAATTCGGACACCAAGCCGCAAACTGTTTCTCGAGAAAAAGATGCGGATTACGTGGATGCACTAAAGTTCACCACCGATTACTACACTGTGAACAAAACAAGACTTGCACGACAACGCAAGCGGCGCAACCCGAAGCTCCAAGGCTCAATGAAAATCGAAGCTGCCATGTCGATAGCAGCTACAACAATCAATGTGTTCTTTTTCAGATATTACCAATAAAGGTGTATGGAAACGAAGTTATTCTGGAAACGTATGCCTTCGTGGACGATGGGGCGAATGTGACGATGATGGATCGTGGATTAGCCAAGCAAATTGGGTTAAAAGGAGTAAAAGATACCCTGGAGCTACAATGGCTTAATAACCACATCACGAAACAAGAAACGGAAATAGTAAAGCTAACTGTGAGTGGCGTACATAAAAATGCAAAAGAATATGAATTGTCAAATGTCTACACTTCGGACTTGGAGTTGCCAACACAAAGTTTTGATGTAAGTTCAAAATATAATAGTCCGCATTTAGACGGTTTACCACTTCCAAGCTATCGAAATGTTAAGCCACAAATCATTTTGAGTTTGACACACGCCTTCTTGACAGTGCCTATCGAAGCTCCACACGCCTCTAGTTGCTCAACTCCCATTGCAGCTAAAACTCGTTTGGGTTGGATGGTTTATGGTCCAAAAGGAGCAAAAGACATGTCATCAGTTCATCATGTATTGCACTGTAAGAAAAATAATACAGAAATGATAGAAATGCACCATATGATGAAGGAATACTTTGATATTGAAACGTTTGGCACAAAACCAGGTACAAAAAGTATTTTGTCAAAGGATGACGAAAGTGCTTTAGAAATATTGCGAAATACAACAAAACAAACTGGTTGTCGTTATGAATCAGGACTACTTTGGAAGAAGGATATCAAACCATTTCCGGATAGCTATAAAATGGCCCTAACAAGGTTGGAAAGTGTAGAAAGGAAGATGGCTCGCGATAAGGAATATGCTTCAGAGTATCGAGCAAAAATTAATAGTTATTTGGAGATAGGCTACGCAAACAAGCTCACACCAGCAGAAACGTTGAGGCATACCGAAAAAACTTTTTATCTTCCTCATTTTGGCGTAAAAAATCCAAATAAAGAGGGTTTACGCCTGGTATTTGATGCAGCGGCAAAGGTTCAAAACATTTCACTTAATGATAATCTTCTTTCAGGACCAGATATAAATCAGCCTTTACTATCAATTCTTTTTAAATTTAGGCAAGCTCCTGTGGCTGTATGTGGTGATATCAAGGAAATGTTTCACCAGGTCATTATCAAAACAGAGGACCAAGATAGCCAACGATTTCTGTGTAGAAATGGAGACCAGTCAAAACCGGTGGAGTCGTACGTAATGGTTCGTTTGATTTTCGGATCGACTTACTCGCCTACTATCGCTCAGTACGTCAAGAACATTAATGCCGAAAGATTTGCTGATGAATCACCACGAGCTGTTCAAGCCATCACTGAAAGGCATTACGTTGACGATTATGTTGACTGCTTTCAGACCGAAGACGAGGCTATTCAAGTGGTAAACGACGTTTTACGCATCCATCAAGCTGGCGGATTCATGATGCGTAACATCGTATCGAATTCGGACAAAGTAAAAGTTTCTGTTGGCAGTGCTGCACTGGAAAGAGGAGAGTCAGTAAAAATTGGAGAGTCTGATAGAATTTTAGGTATGCATTGGCTGTCAAAAACAGATGAGTTTGTTTTTGTTTTGAAATTTAAGAAAGTGCCGGCCGAAATTATAAATTTTAAGAGAAAACCTACGAAAAGGGAAATGTTAAGTGTAGTGATGTCAGTATTCGATCCATTCGGATATCTAGCAAATTTTATGGTGTCTGCCAAAGTGCTCATGCAGGATGTGTGGAAATCTGGTATTGACTGGGACGAGCCATTGCCTGACAAACTTTATCATCGCTTAAAAAGGTGGATGGAGGAGTGGCCAAAAGTGGAACTTTTTCGAATAGCTCGCTGCTATTTCAAAGAATTTGAGAATGTGGAACTGGATATACATGTCTTTGTCGATGCGAGCGAAGAGGCGATGGCGGCTGTGGCGTATTGGAGAGCGGTGAGTAATGGCATAATAAAAGTTGTTTTTATTGCAGGCAAGACTAGTTGTGCTCCGACGCGTTTCCATACGATGCCAAAACTTGAACTGCAAGCAGCAGTCATGGGCGTGCGGCTTATAGAATCCATCGTTAAATGCCACAGTACAAAAATACGGCGTCGTACTTTCTGGAGTGACTCTCAGACAGTAATTCGTTGGATTCATTCTGATCATCGAAGATATAAGCAGTATGTGGCAAACAGAGTTTCAGAAATACTGGAAAGTAGCAAGATAGAGGTCTGGAGATAGTGCCCTGGAGATCGTAATCCTGCTGATGAAGCGACTCGTTCTAGATATAATGGCCAGTACGAAGCAGAAAATAGATGGAAAAATGGCCCAGAATACCTTAAACGCAACGAAAACGAATGGCCTGACAGCAGTTTTATGAACGCCAGTGAGGACAGAAGTGACCAAGAACTTCGCGCAAGACATATTGCGCTCGCGACCTACCAAGTAAGTTATTTTATTACAATTACTAATCGTTTTTCGAACTACCGCAGAATGAAGCGTACAATCGCTTGGGTAAAGCGATATCTATGTAATTTGAAGCTGAAGAGCCAATCGCAGCTACTAATGACCGGTGAACTTTCTGTGGAAGAGGAATTGTCTGCGGAGCGTGACCTATGTCACTGGGCACAAGTGCAGGCGTACGAAAAAGATATCTCTTGTCTGCTGCGAAGTGGAGTTTTACCAGAAAGCAGCGATTTAGCACCTCTAAATCCATTTATCGACCCAGATGGCCTACTCCGAGTAAATGGCAGGACTGTGAGAGCTGCCTGCCTAACGATGGACGCGAGACAGCCTATTATTTTGCCAAAGAACCATGAGCTAACACGTCTTTTCGCTCAATATTATCACCGCAAACTTCGTCATATAAACACTTCGACGACCATGTGTGAAATCAGGCAGAGATTCTGGATTCCATCACTTAGACGTCTATTGAATAATATTCAGTCAAAATGTCAACTTTGTCGATTTCGCAAGGCCAAGCCACAGCAACCGCTTATGGGAGCACTACCGGTCGACCGCGTAACACCTTTTGTTCGGCCATTATCTTACACAGGATTGGATTTTTTCGGCCCAATTTACGTCACTATCCGTCGTCAAAAAGAAAAGAGATGGGTGGCATTATTTACCTGTCTGACAGTGCGAGCAGTTCATCTGGAGATTGCATCTGATCTTTCAAGTGATGCCTGCTTACTTTGTATCCGGAATTTTGTCAACAGGAGAGGAGTGCCAGTTCAGATACGCAGCGACAACGGTACGAATTTTGTGGGTATTGCAAAGGAGCTGCGATGTACCAACGACTTTTGGATAACAACACCGTTACTTCAGGTCTTACTGGTCTTGGAATAAAGTGGATTTTCAACACTCCATTTAACCCTAGCGAAGGAGGAGCGTGGGAAAGGCTAGTCCAGTCCGTCAAGAAATCGCTTCATTCCATGTTAAAGGAGCACGCACCACGGCTAGAAACCTTTCAAAGCTTCCTGATTGAAGCCGAAAACATCGTTAATTCAAGGCCTTTGACTAATTTAGCCGTAACCCCAGGTGACCCAGAACCACTAACTCCAAATCATTTCCTTCTAGAGTGCACCAATTCTACACAGACTCCAGCTCAGTACGAACCACGTTTGTTATGTCTACGAAAGCAGTGGCGAGTACTTCAAAATATGAAAAATGGTTACTGGAACCAATGGGTTCGTGAGTATCTGCCCGAACTAACCAGACGCACCAAGTGGACAGCGCCAACAATTCCGATCAGTCCTGGTTCATTAGTGCTGATATGCGACGCGGATACGCCAAGATCACAGTGGAAGAGAGGCCGAATAATGCAGCTATTTTATGGCAAAGACGGAATCGCACGATCAGCCGCGGTCAGCACAAGTACTGGAGTCAACAAGAGAGCCGTTTCTAAACTTGCGGTCTTAGACGTCGAAGACAAAGCTGGTGAATCCTCCCCCTCCGGGTCAGTTCACGGGGGTGGGGATGTTAATAATTGCGCCCAGTGGGGTGCCAGTGAAGGTCGGCAACGCAGATCGTATGAGTGAGACGTATGCAGCTAAATGATTTATGTATTTTAATCCCGCTAAGATTTATCTATTGTAATTGTATTATCATTGTAAGATTTATATTCTTGTTTGAGTTTAATTTACCCGTTAAATTTGTTATGTAGTTATTTATATATTATGACCTGTTTAGAATTCTAAAATGTTTAAACTTTCTTTTTGTGTCCAGCAGTCATACAAACAAGTAAGGTTTTGGTACTTCATATTTGTAACTTTATTGTAACTTTAATTTTTGTAACTACATAATTATATTTTTTAACCATATATTTTAATAGAGAATAAACGATATGCATTAAAATTACAAACCTGCCAACTTTATTTAATGCGTTTATTCAACTACTTCTGGATGTTCCAAAAAGCACAGCTCTGCTTCAGGAGTCGTTGGTCATGGAAAAAATGCAGCGGCTCGAAGAAGAAGTTTTTCTTTTAGAGAAAATAGAAAAAAAATAGGGTCGCACTATTTCTAACCGCTCTTCAGAGCAGTTACTTCAAGCGAAAATAAGGCAGCTAGAGTTGCAAGTGTAAGTAAAATTTAACAATTTTATGAATTCAATATTTTTCTTGGAGTGGACAGCGGTTTGGGAAACCTCGCGTGAAACCTCGCATGAATTCAATATTTTTCTTGGAGTGGACAGCGGTTTGAAACCTCGCACAAAGACTTTCCGAACATAAGGCTGGAAGAAGAAGCGCCAGCATCACTTAGTTGGGTAGATCATTTAAGCGAAGGCGGCTGTCCAAGCCAACGGAAGAGCTCATGGCGCATATGAAGGCGTTGGAAAAAGTGTTCAGCGACGAAAATGGCGACGGGCTGCTAATAAGCAAAAATTATTTGCAGACGCACATTACAATTGCAGAGCATGTTATGTGTGACAACAAAATAAAAAATTGTTTTTCCGCGCACGAATGTTTTTTAAAATAAGATTATTAAATAAAGAAATCGTGAACAATTCGATGCAGAGGAAAAAAGAACAAAGCAGTTCAATAATAAAAACAAAGTGAACATCCAATTTTGTATTCTATTTATTTGCAGATTTTCTTTTTACAGCATTCTTTACATTTAGTTACTTTTCTCGCGAATTAAACTCATTAATTTTATAATTTTTCACTTTTATCCGAGTTTTCACATGTTTTGCATGCAAAACGTATGCAAGTTGACAGTTTTATAGCTTGCTTGTGACCGATGACGTTGCACGAAAAATACTTTTTTCTCAAACTGTTCTTTGCGTGCTCTTCTCTTTTTGGTTCATGGTATCCCTTGAGGGGCCTTATTCTGTAACACAGTGTCCCCACTTACAATATTTGATTGCATGCGAACTGTCAAATTCAATTTAGTGATATATCCCTACAAGAAATGGGTAACCAAAACTCCAACACAACCACATACATTTTTCTGCTTATAACCACATTCTCATACTTAATTTCAGTGTAAAAATGTGTGAAACAAGGAAAAAAATATGAAAATTTTAGCAAATGCTATTGGAATATCCTCAAACAATATAAAACAGTTTTTAATATATTTTTAATTTATTTATTTCGATTTAACTTTCTTTCTTATTTCGCTACATGCCTCATGTACTCTTTAAAACAGAATGAAATTAACAAAAGAACAGAATAACGACTAATTCAAAATGGTTTTCATAAGTCAAAAAATAGTAAAAAGGAATGAAGGAAAGATTATAAGGGTTCTCATCTAAGCATGTAAACATGTATAGCATTTAAACTTTGATGAGCGACAAAGTAAAAATAGCGTAAATGTCGACAAAATGGCGGCTGCGGCTGCGACAACATTATGACTTTTTTAAATTTTAAACCTTTTAAAAACCTTCATTAACTTAGAAAAATAAATAAAACGTGTTCAAATTTACTTCAACTACTCTAAATATGGAATAATTAGCGCCAAAGTCAACCCTCATTCACACACGTAGATTTACATGCTAGCTTACACTATAAAATAGGCCCATACAAATTTTGACAGATAGCTTACGCGCATGTAAGTTCACAAGGTTTACAATGTTTACGGGTCAGTTACATGCTTAGATGAGAACCCTTTATATATTTGTTTCTTTCTACTATTTATCATTGCGTTTTTGCTTTGGTGCGCCGAGTACACACGGATGCTTATTAGCGTAGCATGTATATTTACAAAATAAAAACTTAACGAATTCAACACACCTCCTCAAAAACACAATGATAATTACAATAAATGAATAAATATAAGATATTAACAAAATCTATGTTGGCACGTAGTGAACTCTGGGGTATTACAATAGTATTAAGCCGCGTTTCCATGTGATCTTTTACTATCCTCCAGTATCCCGTATCACAAATTTTTTGCTATAAGAACGAAATGCATATAAGTGGCTTAGTTTATAGCAAGTTTGACATATCTGAAACCCATGGCTGAATTATCCAATTAATTAATTTTGAATATAATTTGCTTTTACGATTGCGAGATCATCGTGTTCAAGGCTCATTTATAAGGTTGTGGCACTTGAGAGCGAGCTCGGTCAAACTGTCAGAATTGATGAAAAGAAATGAAGAAAATTAATACTTAGAACAAGGAAAAACACAGTGACAGTTCGAGCAAAGGCGGGAAAAAGAGTGTATTTCTCTCAAGTGCCACAACCTTATAAATGAACCTTAATCGTGTGCATCACAAATACTCAGAAACCTGTTCCGATCAATCGTAAGAAGAAGCCGCATGCAACACGCGGATTCTTCTCACAATAGCAAGGCAAGGGTGTTAAGGCAATGGCAAGGGTGTGGATCTGTCTGACCTCCGATATATTACTGATGTTCCAAAAGAAGTGAGGTGAGAAGTGAGTAAAGATGGTCCAAATATTTTATTAAATTTACAAATTTCTCGAAAAGATACTTCATGCTTTGGATGTCTTGCCTGCTTCATCATTTCAAAAATGGTTCCCATGTACTTCTGGGATGAGAGTTTCTTAAACTCTTAGTTTGTAGCCACAATGTTTAGTTTGAGTTTTCCGTCGTCTTCAATGCCTATAGCGAAGACTGGCATAACTTCCATCATACCATCATGTTTCCGCTGGGACTACAAGCTGCTGAATTCAGCAACTACTCGCTGAACATGACCACCACCTTATTGATTTTTTTGCCAAGATCGGCTGGGCAAACGATCAGTCTGCTCCGACTTCATTGAGTCAAGCGCATAGGCGATGTAACATAATATGGAACATATTATGCTACCTGGGGTGGAGCGATAAGGACCAGCCAAAGGAAGAAATCAATCATGCACTCATCACACACAAAACGGATGATTAAGAGCCTGAACTGAATCAAAAATCGTTGCGACCGACGATTGAAATAGAATAGATTCTAAGTCTTGTGACAGACCGACCATCCACCTCGCAGCGTCGTGACATCCGCAAACCGGATGACGAGGCACTTCCTGATTTAGCGGGCGTCTGCATACCTAGCTATGCTTCAGCTTAGCTCAGGGAAAATGGTCGTGGGGTTGCTTCGTCAGGAAGTCGTGGGATGCGATCTGCACAAGTTAATTGTGTGCAGACGTTAACGGGAAACGGAAAAGGACCATTTGAATTCAAATTCAAATAATTTAATGGGCGGAAACAGGAAACGGATGGGAGAGAGGAAAAAAAAAGAAAACCCGAAAGAGGCAACGTAACCGAACCGTAGCCTCTATGCACCGTATAGCATGAGGGAGGATGGTGGTATTTTCCCTCAACGTCTATACCCGCCAAACCTGTTAATGAAAGAGAAGTTGGGTGTCGTTAACCCAAATCGTGCACCTAAGTGCAGCAGCCCCTTACCATGCCCTTACCTTTCATCATCCAAATAAATTTCAAACCAATTAATTATTCATTATAATCCCTTAACATCGGGATCATTATATTTACACTAATTTTAGTAACTTATTATAATACATTTGAAATCTTGAATGGCTTATACCTATTCAAGTGGATGAAGAAAAATAATAATATCTCGTATACAGTTCATATAAAATTATTAAAGTATTTCAACGGAAAACGTAATGATTGCCAGTCAGAAACACCAACAAATATCAAATATTCCTTGAAATCCCACAGTAAGAATTAAGTATTTTCCGCGTACTGAAAGTGGATGTCAGTTAGCATCATATTCAAAAGTAATTATTAAATATTTTCAGTGTACTGAAAGTGAATGTACTTTTGCATCATATTCAAAAGTAAGTATTAAAAATTTTCAGTGTACTGAAAGTGGATGTCAAGTAGGAAGCTTTATTTATAAAAATACAAAGTATTCCTGTTTCAGTGCGCTGAAATCCAATTTAACAATTTATTAAATGTAGACTATTAATTGTTCCGTGTACTGACAATAAAGGCAATCGTTAATTTATCCGTGTATTGATCATAATTAAGAAATAAGTCATTAATTTTTTTTTTATATTAATTACGGAGGTAGGTATAAAAATCTATTTTATTTCCAGTGTACTGACATTAAGGCAATTCTACATTGTAATAAAATGAAGTATTCAACTATTTCAGGTTGTCGAAAACAAGTGTAACATGTTTGTGGTTTTTGAGTTATTCTTTAAAAGTAAGTAAGATTAATTTCAGTGTACTGAAAATTAATTTAATTTTTCATTATAAATAAGCACGCAAGTATTAAGTAAATTTTTTTCCAGATTACTGAAAATTAACGTTAATTTTTCATTATCATTAAGCACGTAAGTATTACGTTTTTTCCAGTGTACTGAAAATTAATTTAATTTTTCATTATAAATTAGCACGTAAGTATTAAGAAAATTTTTCATAGTACTGAAAATTACCGTTAATTTTTCATTATAAATAAGCACGTAAGTATTGAGTAATTATTTTTTTCAGAGTACTGAAAATTAAAATTAATATTTCATTATAAATAAACAGGAAAGTATTAAATTTTTTCTCAGTGTATTGAAAATTTAAGTTAATTTTTTTTATTATAACTAAACAGGTAATTATTAACTGGTTTTTTTTTCTCTTTCAGTGTACTGAAAACTAAATTAATTTTTCATTATAAATAAGCACGCAAGTATTAAGTAAATTTTTTTCCAGATTACTGAAAATTAACGTTAATATTTCATTATAAATAAGCAGGTAAGTATAATGTTTTTTCCAGTGTACTGAAAACTAATTTAATTATTTATTATAACTAAACAGGTAAGTATTAAATTTCTTTTTCTATGTACTGAAAATTAATTTAATTTTTTTTTATTATAAATTAGCAGTTAAGTAGTGCGATTTTTTTTTCAGTGTACGAAAAAAATTATTTATTTTTGTTTTGTTTTATTTGGTTTTATGTCTTTACATCTTTACAACCATACTCTGTAAACTCCCGGTCTACTTCGACGCTTTTCACCTACACTATAATTTTCGGTCTACTTCGACGCTTTTCACCTACTCTATAATTTTTGGTCTACTTCGACGCTTTACACCTACTCTATAATTTTTGGTCTACTTCGACGCTTTTCACCTACTCTATAATTTTCGGTCTGCTTATTTAAGAAGTTAAATTTCAGGTGTAATGGTAAAAAAAAATTCATTATATTTTTTTTTCTTTTGTCTAATTTTTTTTTCTTAACTTTCAAACGTAGCACGTTTTAACATTTCCAATTTTTGTTTTTTAAAATTTTTTTTCTTTCGTCGTTAAAATTTTAATAGAAGGTTTTAGTGAAATGCGAACCAAACACAACGCAATCCAATAGTCACTGAGTCTTTTAACTGCCTATCTATTATTAATTTTGAAACCATTGTAAAATTTGCTTCACCAACAACAGCAAAAAAATGTATGTTGACCGTTCATCAAACGAAATCAAATCAAATTGAAAGACTTGTCTGGATACAACAAAAAAAATCAAACTCTTTAGATTTTTTTTTTCAACCAACTCGACAACTTCTTAACTGATCAAGTGACCAAGCTACAACCGCTTTGATTAGAGCAACAACCGACTCAGTTGACGATTGGATTGTATGGTGTATGACTTGCATAAGATACACACTTATGAAGCTGGATCCACTAACCTTGGCACCCTATGGCGATGGCCAATTTACCTGTGGGTGTTAGGAAGATGCTGCTGTCGATGATGTTGGCGAGCTCCTGGGTGTCGTTGCCGTTGGTGGCTGAAGTGACTGCTGTTGTGGTTGCTTAAATAACTGCTGACCTCGTACGACCACAGACTCAGACGATTTGGCAAATAGCTGTCCGGAGTGCTCGCTGCGGTTGTTGTTGAAAGCTGCCGTTGTGGTTGTTATCGTTGCAAGAGATACCAACGATTCGTTGCAGTAGATACCAACGATGTAGGTAGCTCAACACCTATGATGTGCACTTTTAGGGTATCTGTCGCTGCTGTTGTTGTCGTTGCAGTAGATACCAACGATTCGTTGCAGTAGATACCAACGATGTAGGTAGCTCAACACCAATGATGTGCACTTTTAGGGTATCTGTCGCTGCTGTTGTTGTCGTTGCAGTAGATACCAACGATGTAGGTAGCACAACACCTATGACGTGCACTTTTAGGGTATCTGTCGCTGCTTCATGTGGCGGTTGGGCCGCCGTTGTGGCTGCTGTTGGGTCGCCAAGGTTTGCTGAACAATAGTCCTGTTTAGTCAATTTTGCAATTGCTTAACACTGATATAATTCGAAATATTACCATTTGTTGCTGCCCAAAATGTACACACGACTGGTTTAGTTTGCCATCAATGAGAAAAGAACAAAGGCCGGAAGTTCGCCAGCCATCGTTCTTTTCGTTGACAGCCGTCACCTATGGTATTGTCGTTTACACAAGCAAGTCGTACAGTACGACCTGCTATGTTATACGACCTGGTTTAATGACCGCTTACACCGAATATTGGTGCAAACGATGTTTGCGCAAACAGTCGGACGCGGGGTTTGACCCTTGTTTTTCGATGTTTGCAAACAAACAAACATGTCAGCTGGTAATTTGAACGATGTCCAAAGGTAGGCACAAATCAATCACGGCAGACACGTTGTTGCTAATTATTTTGCAAGAAAAAAAAAACGAAAGAAAAAAAATCATTTATATTTAATGGCTTCCGGGTTGAAATCCAAGCTCAGGTTTGAATTTGAATTCAAATTCCAGACCAGCCGAGGGCACAACACAACGGGTTCTACCGGATGAGCCGATGAGAAAAACTCTTCCGGTTGATCAGTCGTAGTGTTTCCTCTGCTGGTCTGAATTTTGAATTCAAACTCAAGCCCGAGCAGGGAAACAACTGTCGACTTAGCTGTCAAAATTGGGGTAGCGTTATGTCAGTGACATTTTTATTAAGGTTGGTACGCCAACCTCCGCTGCCACTAGCTGTCAAACAACCATTTGACGTTTGAGAATTTTTCACCCCCACACAGTCTGCGAGTTATTGTTGCGGAAAACGAGCTGCGGGTTTTTCTACATTTTGCATGTATTTTCCAACAACAACAAATCGTCGGCCGCAACGATTTTTGATTCTGTTTAGGCTCTGAACCAGCTGCATACAAAATTAAGACAAAGAGCAAGAGCGAGCGAGTGAAGGAAGCCTAGGCGAGTGGAAATTTTACTAAAGATGCTCACAAAATAACCTCATCGTGGTCTCTGCCTGTGTTAATTTGAATGGAATTTTTGTTGTATTCGTTTTAAGCATTGTCTCTAACAAAAGCCAAAATGGAGTCATGTCATAGCCTGTGTCGTCAACAAAAATATAACTTTTTTAAATTCGGGCCACTTTAATGTACTTGTAGAAAAACAACAGTTTATACATATATAGCATTTAATATATGCCCAAAGCTTCCTAAAATAAAATACTAATTTATAAATATTAATACCAAAAAATAGCAAGATTTCCATTTATGCTTTTATACTATTATGTGTTTAAATTTTATAAATAAATTTAAGATATTTTATTAAATAACAAATTGTAGTTTTTATATTAATAAAATACTTTATATCTAATTTGTTGTGTGTTTTCCGACTGCATCTTTATAATTTGTGTTTCTGAAATTCCCGAATATTTAAAATTGTTTTACTAATGACATAATCTAAATATTAAAATTGTTATAAATACGTCAAAAATGTATCTTTATCTAAGACAATCTGATATAAAAAGTGTAACTCGGGGTGGGAGAGTGGTTGGGCGGTAGCGGAAGAAATAATTCTTGGAGGAAAAGCATGGTTTAAAAACTATAAAAACATGTTAAAAAATAAAATTGTTCAAAAAAATTAAAGGGGATACCATCGCATTTCTCTTAAAAGAAATACAACAACAAATTTTGTGTCAAACTAAAATAGTTTTTGCATAAAAATATTACTCATATGAAAGAGTATAAAAAGTGCAATTTTCGGTTTTTATTATTTTTACAACAAAAACAAGTTTAGCGTTATGAATAATCGCTCAATGAAAAATAGCACAATATGAAATGAGAAATGGCCCAAAATATAAAATGAAAAATCGTCCAAAAAACATAAAAAATCCCAAAAACAATTGAACAAAAATTAATATATTAATCAATTTAAATTAAAAAAATTTAAATTGACCCAAAAAAATGAGAAATAACCCAAAAGTAAAATGAAAAATCGCCAAAAAAATTAAGAGTGACCCAAAACATAAAATCTAAAATCACCCAAATACAATAAAAAAATCGTTAAAAAATGATAAATCGCCCAAAATTTCTTCATAGAAAATTGGGTGATTTTTAATTTTTTTGGGCAAATTTTAATGTTTTGTTTGGATCATTTTTCAAAGTTTTTTGGGTAATTTTTCTACTTGTTTTTTTTTTCATTATTGAATATTTATTTAAATGGTTGTTTATTTTTTTTTTGTTTTTTTAAATGTTTTTCGGGCTGCTTAGGAATTACAACCCTCAGAAAGTCCAATACCGGCTTCGCTGGATACAGTAATTCTGGATATAATTATCTTTTTAATAGGAGGCCTTCGGCCGCTACTTAGGGATTACAGCCCTGAATAACTCCAACATATGTACAGTACTTCTGGATATAATTATCTTTTTAATAGGCGGTTTTTTTTAATTTGAAACATTATTTTAAAATTTGGTAATTTTAAATTTTTTTGGGTGATTTTCCATTTAATTTTTGGTCATATCTACCAAAATAATTTGGTCATATTTCATTTTGGTGATTTTTCATATTCCTTTAAAAGTTTTGGGTGATTTTTCATTTGTTTTGGGCATTTTTTCGTTTTAGTTTTTGGGCCATTTTTAATTTCATTTTGGGCCTTTTTTCATTTGCAGGTTTTGTTTTTGGGTGATTTTTCATTGGGCAACTTTTCATAATGCCAAGTTCAAGAACATTAAAATTTTTTTAATGCAAATTTATTCATCAATAGTTGATAAACAAATTTACATTAAAAATTATCCAAATGTTCTTGAATTTTATATTTAAAATAAAAACTCCCTGTTAAAATTCCGCGTAAAAAACAAGTCGCGATAGGGCTGATTATGTTCCGACGAGAGACGTAAGGAACCTACATGTTTGATGATAATCCATCCAGTAGTTTTCACGTGATGGGCGTACAAACAGACAACAATTTTAATAATCACATTTTTAGAATCTGTATCCTCAAAACATATTCAATGCACAGATTTTTTTATATTTTTATTATATGTATAGATTATGGTTTTAGCAGCGCGGGTTTGCTGATTTATTAGCATAGAAGAAAAACCAAACGAGTTTACACCGGCTCTTTGCATCCTCTTGATACAGCAGAAGTGACATCTTGGAATACTGGCCATTCAAAGTGTTCTGACGGTGCACTCGTATATGATACGGATTGGTAATCGTTTGTTATGCTTTGGGAACTTATTCCAAGATGCCACTTTTGCGTTTGATAAGTGTCACGTCCGGCCTTTTTGGTAAAAGCACCGTCACCAGAATTCTGAACACACTTTCTAGCTGGCGTTCGCATAACGATGCAATGCGTTCGGGATGAGGCAAGCTTGATGAATTAGAGCGCATGCACAGGCGGTGGCGAGCCAGCAATAAAGAAGATGCTTATGGACTGCCACTTAACAGAGCGTTATGCACTTCAGCTTCATTGACACCGAATGAAGAACAAACCTCGGAGACAGCTTAAGTATTAATAACATTGTCATGAAGGTATCGGTTTGCGTGGAGATGACCTGCAAGTGAACAAATGAAAATAGTTAATGAAATGGCTCCACCGATGAATCATAAACCATCACCCTCACCTGATACAATTTGATGCTGCGGTCGCGACGAATAAGACACTGCATTGCCCTTGGCTGTTCATGCTATTGGCTTTAATAATTATAATACATTTTTATTTTCGTTTCAAATTGGCCACAATCTTCTGCAATCCGTTTATTTTATATTGACACTAGCAAAATATTTTTTACGAGTTGTAAATGGCTATAAAAATGGCTGTCATATTTATAGCAAGTGATGGGCTTTTATAGGAAAAGTTCAGAAAGTTGAACTTTTTCTATCCTCTAGTATCTCATGAAATGACAGAGGATATCACATGCTATAAAAATATAAAATTTATGCCTGTTTCACACTCACTTTAGTCAATTCCGTAAGATAGGGTTTGTATGCTCTTTCTTTCTAACTAAAAATAAGTTAAGATAAGATACTGAAAGATCACATGGAAACGCAGCTTTATCCAACATTTGTTACAAGGATTGGGGAAAAACCCAGAAAAAACCCAATCAGACCATTTTCATATTACATAAATTTATTTAATTTTCGCTTTGTTCATAGAGTCTCACCTGGATTCTCAAGACCACAAATCGTGCTGCAGGTAATGGTTTCGTCAAAATATCAGCAAACTGTCTATCTATAGGAATATAATCAATTTTTATTAATTTATTTTCAATTTATTCCCGTGAAAAATTGTATTTAATATCGATATGTTTCGATATTTTGTGACATGAGGGATTATTTGCTAAGCTTATACAACCCTGATTGTCTTCATATATTTTAAAAGGTTTGTTCAGTCCGATTTTCAAACTTTTCAGTAAAGATCTTAACTACAAAGCTTTGTATTCCAGCAAACTACAGAAGATTCGAACATTTTGAATAGGTAACCAGTTGTACTTCTTCTGTCGGTCTCACTTACATCCCAATTAGAATCAACATAGCCAATAAACATATCTTTATAATTTGGATTCGTAACGAAAATTAGTTTCAAATCTATTGTACCTTTAAGGAATCTTAAAATCCTTTTAAGACATTGCCATAACTCTTTATTTTGTGTATTACTATTGTAACGGATTTTTCTTCGTATGTTATGGGAACGTAGTGTAACGGCACACATGAAATTTTGCTTCCATGCTCACATTTGAATTTAGATTTGAATTCAAACTTAAACATGGAGTCAAAACTACATCATTTGCACAACCGGATAAATTCGATGCGACACAAGCGGGTATGAATTTTCCGTCATGGTCGGATGTGAGTTTGAATTTGAATTCGAATGTCAGCATGTAAGTTGGAGGTTATAACGACTAACCAAATTTTGCGTTCCTAATTTATAGTTTTTTTTACTATAAATGTCACCGGGTAGTGAAATTATCACTCATCGGTACTCAGAGGTGGCAACTTTGGTCGTTTTCGATGAATCCGGCAAAATAAAAATGGCTCAACGGTGCTTAAATCGGTAACAACCAATAAGAATAGAGACCTGAGCGTCGGTTAAACTGGAAGTACCTGACCTGGCACCCAAAGCGCCATCTGTACTACATATTTTTGGGATTCAAGTATGTGATCCCTAAATGGCAGTGGAAAAGTTGCACGGAATTGCTTTTTCACGGGTACACATCTTAACATACGATCTGGTGGTAGCACTAATGACAAGTCAAAAATAAGTAGTAAAAAAATTGCATCTCTGGAGACAGCGTTGTGCAATCAGAAGAAAAGAAAAACACTAACTTCGAGGGTGGTAAGAATTGTAGTGGCCGCGTGAGAAAATCTTTAAAAATAAGCAATTTCAAAAGCTAAAAAAGACGCTTGTTGTCAAAGGTTAGGCTGCGACTAAAGCCAAAGCAGTAGACTACACGGCACACAACTGCAACCATAACAGAAGTACAGCGCTCCTTAAACTTGCACCAGGTACTGCAACACCAACAGTGCGCCGGAAAAAAATTCCACCAGTCTGCAAGCAGCGTGCAACATAAATGTACATCGTGTTTTAGTTAAACCATCCAGTTGCAACTCCCGGATTTGGTGAACGAAGTAGGAGTGCTTGGGTGAGTGCCTGACGGGCATAACCTTATTTCGATTCTAAAAAGCTAAAAACCAGCCACCTCGCTCTACTTCACCTCAAACGGCACCAGCTACAATTACCACATCTTCGGTTTCCACTCTAGAGTGCTTGGGTTAGTACATGCTTGTGGCTATATTGTGTTAAATTAAAAAGTAATTCTATCGCAGCGCTCAAATAGAGCCACTACGACAACAATTGCACAACAACCTGTCGGTAAGATAACTCATGACCGAACAGTAGCCATAACACAACACCGTGCAGCAATAAAGCATCTACAACTGACGCTCCACAACTCATGACGTACAACAGCTCAAAGTAGTGTAACAGCCTTAACACAGCAGCTTAAAACAGCCAGGACACCAGGGTTTTTTCTACTTTTTCTGTGCCAACAATGGGCATTGTCAAAAAAACAAAAATTCCCACAATTCGTCTCAAAAGTGCACTTGTCACTTCGGTGAGTGCAAACTAGGAATCTAAAAATTCATTCAGAAATTGATTTTGTATTTTATTACTATAATGTTTTATTTTTATTATATTTTATTTATTGGATGATGGATGAAATCCCTACTTCTATGCCTATAAGAGATAAGGAAATTGGCCACAAGGCCTTTCTATTTCAGCCGCTTGGCTTTTAGCATTTGCTGCCCTTAGGCAGGATTATGTTAGCCACAAGGCTATGTTCTCATTTTGCCACAAGGCCAATAGATTTTTGAAGCCACAAAGCTACTTTAAAACAAATCAAACAGAGGTTTTAGTTTTACTGAATTTTAGCATTCTCCTCTTCTTTATTTCTTGCATGGGTTTTTATACACAAATTATTGAGTGAAAAGTAACAATATAACATTTTCACTCAATATAATGTTCTTACAAAATACGTTCTTAACATAAAATAACTCAAACGATTTAAATTCACTAATAATACATCTGCTTACTGTTACATTTTATTTAGACGTCTCTTTGTCATAATATCCATCATAACCCACTTACAGGCTACAAATTCCAGTGACTTCTTTTGGCAGCGATCTATTTACACAATGTATAGCATGAATCATGCCGCTAGTAGCACTTGAATTTGAGTGAAGCCAACGAAGAACGTTTGTGGCGTTATGTGTTATGATATGACAAACAAGTTGAGGTAGGTAAGTAGTAGCTATATGTGCACTACATCACTATGCCTCAGGGCTCATCTTACCTTTAAGGTCCAATTTAAAATTAAAAATAATTAATTGTACTAATTAACCCTTAAACATAAATAATTTATTATTCACTCAGCTAAGCCAACGTATAATTGGGTAAGGTAGATGCAATTCAGAGAGACAGATGGTTTAAACTGTCAAAACGAGAAAATCTGAAACCGAGAAGAAAGCAACAATTGGCCGCATTCAGCGGAGCCAACTGTTGTGAACTGCTACGGTAGCGATACCGTAGAAAGGTTGAACAGTATTTAATTTGATTAATATAATTATTTTATTATGTAAACAATGGACTTTTAACACAACTTGCCAAAGTTACCAAATCTTGACTTCGCTGAATGCGGCCATCGATTGTCTTTTGATTGATTGATTGTTGTTGTTTTACCGACTTATTAATTTGATGCTACTGATGTTGTTTTGTTTTGCAGCAGTACGGGTAAAGGTTAGTTAGTTATTTATTGGCATAAATTCAGTTTACGGGTATTTAGATAAAGTAACTGCGTCCTGATGTAAAACAAAACGAGGTCTTAACGTAGTGAGAGAAACGATAAATATTTTTTGATATGGGAAAATGTATTGCTTACCGTGTCTCGTACCACGTTCAGCCTTCGTTTCGTTTTACATAAAGATGCAGTAAGTTTCAAGAAGGCAGCAAAAACCATTATATATAGATTCAATCACACAGCAGACTAGACAGATATCAGATAGCAATTTTGTAGATTCAGATTGTTTTGTGTTTTATTCGATGAATAATATAGATATGCTACTAATATAAATGTTGCGATATTTGAAACTATTTAGTAGAAGGCACCTTTTCTTTCCTTTCGAAAGATGGAAATTGTTCAATATTTTTGTCATTTTGCATTCAATTAGCAATGTTATATTTAATCCATATTGTGGCTAAACCGTTTAATAGCTCTTTTTTTGTTTTTTTTTTTTTTTTTTTGATTCGCCCGGAGATATGAAATCTTCCAAAGATACTTATACCCGTCCTATACGCATGTACGATTTACATTCTAGAATCTGCCCGAATAAGCCGGGACAGACAGAATGCACCTACGTACTAAAACATACCCCCTATTAGCAATTAGGATTTTCCACTAAGCACATTAATTGGCTTTTCAGCGGAATTTAAAAATTGAATATATTTAAAACGCGTATTTAAGTATACTTGATTCTATATAAATAAGCAACATCGAATTAAATAATAGTAATTATCAATTTAAGGTACCCGAAAAACAATCCAAAACACTAAACTCATTTTAACTGGTTTGCGGCTATTGTCCAACCCAAGGACCTACGTGGAAATGAGATAAATCTCATATCCGCCAAATCAAAATCCCAATTAGTTGGATATGCATTTGGGCCAACGCAGGCATAAACTTGTGTGGAAAAGACATATACTCTGGCACACCAATCCAGGTGATAGTGTGAGTTCAGTCTTATTTCAAATCAAGAAACCACGTGAGCACTTAAATCCCAATTCGATTAAAAATTAAAATATTGAATAATTAAAAAGTAAGTTTTAAAAACGATTCATATTTGATGGTGCTTATTTTATAAAACATAACATCGAGACAAAAAGGAGAAACAGAACAATCTCAATTACCAATATTACATTGTTATAAAACTGCGTTAGGTATAATAGGATGAAGTTAAATTGATTTAATTATTTAAATGTAATATAATTTTCCGTTTTAAGACGTCCACCGAATCAGAAAAATTAATCATGTTGAAGTTATCATTGAAATCACTGCACATACGTCTTAAAGGTTCATGAAGAGCGTAATTAGAACTGCACTGACTCAACTTGAAAAACAGAAAATGTCTAATTCCTCTCCTTGGGATGTTAAAATTTAGAGCTGAGATGAGATATTCCGAATTAATCTCGCCACGAAGTAATTTATACAGAAACATGACATTAAGCATCATTCTTCTGCTTCTTAGGGAAGGTGGAAGCATAATATTGGGGTTCCAACGACTATGACGTAAATCAAAAAGTAAAAACTGTTTTTGAACGGCTTCTATGGCGTCGATGTAGACATTATATTGGGGGTTCCATACAACTGATGCATATTGAAGAATTGGCGTTACGAGAGAGGTATATAATAATTTAGTAGTAAAGGGATCACTGAATTCTTTAGCCCATCTTTTAATGAAACCAAGGATTCCTCTTGCCTTATTCACCAAATCTTCTGAAAATAAATTGTTTAAGAAGAACAAACTTAGCAGCTGTTCGATGCATGACACTGAAATTAGATTTCTTTAAAGTATTTAGACTCATTAGTGAAATTAAACAAATATATATAAATGAGATGAATCTATAAAACCACTTCAATTTTGTGACACGTAACGTATAATTTTTTGTAGCTTCTATCTAAGAGTCGAACTTTTTACAACTTAGCTTTTACAACTTCTATTGAAAAATCAAAATAAGAAAACTGTAAGTTTAATTTTTCTTTGTTTTTCCACTTATGAAGTCGTATGACTGTTACGTGCATAGCTACGGAAATGCCAACATACTCGAAATAGGTATTCTTACACCTTCTCAATATTTTTTAAATATTTATAAAATGTCTGCAAATAACTCGAGTAGTTTTAAATAAAATTTAATATCGTGCCCCTAGCGAGATCGCGCTCTCGTGCCTAGTATATAACTTAGCCACTAAGTAAATATTTAAAAAATTTAACCATTTTATTTAAGATTAAGTCAAGTAAACTTTTTTATTTTATGCAAAAAAAATCCTTAAAATTTGTGCATATTATATTTAGTTAAATGAAATTTTTGGCGAAAAAATCACAGCGGATCAGATTCAAGTATACGAATCCTCAACCTACGTCGAGGCTATGATTTTTGATGAAGTTGTTGAGATGGAAGACGTAAAAGCATCAATATTGTTACCTACAGCCGCACCATCAACATTTTCAGCATCAATATCGCCACCAACAGCACCATCAACATGTTTAGCATTAACATCGTCACCGACCACCGCGCCATCAACACTTTCATCGGCACCATCACCATCATTAAAAAAGAAGGCTTTGCAATTTGCTAAAAAAATGAAAAAAAACCGCCCCTAAATCTGCTATATTTCAGTTAGTAGTACTACAAAGCGAAAGAGCTGAATATTATGAAAAAAAACTTCAATTGGAAAACATAAACTATGAGATGGACAGTCAACTAGTGTTGCGTGACCCTGGGTATGTTACCAGATGTGGTTTCCGGCTTTGTTAGCTCAGTGGTGCCAGGGAGGGTATCGTCTTTATAATTTTGACCTGGCCACATCCGGTCGAGCGGCAACAATAACCGAAAAATCAAAATAGGGTTAGAAAATGCAAACAAAAAAAAATCTCGTCAAGACAGATGGTTGGTCTTGCAGCGCACCCACCCAACCGTAGTGACCGATCGATATTCCCGGTCACCCCTAATTGAACAAACGTAGACTTGCTTATTTCACGGCATGAACTTACTCTTTTACTGCCCTTTCAGAGACTATTTAAATTTTCCATAATTCATTACAAATTCATTTTTGTTTTTATTAATATTTCCCGTAAAATAATATTTTCAAATTATACTATATTTGGAACATTATATAATATGATAAAAGTATTATTGTATAATGGTATGCTAACCAGCTTGCTTCACTACTTAAACTTTGCCTATGGCAGTACGCAAACAAAATTATTCAGAGACACTAGTTTTGAATCAAATAATAATTCTAACACCCTACTGGAGAGATCTCTTGAGAAAGTTTAAACTTGAGAAAGTCTAAACTAATGTTCTCAACCGCCCCTATTAAGTTCGAACCGCAGTGAAACAAAGCTGTACAAATTATGAAAAATAACTTAGCTCTACACTTACTTAGCTTATTCTTTGTTTGAAGTATTATTTGATTTATTACTTTTTAAACTTTTAATTAATTTTTATTTCTGTTTTGCGTTTTTTTTATTACAGACTTTTTTATTTATTTTCTTAGCAGATTTTCTTCACTTTTATATGAATATTTCTTCCAATTCTTTCTTTATAACTTCTCTTTTATTTCTTTTCTTTACAGATTTTCCACTAACTTTTTCTTTAGTTTTTCTCCTACGTTTTTCTTGACATTTTTCTTTTCTTTTGTAACATCTTGAGTTACACTTCAATAAAAAACCGGTTTAAGTTAGAATGTATATTGCTTATGCTAAATGTATACTAGTAGAGTTTACAATACGGGAGCAGATTCAAGACTGATTCCTGTTGTAGCAACTACATAGTTTGTTACCATGCATTTGCTATAGGTATATATTTACATTATGCATTATATGTTTCTTAAATGAAACTATTATAAATATATAAGGTAATACACTACAACTTCCCCCTTCAATTTGAAATATTTACATTAAATTTACATATATATATAATGTATACAAAAAATATATTATTATTTCAAATTACTTGTTTCTTTTAGGATATCTGTCTCTATCTTGCAAAAGTTTCCAATCAATTTTAGATTTTGACTTTTTTACATTAGATTCTTTTTCATTATCTTCATTATCATTATCTTCATTATCATTATCTTCAATATTAATTTTTTTTTTTCGTTTATTTTCTTAAAATTATCAATTTCTTCATTTCTTTTTTTAATTATATCAATTTTTTCATAAGGATCCATGACAGTGCTTGGAATATAATAATTTTCGTTGTTTATGTGACTTAACAATTGATTTGAATGTCTTTTCCACATTATATTAACCTTATCTATCATTTTAACTAGATAATATTGTTTGCCCAAGATTTCTTTAATTTTTCCTTTTGACCAAAAAATTTTTCCTGGAACTGAGAAGTCTTTAGCTAATACAAAATCACCTACACAAAATGATTTCTTGTTTGATCCTCTATAATTCTTTCTCTGTTTGGCTTGCATTAACCTAACATTATCCTTTAATTTATTTTGTTGAGTGTTATCAGTTTTCTTGATACTATTTTTAACAGGATTAATGATATCAAATCTACTTCTCAAATTTCTTTTGAACAAAATCATAGCAGGAGAAACGCCAGTAGTACTGTGAACTGAGTTGCGATAGTCCAATAAAAATGATTCCAAATGCTGACTTAAACCATTTTTGGATACTTGTGAGTGCAATGCTTTTTTAATTGCCAATTTACACGTTTTAACACCATTTTTGGCTTGGCCGTTTGTTGCAGGATGACCTACGGGGCTTGTTATATGAAAAATTTTATTTTTAGTTAAAAAATCTTTGAACTCGTGTGATACAAAAGAAGTACCATTATCGGTTACTATCGTAAGTGGTAATCCAAATCTTGCGAATAAAGATCTCAACTTTTCGATGGTATGGCTGCTCGATATATTCGTTCCCATGTCAATGCACTCTAGCTATTTACTATATGCATCGACCACTATTAAAAACTTCTTGTTAAAAATTGGCCCCATGAAATCTAAATGTAATCTTTGCCATATTCCTTTTGGCAGCTCATAATTTATTAAAAAAGATTTTTCCGGGATATGCCGTTGTTGTAAACAAGATTCACATGACTTAATTAAGCTTTCAAGGTCGCTGTCCATTAATGGCCACCAAAAATAGCTGCGGGCCAAACTTTTTGACTTTACTATACCCATGTGAGTTTTGTGAACTTCTGCGAGAATACCTTCCTTTAAACTATTTGGTATTACCAATCTGCTACCCCAAAATAAACAATCCGATTCAACTGAGAGTTCGTTTTTACGAAAGAAATATGGCTTAATACTTTCATTGTCGAAAGATTTAGGCCCACCCTTTTTAATAAAGTTCATTACGCAAACTAATGTCCCGTCATTTTGAGTCTCTTTTCTTACGTCATCAAACGAAATTGTTATATTATCTATATTTTTTATGTAACTTACACAAATTTCCCCATCGGAATGCAATTGGGTTTTTTTATTTTGAGGACTATCAAATGGTACGCGTGAAAAATAGTCAGCTATATTATTTTTCGTATTGATATATTCTATCTCAAATTGATATCCCGACAAAAATAAAGCATAGCGTTGAAGGCGGTTAGCCGACATCTGAGGAATTCCTTTTTGTGCACCAAAAATCGCTATTAATGGCTTATTGTCAGACACTAACGTGAACTTTCGTCCATAGACATAATCATGAAACTTTTTTACACCGAACATTATAGCTAAAGCTTCCTTTTCTATTTGTGAATACCTACACTCCGTTTCGGATAACTTCTGTGAAGCAAAAGCGATCGGTCGTTGAATGTTCTTATCGTATTTGTGCACCAATACAGCACCAACGCCAGTAGGTCCGGCATCTACAATCAACTTTACTGGTATGTTCTCGTCATAATGTGCTAATACCTGCTGAGACGAAAGAAGCTCTTTTACCCTTTTAAAACAGCTATCTTCGTCTGAACCCCACTGAAATTTATTTTTGTTTGATAATAAATCATATAATTTTGAAGCTATAGTTGCTAAATTTGGCATAAATTTCCTATAAAAATTTATGATTCCTAAAAACGATTGTAGTTGCGCCACTGAATTAGGTTTGGGAAGCTTTAACATAGCTTCAACACGCTGTTTGTCCATATGAAGACCGTCCTTATCTATCACATGTCCTAAATATTTTATTGATTTTACAAAAAACTCGCACTTGCTACAAACCACTTTCAGGCCAGCGTCATTTAACCTTTTAAGGACCGATGTCAACCGTTTTAGATGCTCTTTTCTGTCTTTAGCAGCGATCAAAATATCGTCCATGAAAACAACTACGCCATCGATACCGGATAACAAACGGTCTACTATTCTTTGAAATATGGCTGGCGCTGGCGCCAACCCGAAAACTAATCTAGTGTATCTAAATAAACCTTTTGTCGTTGAAATTGTAGTCATGTCCTTGGAATCATCATCTAGCTTTATTTGCTGGTAGGCCATAGACAAATCCAACTTTGAGAATTCTACGCCCCCATGCAACTTTGCAAATAGCTCTTCGATTTTTGGAATGCTGTACTGATCTACATGTAGCTGTGGGTTAAGGGTAATCTTGAAGTCCCCACATATTCGAACGCTACCATTTTTTTTTAGAATTGGAACAATGGGCGTGCCCCATTCCGAATAATCTACTGGTTCCAAAATTTTTAACCTTACTAACTTTTCAATTTCAAGCTCAACTTTTTCCTTAATAGCGAAGGGTAATCTCCTCGGTCTAAAAAATTTTGATTCTGCCTCGTCTTTTAATTTCAGCGACACTGTGTGCTTATTAAAAGTTCCTAACTCTTCATTGAAAACATTGGGAAACATATCTACAATTTTTTTTAAATCCGTTTCCCCGTTCTGAACGTAATGTATTCCCTCAAAAGTTATACCGAATTTCTCCATGAAATCTCTTCCCAAGATTGGCGGCCCACCATATTCGACAATGAATATTTCCATTAGCTTAGTTTGGATTTTATAATTGATTTTTACCTTCATTACACCTACAGGCCTTATCATACTTCCACTGTAGCTTTTTAATAACTTATCCATCTTTAATAAATTTGCATAAGGAAAGTATTTACTGTACGATTCAAATGACAAAGCCGAAATTGATGAACCACTATCCAATTCCATTGCTATCGCAACTCCATTCATCAGCACATTAACGTTTATCGGTTTGTTCACTGAATTATCTTTTCTGAAATAAAATAGAGATAAATCATCATTTTGATTGCAATTTGAAACAAAGTTAACACAAGAATTCCTGTTTTTCTTTACTGGACACATTTTTTTTAAGTGACCTGGCTGTTTACAATTTTTGCACTTATAATTTCTAAATCTACATTCACTCTCCACGTGATTAGAATAACCGCACACACCGCAGCGCCTCTTCTCTTGAGCAGCATTTGAATTTGAGACATTCGCTCTTGTTGAGTTTTTATGAGTAGTTTTATTAGTGCCGTGATTTGAGTGTACATAATTTAGATTGCTGCTTGAAAACGGCTCCACCTTAACAGTTAATCCATTGTTGTTGTTGTTGTACTGATTTTTTATGCAGTCCACTGAAGATGCTATTGTTATCGATTTTTGGAATTTTAATGTGTCCACATCCTCCAAAAACAATTTATCTTTTGCTGGTCCTTTTGGCAGACCCATGATGAAACGATCCCGTAACGCCACATCTAAATTATCGCCAAACTTGCAATTCTTAGCCAACTCTCGAACTCGTGCTGCCCACTGTATCACTGTTTCAAAGCCTTCCTTTGTTGATACATAAAACTTATTCCGTTCTGAAAACTCCGATATTGCTGGTTCAAAATGCTTTTCTAATGCAGCAATACACATGGCATAAGTAGTTGTTTCATCTTTTATTAATTTGGGTTGAATCAAATTCTCAAGTAACTTGTATGAAACTGCACACACACCTCCTATCAAATTGGCTTTTGCTTTTTAGCAATTTTTTTATCGGCTACGTCATCCAAGTCCGTTGCTATAAAGAACTGCTCCAACTGAACCTTGTACATTGCCCAACACTCTCATCGTGATTAAATCTTGGTGCGGCAATTCTGATTTCAGACATATCGTATTATTTAGTTTATTTTTCTTTTACAGTGATTCACTTAAATCAGCACACGAATTATTTAATTTTCTATTTATTGTAAAAGCGTGTGTTCACTTTCCTCGTCGCCAATTGTAACATCTTGAGTTACACTTCAATAAAAAACCGGTTTAAGTTAGAATGTATATTGCTTATGCTAAATGTATACTAGTAGTGTTTACAATACGGGAGCAGATTCAAGACTGATTCCTGTTGTAGCAACTACATAGTTTGTTACCATGCATTTGCTATAGGTATATATTTACATTATGCATTATATGTTTCTTAAATGAAACTATTATAAATATATAAGGTAATACACTACATCTTTAAAGATTTTCTTTTATTTACAAAGTTTTTCTTTACAGTTTTCTTTTCTTTACAGCTTTTCTTTTTTTTTACAGATTTTCCACTAACTTATTCTTTTCTTTACAGCTATTCTTTTCTTTACAGCTTTTCTTTTCTTTACAGCTTTTCTTTTCTCTACAGATTTCCACTAACTCTTCTTTTCTTTACAGCTTTTCCTTTACAGCTCCGAATTCTGGAGGAACAATAAACTCTGGAGGAACAATAAAAATTGACGCAAGGAAACTTGAATCTTCTGGATGAATAGTAAGACCACCTCAAAACGTTCTTGAACTTAATCTGGAGTTATTATATCTATTCTTCACTATCTTTTGATGCTAATTAATTTCTTATATTACTACACTTATCTTGTTTCCGGTCCCTGTTATTTTACAGCTAATCTCCAATTTGAACCCACGGCTGTCCCAAGTTCATGCTGATGTTCGTTCTTTCATATTGTCCTCAATTCTAATTTATTTTTTAATTATTTAATTAGTTTTAATACTATAAATCAATAAAATTAACAACGTACCTTATTCCCTTGCGTTATTTATTGAAAATATTTTATAAAGATTTTAGTGTGAATCTTTTTTCCTTCGGCCCAGTAAGTATGACTATGCTTCTTTTTTTTTTGCTGTTTCTATTTCCTCACGAACACTGATGTAATCACTACTTGGGTCTCTGAGCAACTGCCAATCTTAGGAAAAATGTTGGCCGTTGCGTTTGGTAAATCCTCGAATTTACTTCTTACCTCATTTTCCCTAAAACAAATAACAACCAACGGAGAATTTTCGGCCCTGCCCACCCCAATAGTTCTCTGCTACTCCCACCTATGTGACTCTTCTAGCCTATCTCCCTATTTCATTTTCCTTGTACCCATACGATTTCATCTAACACTGGTCAAAAATTGGTAGCGGGACTTGAGGACAATGAACTTTTACCCCTTTTTGACCGGTACCAAGGTCATAAAATCGACAATTTTGCCTGATTCTTCATAGTCAAACTTTGCTCGATTACCAGACGCGCATAGACTCATAGATAGTTTAGCTGGCTTTATCAAGGTCACTCTCTATCGTTCTTTCAAAACAATATCATGACGTTAAGCTAAGCCCGAAAGCAATTTTGACATATCTTAAAAGCTCTAGACTTTTAACTTCCTCTTTTTCTGCTTCAGTGCCTCTCAAACGCTTATGCTGAAATTTCAGTTCTCAGTGCTACCAAATATAGTCACCATTCAAGGGATTTAAATACATATTTTATTTATTTTTTTTTTAATTTTACAGTGACGTAAGCACGCACGCAACACTAGAGTTTTAGAAACTAAAATTAGAAGAACAGAAAATGAAAACTGAAAACTGGAACATGAAGCTTGAAGAAGAAAAAGTAAAGTAAGAACTTGAACTTCGAAGATTGGATTTGGAAAAACAAGAAAGGATTGCTACTCATGAAATAGAAATCAAATTCAAAAACAGCAACAACAACTTCTTAGCCGTTTTGACAGGTTTTTTATATTTTTCGCGCTAATTTGAATTATTTATTGCGCCATCTCTTTTAATCTTTACTTCTTAAAACGTAAATATTTACTAAAAGTACAAATAATCTAAGAAAACTGAAATAAATAACTCAGGTCGTGATTTAATATTAAATTGACTTTTTTATTTATCAAACATAAGATAGTACAGAGCTTATCTTTTCTTTTCAAATTGTCCACTGTGGATGCTGTCATCAGGGTGGTTTCCAACATTCTCGCTTTCCTCTTCCATAAATCTATTAACGTATTCCTCTATTTCATTATCAGTTAGCATTATGTTGTGTAATATACAGCAAACCAAAATCCACTCACACCAAAATTTGTGACCTCAGAATTTTCCCTTGAGCAAACCAAAGCAGTGCTCAACTCTAGCCCGATATTTACTTTGCCGCAAATGAAATACTTTCCTTTTTTCTGTATCCATATGTTTCGAATTTTGTCTATATGGTGTTATCATAGTTTCCGATAATGGGTAGGCAGAATCACCAGCTATCCATTGTTCATTTAAAAAGAGATTGCTCGCATTCTTATACAATGAGCAGTTTATATAAATTTTGGCATCATGGCTGCTCCCGGGGCTCCCTACAATAATATCTCGAATTTGAAGTCTGTGATCGCATACTGCTTGAACCTTCAATAAGTATGAGTTAGAGAGAAGTATGCTTCGTGATTTTTTAAAGGAGCGTCTGACGATTTCAACTCGATACCAATGCAGAATGGAAGCTCATGATGTTTTAGAAACTAATTCGGACCTTTCTGCATCGTTTGGCCAAAAAATCGTTTGTGGCAGAAGCTTGAGCATTATGAAAAAAATGCGTTTTGTTATTTTTTTCCAATGTACCCCCATTACCGATTCCAAATATTGAAGCAATCTTATTACCGAAGCACTTTCCCCTTCTGACCCCAGATGAAACAGAACAATCGCCAGCTGCAGATCAGCCGAAAATTTTTAGGGCATGAGGTTTCTTAAACTCCAAGTCATCGCAAATTAAAGAAACCAAATAATTGAATTGCTTTCTATTTACTCTTAACATTTGACAAAAGCGATCGCTGCTCAATTGTGACAACACGTCATCGCGCCACTGAATGGATTTCGGAACGCTTTATTCTACTCCTGTACGATGGGCCATAACAATCATTAAGTTCTCGTTAAGGTCATCAAAAACTTGGTCAATAGCATCATCATCACTTAGAGTACATAAAAAAATTTCAATTTATGTACTATTATATTAAATCTTCAATCCACTTTATTCTATCTACTGTATCGTTAATTAAAAAATTTCTGCTGGCTAACAAACAAAAACAGATGATTCTGACACATTTCAGTTTTGTTTTAAAAAACTGCACATACACGAATGAGGAGTGTTCACGAACTGCAATTCTGCAAATCTACAAATCCGCATTTCTGCACAGCAAGTGCACTGGATCGTAAATACCCTTAATGATTTTCAGCCTTCTCAATGCAAAAGGGGAAAAATGCTTGTCTCCTAAGGTTTAAAAAATAAAAATTCATTAAGAAATGCATTGAAATCGCCGCGATTGCTTCGTAAAAGTTGAAAATAGCGTCTACACAATTAACATTTTGGTAATATTTTACTTTTAGTTAAAATTGCCTTTTTTTAAATTTTTGAAAGTAGTACACTTACGTAATGTGAAGATGAATTCAAAAAGCGCTACAGGCGTAAAAACACGTGCTTTTTTATTATATTTATATTATGCTGAAAGTCCTAATTATTTTTTCCATTTTTTCAACATTGGCCCCTATAACTTCTAAACTAGATGAGAGCGGCCATTTATTTTTGAGATTTGGAATAAAAACCCCTTAATACTTATGTTCCAGGAAAAATAGTTAAAATAATTAATTTTAGCTAAAACTATTCCAAATTTTGCACTGAATTTTTAAACTTTCTCAAATCTTATCTCCTAAGAAATTCAAGACCGACATTTTATTTTTGCTTTTTTGAACTAAGGAGGCCTAAATACATCAAACAGAAATAATAAAAATATTTACGCGTGGGCGCTAAAGTAAAATTATGCCAAATAATGTTTAAAAATATAATTGTCACGCTTTTGTTGTAAAATTATATCAAAAGAATACGAGTAATGTATGCACTACTTATTGCACAGAATATTAATAATCCTAACGTACAAATATTTTCAATAATTTTAGCTTTGATTAAATGAATGTACTGAAATTATTTTTTAATAATAAAATTTATGCGATACCAATTTTTCTTAATATTTTGTTTCACAAATTCTATGAATATATTTATGTTACAGGCCAGTTACACAGACCTGTGATAGTGAAAGTGCGAAAGAATACGTGTACTGTTCGAATGATCCGAAAAATTTCGAACTTTTATGCTAGTAGCAAGAGGTGCTACACATGCACGTGAAAGTTCATTAAAAAAATTCCATCGAATGCGAAGGTTCTCGCTGCTATTGCAGTTTTTTTCAATTCAATTATATTTATTGAGGCTTTTCCTTGACATTTTATAATACAGATATATCCCTCCAGGAAATGTGAGCATTCCCGAGTGTTACCAGGAAACATACCATGGAATGTAGGAAGCATTCCCCTTTGTTGCACACTCCATTGCTTTTTTAACATAGCATGTCATTAAAGGGAAACATTTCTATTGTCATTGCTTGACAATAAAAAAAGTTTCCACATGCATTCTTAAAGAAGCGGTTTGGAAACAATATAAATACAAAACTACTCTTAAGCTTCCAAAAGATACGGTGGGGAAACAATATAAATACAAAACTACCCTTAAGCTTTCAAAAGATACGGTGGGGAATGTTTCTTTATCACTTTTAGATGGAAGCCTTCCGATTTTTCCTGGAGGGATCTTAAGCGATACAATACAATGACAAGAGGATTTAGAACTATGATTTTGTTATTCCAATATAGAATATGAGCGAAGCAACTAGCTGTGAGTTAAAAATACATGTGAAAGATATATTGATACATTTTGTCTGAGAGATTGAGTACAATGCTTGCTCCCAGCATTAGTTAAATCAGTGAAACGTGTTGTCTCTATTCTGTACAAATATACAACTAACATACTACATAAAACACTTAAAACTAGACTTAAAACAAAACCATCCACAACGAATATGGTGTTATAAGATAATACTGGAGCGATGAAAAAACCATATAATTGGTTGAACAAAATTTGATTAAGCTAACCCCTGTGGGTGTAGGAGTAGTTTTTACATAAAACTCAGGTAGCAACCCCGAGAAACAATTTTATATTTTGTGTCAATAAAGTATCTGATATGTATCGAAACTGGCCTGAGTCTTAACTAAAATGTACCCGAAACATATTCCGAATATATTTAAGGGAAGCAGTTGTAATCAAATGAAAATCATCGTTATTATCCAAGGAGCTAAAGTTATCACTAAAATTGTACACTGCATTCGAAAGATGAGAAAAAGTGTCAGCTATTCTGTCCTTAATGACATTTACATCATTTATGTCAGGGATACATTCGGAATAAATTTCCTGATAATGAAGACGGAAGGCTTCTAGTATATATCTCTTATCCTTTAAAACTAAACCGTTAACTGATATTTCTCTAAGGTATTGTTTTCTTGTTTCCAACAATCTTAAATATTTGTTTATACGCATTGGGACCAGGCTTTGTCAGTTCCAGCTTTTTCCCAAATTCTCTAGCTTGTTCGAGATGAACTTGTTCTTTTATAATAATCTTAAGCAGTTGAATTTGATTTGACAAGAGCTTGTACTTGGCGCTGGATCTGTTAAAATTCCTATGAAACATTTTTTTTAATTCTTTCTGGCAGGAGTATTTAATTTTAAAAAATTTCAAAATATTGTCGGAGACAAAAAGTTTATTTCTTTTGCATTAAATTTTCTCTGAATGAAGAGAGACGGTAGAATCGATCAAAGAAGAAAACTTATCGATATGCAGGTCAATATCGGGCTTTTGTAAGTTGCTGTTGGTTGCTGGAATAGCTGGGTTAAGCTATTTCAAGGTCTCCTCTAAACTGGGACCAGTTAGTTTTTTTAAAAGAAGTGAAGAGGAGAATCGAGGCAAATTGGACAGAAATTCAGATTCATTAAGATTCAAACTGAGACGGATTGGGAAGTGATCCGAAAAGGTTGGGAGGCTTGATATTGAAAAGTTTTTATTGATAAGATCAATGAAATTCGAACTTATTAGAAAGTGATCGAGGAAGGAGGTAGTAGATGGAAACGACGGATTGCTATCCGATATTTTTAAGAAATAAAGAGAGTTATCCGGCAACCACTTTAAAAAGATTTTACCATTACAGTTTTCGAAGTTGTCATCCCAAGACGAATTTCTCGCATATAATAAAGCCTTCAAAGTTTTTAGATAATTTCAAAATTTCACCAAGCCCCGAGTACAGTTGTAAGGAAGAGAAGTTGCACGGGATGTAGATGAATCCAATTAAAAAATTCTTATGCGTACCGGGTCCTGAGTTGTTCAATTGAAAAAAACGATGGGGAAAGGAGACTCCCTGAGACGCGAGAATATGAAACATTTTTTTAACACTACTGCTACTCCAACAGAAGAATTGTCGTAGACGAAATCATAATCGCCTAAAAAAACTCTATTATTCCAAAGGTGACACTCTTGGATAAAGCCAAAATCAATATCATTGTTCTGTAAAGTATTTAAAAGATCTATTTTCCGGCTAGTATCGACCAGCGACCTTACTTAAAAGGAGAGACAATTAAAAATATTACGGGCCATAAGTCGATTTACCCTTAGAAAGTAATCTTAAAAATTGAGACTTAGCTTGTTCTATAGTGAGATTTCTAAAATTATTCAAGAAATTTTTAATTTGTTGTTCGAGAGAAAGTTTTTCAGGAATTAAGAAATACTCTGAGAGTTTTAGAAAATCCTCAATGTATGAAGGTCGTTTTGTTTAGTGAGCATGCCGCTCTGTAGACTGGGCAGCCTGCGAATAATAAAGGCTTGCAAATGATTTTTTAGGATTAAAAAGATCTAGGTCTGAAATCGCATGAGCAGTGTTACGTGCAGCCTTTTTTAGGTCAGCAACATCTCTAAGTTGTTTTTTTTAAAAGCCACATATTTTTTAAAAACCTCGCAACCCTTCCAATTCGCAGGATGCCCAGTCTGTTTGCAATTATTTATTGGCTCCGCATCGTTTACCTGATTAAGCGGGCACTCCCCAGGATCATGTCTCTCGCTACACTTCACACAAATGTGTTGACGGTTGCAGTCTGCATTGAATTTTCCTTGTTCTTGATTTGAGAAATTCCAAAGATATTGACTGGCTCAGCAGATACCTGACGTGGCTGATGTCTCCCAACTTCTTGCCCGGCTTAAGAGAAAAAAGAAATAGACCAGTTTCAATTTTGTTATTGATCGAAAAAGGAGTCGAGAATTTTGAGGCTTTATCTACTGTCTCCGGAACAATCTCATCGAGAGCCTCCTGAATTTCAGAAAGTTCTGTTGTATAAAAAATACCACGTAAAATCAAGGCAACTTGCTTTTGGTTTTTTGGGGTGAAAGAATAGGAGTCAATTTGTTTTTCGTTAAGAAAAGCCATCATATCCAAAAAGAGCTTGCTTTCAAATTTGCTAATATTTTTAATTTTAAATGCCACTTTAGGCTCTAAGGCATTAAGCCGATTTATTAGATTCTTAATATTAACGTTAAACAAAAAAATAGGTGAGCAAGTTTCCTTTTTCGCGGATTGCACCCCATTGCTACTGGTACAATTATTCACATTCATATTCACATTTTTTTATATTTAATAAGCCACTAGAACTTGTATACTCTATATCAAGCTCACCCAAAATGGCGAATCTATTATTATTATTAAAATTTTTGTTATTTAAAGCTACCTTATTCGGCGACTTACGAGATCCGTTGTCAGCATTAAGCAGAGGAGTCGGAGAACACCTATGCCTCATCCGTTTAGTTGAGCAGTCGACGCCTTGACTAAGTAGCAAGAGATGATTCGCTGCAGTGGAAGCTCCCGGCGAAGCAGCGTGGTCAAAGTCCATAGTATCATAGGATACGTTGTCTAAAGACGACCTCTATATTGCAGGAATCCATGCGTGAGAAGAGTTTTTTGCGGACCATGAGGAACATTGAGGTTATGTGCAGCAGAATGCGTATCTGTCTGAGCCGCATTGAGGTTATGCGCGTTTTGTAATAAAAAAGGCGTTGAACTCACGCCGGCAAATTCAGCAATTTTATTGCAGGCTTCCCTTGAGCTGGACTGTCTACTCTTATCCGGTGGCGAACGTTTTAGTTGATATTAAATTTTGATCACACTTAGGATCACCAAGATTTAAGGATTCGCAGATATAAAATAAAAGCCACAATATAGCAAAATTTTATTTGATTTTTTTTTCTAAATTCAAAGCAAAGAACTTTACTATTATCAACTCGACTGCAGCAACCCTTTTTCCATGGCCGACCTCGATATTGCAGTTTGCGTGTGCTTTACTTGTTGTTTTTTTTTCTTTTAATTGTTAACAAGCTATCAGTGTTGCTTCCTGTACGAAATCGACGAAAACCCGAAAAAAAACCCACCAAAAGTAATTAAAAACAGCACTAATATCCCCTTTTTTGACATACACTGGCCGCTGCTGTCAAAATCCACTGGCTCTGAAATTTCGTTGCCAGTAGCGATGAAAGTGGCGTGAAAGTGAATGTAGTATGAGTGTATTTGTAAAATAGTATGAATGTATTGAGTTTTGTGTAACATGTAACATGTCTGTTAATAAGGGTTTTAATGCAGAATATATTCCGATTCCGTACATCGGAAAATATTCGCTGCATTTGCATGAAGTTCCTTTTTTATAATTTTCTGTTAATGCCGTATATTAATCAGCTGTTCTTTAAGTTGCATGGAAAAAGATACAACTTTTGTTTAATTGATTTAAAGTTCTGAATGTTTTAAAAGATGCCAAAAAAAAAGAAATATATTACATTTCTGCAACAAATTAGTTTTCAAGAGTTATTTGTGTAAGAATTATTCGGAAAACATGACGGTATTTTTGCTGATGTTTTTGAAATATTTGTTTAATACTTTCTTTACACTGAAAAGGACCAACGCAAGAAGGAAACCAACATTTTGGAAGAACTATCAATTGCGATGGTTTCTGTTGAATACTTTCACTAGAGTGTTCCATATGTTCATTATTCGGTTCCAAAATCAAAAAATTACCTCACAAATGTATTTCCAAAATTGCTCGTGTTAGCTGGTCAAGTTTTACTGTTATACTTTTTTTTTTTTTTTTTAGACTGAACCAACGCTCAGGGGATGCCCCCTATAAATGCGTAAACATTGTGTTGATTCGGAAGATGGGTGATAATTAGTTGGAGGGTGGATAGATGGGGTACTGTCGGTGAATATTTGTTTTAAACTTGCACAGCTCAAAACTGCCGGGAAACACGCTCGCGGGGAGAGTATTCCACAACTTAACCATGCGACTAAAGAACGAGTTATCACGGTAATGCGAGGTTCTATTGGACATCGACGCAATGGTAAAGGGGTGGGCTTGGACAGCTGCCCGAGTGGACCTGGCAAACACACGAGCTGGTGGCGTCAGGTCATGTATCTCCCTTGAACACTTCCCATGGTAATACCTATACAAAAGGCTTAGGCAACCAACATTGCGGCGATGCCCAAGAGAGTTGTGAGAGGATGAAATACTTTCATCCCCTATCAAATATATCGCACGACTTTGAATTCTTAAGACTTTAATTCTATACGACTTAATCTTATTAAAGAAGTTAAAATTTTTTATGTACCAAGATCATGCCAACAATTTCCCGTAGAAGAACAACTTATTATTGTCTTGTATAGTTTGGGTACAAGTGGGGAGGGAGCAACGATTACGAAAATTGCAAGCTTGTTTAAAATTGGTGATGGTGGAACAATTGAAGTAAGATTTCATTATTGATTATTTTTTTATAAAGTTTACATTTTAAGATTCCAGATAATCACAAATAGAATTTTCAAAGCAATTTTAAGTTTAAAAAAATAATTTTAGTCTTGGCCAGACGATTTAGAACGAATAAAATTATTGTATAAATCATAGCTGGAACTACCACATTGCGTTGGATTTTTTGATGGAACGGAAGTCAAATTAGCAGAAAAGCCATCGGAAGATCCCGAAGCATACTTTTCGAGGAAGCATTTGTATTCCATTAAAGCTCAATCTGTTTGCGATCACAAACTACAAATTCGTCATATTGTGGATTGATATCCTGGAAGTGTTCACGATGCCAGGATATTCAATAATTGCGATTTGGCTACGAAGGCATCAGAGTTTATAAAGGGACTGGAATGGATAGCAGGAGACAGTACCTATAAGTGTACTTCTACTGTCATAACCCCCTTTAGATTAAACTCAACTGAGTTAAGTTGAAAACAACGCAACGATTTTAACAAAATGTTTAGTAGAAATCGAATAAAAACTGAGCATTGTTTTGGACGGCTAAAAGAAAGATTCAACAGTTTGAAGGAACTTCAAATTCAAATAAGAAACGTTTCATTACTTAAATTTGCTTGTCGTTGGATAATTGTTTGCGCTATATTGCACAATATTCTTATTCATGAAAATAAAAAAGATATTTTCGAAATGCAATAGGTCTTATCTGAGGATGATGAATAAGAGGACCCTAAAACTTTTACGCAAACTTCGCAAACATCCGAAGGAGTGGCGAAGAGACGAGCCCTTCTTGAATTGATTCAATATTTAAACCCATAAATCATAATATAGCTAAACTCGGAAAGGAGTTTACGCCACTGAATTTTGTCTCGGGTAATGAAAAAGAGTATTTTTTCTAAAATAATATCCTAATAAATAATATCCTAAAATAATATCCGTTGATTATAATTCGTTGTTTAATGACCTATCTGCTATAAATTGGTCTCAATGCTGGTTTCTGAGTACAGTAAATGAGAAGGTAAATTTTTTCATTAATGAAATACAAGCACAATTTGATTATCATGTCCCATTAGTAACTCGTCGCGTCTCTAACAAAAGTTGTCCTTGGTTTTCAAGAAATGTAATGCTAGCCCTTAAGACTAGTAACAAAATGTACAATCGCTTTAAAAGAAATTCCACAGCATTAAACTGGGATAATTACAAGAGAGCAAGAAATGAAGCTAACCTGGCTGTAAAATTAGCAAAACGTGCTTTTTTCATTAACAAGTTAAACTCTACACAGCCTTCTAAAAAACTCTGGAACAACTTAAGACAGGCTGGAGTATGCAATGTTAAATCTGACGATTGTCACATTGATCCTAATATCTTAAATGATTATTTTATTGCTTCCTCTGCGTCCACTGATACTCTGTTGCCTAGTATATCAAGATCTTTAAGTCCTGTAAATCTAAATCTATTTAGTTTGGAGTTTGCTGCTGTAGGTGAGAGTGATGTTGCTAGTTGCGTTAATAGAATAAAGTCGAATGCCTTGGGTGAAGATAGTATATCCATTAAATTCATTAAAATTATCTTACCTCATATATTATGCTCATTAACCCACATTATAAATCACTGTTTCACAAGCTCCTGCTTTCCTGATGTTTGGAAAGCAGCAAAAATTGTTCCCATAGCTAAAAAATCCAACGCTCATGAACCATCTGATTTTCGTCCTGTAAGTCTACTTTCACCTCTATCAAAAGTAGTTGAGTCTCTCATGGCTGCACAAATCTCGGAGCACATACAAAAATATGACTTTATGACTCCACTTCAGTCTGGTTTTAGACCAGGCCACAGCTGCGCTACAGCTATGCTAAACATTCTCGATGACATTAGAATTACATATGATTTGGGTCACATTAATCTTCTTTGCCTGCTAGATTTTTCTAAGGCTTTTGACTCTGTTGACCATTCTATATTGTGCCAAAAACTTGAAGATAATTTTAAGTTTTCCAGCATGGCAGTCCGTCTGTTATATAGTTACTTAGTTGGAAGAACTCAAAGAGTGAGGGTGGGTAATAGTCTGTCCGCTTTTCGTAATTTAAATTGTGGGGTTCCTCAAGGCTCTGTACTTGGTCCGCTTTTATTCTCTATGTTTATTAATGATATTTTTAGCAAATGCAGGCATGTTACAATGCATGCATATGCTGATGATCTGCAACTGTACTTGTCTAGACCTCTTAACCTTGTTGATGACTTATGTATTAAAATGAATGATGACTTAAATAAAATTTCAGAATGGGCTCAAACTAATAAGCTCAAGCTCAACCCCCCGAAATCGTATGTCTTACCGATTTTTAAATCTAAGGTCTCGTTCGATAATATACCTGCCATTTATCTAAATAGTGTTCAACTAAATTTTGTTGACAAGATAAAAAATCTTGGTTACCACATTGACTCTTCACTCTCTTGCGAAAACCATATCAATACTGTTGTATGTAAGGTTTACTATGTGTTGCGGAACTTGAGGTGGACTGCGTCATTTGTTCCTCTTGAAACTAGAAAGAAGTTAGTCCAACAGCTCATAGTGCCAATCATCTCCTACTCAGATGTCGTGTACAGTAAACTTGATTCCAGGTCCAGGATGAAGCTGGAGCTGGCATTTAATAATGCTGTGAGGTACGTTTATGGCCTTAGAAAATTTGATCACATCAGTCACTTGAGCAATAAAATTCTGGGCTGTAATATTTTGAGTTATTTAAATGCTAGAAACTGTATTTTTTTACACAATTTAATATATTCACAAACACCTAATTACTTATTTATGAAACTCCAATTCTGCAGATCTAATAGAAATTTCAACCTTAAAATACCAGCTTATAATTATTTGAATTCCAATAGATTATTTTTTGTGAACGCCATCAGATTGTGGAATACGTTGCCTTATGGAATCAAAATAATTCGAAATAAACATATCTTTAAGCATGAAATTCTCAAATTCTTTTCTTAAATCTCTTGTCTATCACTTTTAATCTAAATAAAATATAATTAGCAGCTAAGTCTACATTTTATTCATTTATAATACATTGTTAAGTTAGCTTTAATTTTCATTCATGGTATTAAAAACTGTTGTTATCATGTCATACTTAGTGCATTTATAAGACTCTGTCTTACATGTCGACATTGTTCCTTTAAATAAAAATAAAAATAAAAAAATAAATAAAAGTATTTTATTTGAACTTCAATTCAGTCTTTTATAAATTATTAAAAAACTTAAAGGAACATTAATTCAAAAACTTAAAGAAACATACTTTATGGCATACTTTAAGGCAAATAATTTGGTAAGCTGCTCACAGATGGTTATTTTTAATTTTTAGATCTAGTTCTTATCTTTTTAATTCTGCCTCTTTTTCTAATTTAAATGCTGCGATGAGCTCTTCTCTTTCAATTTCAATTTTTTAATATGCAATTGCTGCTTTAAATTATCTTTTGCTACTTTAGCTTCCATTTCCATTTTTTTTGTTTCAAGTTCTCCTTTCCTGCATTTTAAGCAGCAAGTCAAATGGACTCGAACTTTTTTTAAAATTATTCTTTAAATAACCAAAACTTTTGCGACTTTGCTTTGAAGTGCCGGCCTCATCATCAAGCGCACTCTCGTCTGCAACCTCAATCTCGTCTACAACCTCACTCTCAACGGAAGACTGCTCAGGAGAACTAGTGATGATTTCACTTATATCACCATCATCATAAATAACTTAAAAAAAATTGGAATCATTACTTTTTGCCAGGCTTTCATCGGCACCAAGACTAGAAGATTCATAAATGAATGAAGGATCGATGCATTTACGTTGCCCAAATATTTCCCTTAGCAGGTTCCAGTGCAGACATAATTTGTTTATGTACTCTGACACAGTTTTCTCTTCGCCGTTGGCAAGAAGACCGGCACCAGTTTTATTTTTTTCAGTTTATGATTCGATCTTCTCCTTTATTTCTTCTACTATATATGGAGCATCTCCGTTACTTCTGTGTCTTTCCATCGGTGTGTAGCATTAAGTCGACGGCGCTTTTGTTTTTGGTGCTCGTCTAGCTGTGCACTTTTTTGCATGTCGTTTATCTAGATTTTATTTTATTTATCCAGATTTAAGATTTTTATTATAACCTCAGCCATTTCGTTTCCAATTAATAAACAAATTAATACAAAGAATATACCATAAATAAAGCAATCTGAATAAATTGGACTGCTATTTGACAACTGACAACACCACAGCGTTTAAAACAGCGATGCTCAGCGCCTAACTCTTTCCACTCTTTACCAATAATTTAAATATTTTCATGATTGATGTAATTCGCCGAATTCAGTTTGCAATTTCAGCTTCGCTTCTTAATGTTATTGTTTTTGTTCTTTCGAACCATCGATAGCTTTTGTGCGCTTTCATGTTGTTGTTTTTGTTCTTTGACACCATCGATTTCAGCTGTTTTGCACTGTTTTTGGCATTAGCATTGTAGACGTTGAAAGCATGCGTCGTATTCTTTATATGTTTCGTTGTGCGAATACACATTGAGACAAAGTTATTGAATATTTGCAGGTGGTTACTTTTTTATATTGCATCAGAATAAATTATTTTTATAGGAGGTTATTTTATACCCTTGAAAAATGGCAAGAAAAGAATTTGCGGAAAACTGGGAGTTTGCCTGTTTTTTCATAGATAATAAAAGATTAAAAAGATTTTAATTTTAATTATATAACAGTTAAGTTAAAAATAAAACAGTAAGATAATAAAGAAATATAAAAAATCAAGGTTAAAGCAAATAAAAATCATTTCAAGATTAAAAAATGAAAAAAGGTATAATAATAAAAAAATCACAAAAAAACGTAAAAAAGAAGTAAAAATAAAAAACAAAGAATTAAAAACTAAAAAACAAAAAATAAAAAATGATATCCGAAAACCTCCAGGCGGTTAAGGCTGGGTAAATCAGAATGTATTCTGACCAGCAAAAAACTGAAACATTCGGAATTTCTTGATTCAGTATTTTTACAGTGTATATATAAGTTCGCTGTAGCGGACTCTGCCAGCACTTGTGTTATTGGTAATTCTTTATGGCATCCAGATTAAAATTTTTTTGATGTTATTACTTTCTGTTGTTGTCTTTTTATTGTGTTTTTGCACTCTTCAAATAATTGTCGTGGGCATCTCTGGTTTAAAGGGATTCTCAAGTAAAAAGTTTCGCAGTTTGTATAGAATATTTGTAAAATATTTGAAAGGTGGCATCAATTCTTTGACGATCCGCATTATTAGTAGATACAGCAAGTATCCGCACTATTGTCGCATCAAAATCGTGCGGAAAACTAGAAACTCTGCCGAATATCAGATTCCATAACAATTTTGACAGTTGAAATTCGGCGTATACGGTTTTTCCGATTTTCGGCATATTCGGTGCGTTTTCGGCATTGCATGAATACCATTAATATATAAGAATATCAAAAATACTTACTTTTTCATATTTTTAGCATGAAAACATTAAAAGTAATATTTTGTTAAGCATGTTTATGCAGTGCAGAGGATTCCATACTAAAATGTCGCACGTTAAAATCAGGCGGTGCGCTATATAAACGCTATATTAAAATAACCAATATATTAAGGGAAAGCTATCTGCAAAGTGAAATCAAAAGTTTGAGAATTTTTTTTTAAGTTTTCTTTATGACTTTGTTATTTATTATGTTGATTTTCTATGATTTAAATACGAATTCTAAATGTTTTCTAGTTTAAATCATTCTTGATTTTAAATAAAAATTCTAGTTGTTTGATAGTTTAAAATCGTTTATTGAGCTTTAGGTCAGGTTAGAACAATTAATTGCTCTAACGAATGTTTTCCAAAGAAACAACAACAAAATTTTCAATATGAAAAGGAATACATCACTAGCTGATTTTATTGCAATTCCGGACCTGCTAAAGTCTTCATAAGAAATCTTTGTGATGCTGGCGGGAATTGTAAATATAATTACAAATATTCTGTTTGAGGATTTCGATTAAGTATACTTTTAAATTCTGGGAAACTGGGGGCGATGTAACAATGTAACATGTCTGAATGTCTCAACCTGGCGAGGCCAGCATAATCTTTGTGAAATCGCCTCAAGTCGACTCAAACCTCCACGTTGTGTTTCCTGGGCAACGTCAAAACAGACAACCGTTAGTTTGGCGGCTAATCTGAGCGGCGGGCCTCCCTAGGCTTAAAATAGGTTGTGCGTCGGGTTTGAAGCCCACCCGTAAAAACCAATTTCAATGAAAACAACTAAGAAAAGAAGAAAACTGATCCCCAAATCTGATGACGACCTCCGCAAACGAAAAACTGATAATGATTTACGGATATGCACCTGAAATGTCCGAACCCTTAATTGGGAAGGTGCCTGTATCCAACTGACTGATGTCTTGGAAAGATACAAAGCTGATATCACTGCTATCCAAGAAATGCGATGGAAGGGACAGGGTTGCATTCGACATGCACCCTGTGATATCTACTACAGCGGCCATGCGGAGAAGCACGAGTTTGGATGCGGATTTGTAGTTGGCAAGAGACTACGGTCCCACGTCCTGCGATTAACACCTGTGAACGAACGACTTGCCATAATCCCCATCAAGGTTAGATTTTTCACTAAAAGCCTTATATGTGCGCCAGGGTTGATAAATGACTTTTTCATTTTGGTATAAAAATTAAGAAAAAATTGTACTAAATGAAAAAAGAAGGTATTTAATAAATTTTTGTTTTATTTAAATTATAGAGTATGTATGTGTTTTTAACAATTCAGTTAATAAACTTTATAAACAAAAAGGACAAAGATTTTAGTAATTTTTAATTAATCAAGAAGTTTTTTACAATCACAAAAAGGGGCACAAGTGGTCTTTTAATATTCAGAAAAAGAGATGAATAAAATCTATAAATAAAAGCATAAAGTTTAGAGTTTTTTTTATAATTAAAAAACAAAAAATAATAAATTGAATTTTGAACAAACATGAACAAACATGAGAATTTCTTTCGTTACCTTTATATAGAAAGTCCACTAACATTTTTTTAAATCAAATTCTTTGCAAATGTCTCTAAGTCAACCACCTATCTACCCGCAATCTGATGCAATCCAGCCGAAAAATAGATTTTTAAAAATGTAAGTCAAGCAATTCTTCATTTTCAGTTACATTTTCTGAAATTTTTCTTTGATATATTACTTCTGATATCAATATTGTGGCATTTTCTTAACTCGATATTAAAAAATTTATTTTCATTAAAAAATAAATGCAGTCTCTTTTTGCATTTCTATTGAATTTTTCTATTGAATTTTTGAATAAAAAATATTTTTTAACTTTTGCTGAAGAGTGATAAATTGAAAGAATTCCTTGAGCAATTTTATATGACTGGAGAAAATTTACTCCTTAAATTCAATTTATATAGTTTTTACAGAGTGACAAAATTCAGAAAAAGATAACTTTTTTAAATCTTTTAGTTCTGTTTGCTTACTAAGAGCTCTAAATTCTGTATTTAGTAAAAAATGTTTTGAGCAAATAAAATGTACCAAAAACGCTTTGGTATCAGGAAAGTAGAAACAACGTAAAATTGTACCAAAAAAGTACAATTGTACCGAAAATATCAACCCTGATGTGCGCACGCTCCGACAGAAGACAAGGACGATGAAATCAAGAAAATTTTCTACGAGTGCCTTGAAAATGCTTACGAGCGCTGCCCCCGTCACGACGTAAAAATCGTGCTTGGTGACTTCAACGCTAAGGTGGGCAAGGAAATGATTTTTGGTCCAACAGACGGAAAGTTCAGCCTCCACGACAACACCTCCGATAACGGAATGAGGCTGATTGACTTCGCCGCAGCACGAAACATGGTCGTAAGTAGCACTAGATTCAAGCATCTCAATATTCACAAAGCCACCTGGATTGATCAAAAAACCAAAAATCAAATTGATCACGATTTGATCAACGTAAGGCACTCTTCCAGTGTATTGGATGTACGCACGATCCGTGGTGCAAACATTGACTCGGATCACTATCTATTCACAGCCAAGATCCGTACACGTCTGTGCGCAGCTAAGAATACACGCAACCCTACACAGAGAAAGCTAGACTTCGACAAGCTGCAATCGAAACAGACAGCCGATGCTTTCGCCACTCGACTCTCACTTCTGCTTCAAAGCACTCCTCCAATCGATGATATATGCGCGCAGTGGACACACATTTCCAACTCCATGCGTGCGGCTGCTGAAGAGGTGATTGGCTACCAACGCCCTCGCCGAAACCAGTGGTACGACCAGGAGTGTCGAGACGCCACTGCAGAGAAAGACGCCGCCTACAAAGCCACCCTGCAGTCGGTTGTAACGCGCGCTGCTAAGGAGCGATACAAAGAAAAGAGGAGGGAAGAAAGAGAGTCAAGTCGAAAGGGTCTGGCAGTGAATGCAGATAAGACGAAATACTTGGTGTCAACAAACAAACAGTCCCAGCGTCTTGGAACCCACGTAACCGTTGACAATACATCCTTCGAGGTTGTGAAGAACTTCGTTTATCTGGGATCCAGCATAAACTAAATCAACGACATCAGCATTGAGATCAAACGAAGAATAACTCTTGCCAACAGGTGTTACTTTGGGCTCAGTAGGTAATTGAGAAGCAGAGCCCTCTCTCGACAAACGAAAATCACGCTCTATAAATCGCTCATCATGCCCGTCCTATTTTACTCATCACAAACCTGGACGCTGAGCAGTTTAGATTTTTTTTTTGACTGAACCAACGCTCAGGGGATGCCCCCTATTAATGTGTAAGCATTGTGTTGATTCTGAAGATGGGTGATAGTTAGTTGGAGGGTGGATAGATGGAGTAGTGTCGGTGAAGATTTGTTTTAAATTTGCACAGCTCAAAACTGCCGGGAAATTTACTCGCAGGGAGACTATTCCACAACTTAACCGTGCGACCAAAGAACGAATTATCACGGTAATGCGAGGTTCTATTAGGCATCGATGCAATGGTAAAGCGGTGGCCTTGGACAGCTGCCCGAGTGGACCTGGGAAACACACGAGCTGGTGGCATCAGGCCATGTATCTCCCTTGAACACTTCCCATGGTAATACCTATACAGAAGGCTTAGGCAACCTACATTACGTCGATGCCCTAGAGAGTTGAGAGAGGATGAAATACTTTCAGCCCCTATCAAATATATCGCACGACGTTGAATTCGGTCCAGAAGCTCCAAATAAGATTTTGAAGCCCCTGCCCAAATGTGCGAATTGTACTCCATTTTCGGCCTAATATATGAGGTGTAGCTCATGCGAAGATCAGCTGAAGTGAAATATTTTTTGCACCGTTTTAGAAAACCTAAGCACTTGCACGCTTCTTTCGACACATCGAAAATATGATCATTCCAACGAAGATCAGATTGAATCGATATGCCCAGAACATCAAGAGCGGCTAATTCCACAAGATCCACACCATTCATAATGCTGCTGTCGTCCGCAAACGAATGTATTGGGTTATGCGTCAACGACAGAAGGTCGTTGATAAAAACCAGAAACAAAATTGGCGATAGAACTGAACCCTGCGGTACTCCTGCGTTAATGGCGAACTCCTCGGACGAAATACCGTCAACTACGACTCGAATCCTTCTGTCCTTGATCCATCGAGCAAAGTTGCCACCAAAATCATATGCAACAAGTTTTGACACGAGCGCTTTATGCGACACTCGGCCGAACACTTTAGAAATATCAAGAGCAACAACCCTGCTCTCGCCGAAAAAGTGAACGCATTTATTCCATTCTTCGGTTAAGAACTCCATAAGGTCACCAGTAGAGCGAGCCCTACGGAAACCATATTGACGGTCACTGAGCAGTTGGTTGTGCTCCAGATAGTTCATAACGTTGAAGTTTATTACGCTCTTCATAACTTTGGAAAGCGTAGAGCATATCGCATTAGGTCGGTAGTTTGCAGGGTTCATGGCATCACCCTTTTTAGGTACCGGCTGGACATTTGCCACCTTCCAACAAGATGGAAATATTCCTGTTCCGTAGGAGATGTTGAAAAGGTTGCGCAAAGGACAAGCCAGCGAAGAAGCACACATTTTAAGCACAATTGGCGGTATGTCATCAGGACCAGAGGCTTTGTTTACGTTGAGATTTGTAAGGACCCTTTTAACTGCTCTCGTTCGAAAGTATATCTCCTGCATTGCAGAAGATCCACCCTCAACAAAGGGCAGTGGCTGATTGCTATCCGAGAGAGTTGAATTTTGTGCAAACAATCTAGCCAATAGGTTCGCTTTGTCAGCCGAGTCAATGAAGATTTGGTCATCTTTTAAAAGAGCTGGAATCGATGACGAAGTCTGGTTCTTAACTCTTTTAATAAATGACCAAACATTTTTGCTCCCTTTGGGGCAGAGAAGAACCTGTTCTCGAATGCGAGCTTCTATTGTATCCCCTCTGAGAGGATACGCGTGGGTCCTACAGTCGCCGAGCGACGTCCTACCTGCGGTTGGTTGCCGGCGCTTAAGAGCGCCACTGTCATTTATTCAAAAAATATACCTCTTTCGCCGTCACCCTTAGGTGCATTCAGGCGTGGAGGTTTTATTTATACTTACTTTTGGGTATCCTCCGAATTGAAGGTCTGGTCTTCTTCAGTAAAAAATTGACTGCAATCTGTTTTGGTTTTTCATATCAATCTCCTTTACTTTAGCGGGGACCAGATATTTATAACATATCTGGCCGCGCTTCTTCTTCTTCATTTTTACAAACTTAATTCTACTTATTGATTAATCAGCGGTTGCGTAATTTATCTTCCGCCTCTTGCACAATAATTTAACTTCATTATTAGGTTCTTAATCTAGTTTTGTATTATTTGTTTACAATTAATTCTTATCTTAAAACAAATTCATACATACTTATTTAATGGTGCCAACTTGGGCCAAACAAACATACAAGCATGTATAACATGTGTAATTGGGTCATATTTCAACGTTAAATTCTTATTTAAATTATACTTGTTTTGCGTTATTCGCTTAGCCAAACTGTGTGTACGTTAAATATAACAATAAAATATTGAAATTAATTTACCTCTGGTTTTTGCATGGTCAGCATTTGACGCTGGCCGCACAGTAGTAAATTGTTGGCTTTATTTTATTGTCTTTAAATGAAATGAAAACTGATCGCCCAGTTGTTGCGGTAGATCAGTGTTCATTTTATTGTCTTACTTTTATTTTACTTGACTTGGTTTGTTTACTTTACTGGCCTTGGCATTGAATTCATATAAAAGTGCCGCAATGCAATGAATGTTGATCGCTCGCTTAGTTGTTGCGGTGGATCAACTTTCATTGCCAGCACTTGGCCACTAGTAGAAAGACAATATTTTGGGGAATACCTCGTTGTGAGTCACAACACTTCGTGCAGAAACTTTTCGCGTTTTAGAATTGCATTACAGCGATTCCTTGCCTCGATGTGAAGTATTTAAGTGTCGGTATTCCTGTTAGAACGCCAATTCTGAAAGGCTTCCTCTTTGGACCTGACTACAATCCTGCACATCTCATTAAACCATGAGTGGTCTTTTGGTTTAATGCTTCTCATCTTATTGGGTATGAAACACCGCATACCCAATAAAATAATTTCTTGTACCATGACAGCCGCGGCATTCACATTTCTATCAGCGAAACATAATTTCCAATTGAAGCTGCGATAAAAATTATTTAACGCAGTCCAATTTGCCTTTCCATAAAACCATGCAGTCCTCTTCGGGGCTTTAGGCGTAGAGGTGCAGGGGTTAGAATATGGAAAAACAGCGGAGATGGTACAATGGTCCGAGTTACCAAGAGGTGCGTTGACACTCACATCATATTTTTCATGATATGAAGTCAGAAAAAGGTCAAGGATATTATGGCTTTGCAAATCACTTTGGGGGAAAAAGTGGGTTCCTTCACTAGTTGAATCAATTGGTTCGATTCAGCAAATAGCTCAACATATTGCCCAACAGGTGTCAATGGGCCCGAGTGACGTAACCAAGCCGGGTTGTGGACATTGAAATCGCCTGCTACAACGATCTCACTGTCAGGAAACAACCCCAAAATATGCGTAATCGAATCAGAGAGAGAGTCCAGTTTGTTAAAAGTGGGCTCTCTACCTAGATTCGGGATTCTATAAATAAAACAGAAATGCAGCAAGTGCGAGCGAAGCCTGAACCTAACCCACATTGAGATAAACTCTGGATAGGTCACGTTCAGACTCCGCTCACAGTGGTACGCTACATCAGTTCTTATAAAAAGGACAATGCCCCTATGCAAGGAAAACAATTGCAGTAAGCGATACCCAGGTATGTGAAAATGCAGTGGATCTGCATCCTCGGCCACCTGGGTCTCGCTCAGTGCCATTATTTGAGGCCTATGTAGAGTACAATGTACATAGACCGAGAAAAAAATTCGCCCTCAGTCCACGAACATTGCAGAAATCTATGCGAAAATGACCCGAAATTTCCGCACCATGCAAAAATCAAACAAATATGGGCATATAAGTTAATTAGTAACGGCTGTAAGAGAGCTGCAAAACATGAGCAATATAAAAAGTACTGAAGCAAGTGTTATGCCTTTACTTCAGCACAATTCAGCCCACTGTGCAACCCTACTTACAAACGTAACTAATGTGAAAGGTTGACGGAACCGAAAAAAAACAACAATTACTTACACCACGAGGAGCATAGAAAAGCCCCTCATATGGTCAGACAAAAAAACACCAATGTTGTTGACGGTGTTGATGCTGCTGCTGGCGGCTGGCTCTCTGCAAAACAGGTTTGCTGTTGTGTTGTTGGTTGGAGCTGTTGAGTGTTTGTTGTTTTGAACTAAATTTGTTTTTGTTTGAATAATTACTTATTTTTGCACTGGACAAAACATTAAATCACGGAACAAACAACTAGCATTTAAAAAAATTAAATTTATGACGAGGACGGATGGACGCACGTCTACGCCTAACGAGATCACTAACGCAAATCTGATGAAAAGACTTAAGGAGCATTCGAGAGAAAGATTTATAGTGTCTCAAATTAAGGTTCACTAAAAGTTTTTTATTGAAATTTTATTCTACATTAAATAGATTCTAATTATAAAAAATATACTATTTTTACAGATTATAATTAAAGGGTAAGTAAAAAGACGAAATTAATGGAATTACACTTGACGTAGCCGCGCCGAAAAGAACACTGACTACGGTAGCATGGACCATAGCCCAAGCCACCACAAAATATTTAACGCCCGCTGCACAATAAAAAATAGCGCGGCGGCGCAACCCATCGATAGCACAATTACTATTGCAGTATTGGTTTCCATAACTTGAAATAACCAATTAAACATTGGTTCGCTAAGTGTTCGTATATTTATACGTGTGTGCCGCGTCATCAGCGCTAACAACGCGAACACACCAATTGGTCGACGTCACACATACCGTTTAAACAGACTGCGCTTCTGCCTGTATGCTGGTTAGCTACTCCAGCACACACACACAAACGCCAAGCGAGCTGCAGCCAACGCCTGTTGTTGTACAATAAACTAAAGCTGCCGTCGCTTACTCATGTCGTCACTAATTTGTCACAAGTAAAAACTTCAGCATAAACAATAATTGCTGACTGAATGACGAACCGCCAGAAAGGCAGTGAGTCAATAAAGTGACGACGAGCGACCAACATAAACGGCTCAAATGACCGTTCATTTAAGAGTCATAATGTTGCTTGCCAATATAAACAAAGAACGGCAGCTATGACTTATGCTAAGGAATTCGCTTGGCTTAGCGTTTTAGCGATAAGCCAAGCTGCAAGTTTGTAAGTGAATCTATCGATGGGTTATGTTGCGACAAAGTGTCGCCAAGGCCAGAAGAGCAAAGTCAGGGGCGTGGGGGAACAGAGGGTTCCGCCACAATATTCCCCCCCTAGCGCTTAAGGCGCGATGAAACAAAACGTGCCGGTAGTATTACTCTTCTGCCGCTCCTCGTCTGAACCGGCGCTGGCTGAGGATTCACTTTAACAGCTGTTGGGCTTCGGCATCTTCGACTGGGCTTCCTGACATGTCCCGCGATGTCCAACGGAGGGTCGGAAAATGTTACGAGTTGGTGATACAATATTTTGATTGCGTCCCGCGGTGTCCAACGGCGGGTCGGAAAATGTCACGACCTTACGAGTTGGTGATGCAATATTTTGATTGCGTCCCGCGGTGTCCAACGGCGGGTCAGAAAATGTCACGACCTTACCGTCTACCTCGGCCATATGGGCTGGTTTCAACCTATCAACGGAAATTTTGGTCTTTTTTCCGTTTTGTGAAATCACAAAATATTTGTCGAATCTCTCTATGACTTGGCAAGGCCCGTCATATCTTGACTGTAATGGACTCTGGACCTTTTCGATTCTGACAAAAACGTGTGAGCACGAGTCTATGACCTTTTGCAAGAAAAAACTTGGTTTGACATGATGACTGGCTTGAGTGGGCATGATCTTTTTCATGCGGCGTCTCAAATCCTTCACAAATTCTGTCTCGTTCGATTTCTGCAACGACGGGGAAAAAAACTCACCAGTTAACTTGAGAGTGGTGCCAAAAACTAACTCGGCTGGTGACATTTTAATGTCAGTTTTTACTGACGAGCGAAGACCCAACAAGATCAATGGTAATAAACCGCACCAATCGTCGCTGTCTTGACAGGTGATGGCTGCTTTCAGGGTGCGATGCCATCGCTCAATCATACTGTTCGCTTGAGGATGGTAAGGCATTGTGCGATAGTGCTTAACGCCCAAAAATTTGTCGAGCTGCCGGAAAATGTCAGATTCGAACTTGCGCCCTAAATCAGTAGTAATTCTAAGTGGGACTCCATATTTTGCGATCCAGCCCGACATCAAATTTCGTGCCACCGTTTCTGCTGTCATGTCTGGCAAAGGAATTGCCTCGGGCCAACGGGTGAGTCGGTCGATAATCGTAAGGCAATAACGGTTGTCTCAAGAAATTGGCAGGGGTCCAACGAGGTCGATGTTTATATTCTCGAACCTCTCACTGGGTTTCTGATAGAAACCTAGCGGAGACTTGGTGTGTTGAAGTGCCTTACTTTTCTGGCACGGAATGCAACATCTCACGAACTCAGCTACGTGCTTCTTCATTTCCGGCCAAACGAATCTGTCATGAATAAGCTGCTCTGTGGCTCGTTTGCCGGGGTGCGCTAAGCCATGCAATTTTTACATAATCTTCTCTCTCAACTTTAGCGGAACCAAAGGTCTCACTTTACCATGTGCCACGTCACAGAAAATCGTCAATTCACTGTTTGGGAGTTTAAGCTGTTAAATTTTTAGCGACGAAGGAATTACTGCTTCCGTCAGTTGCTTAATTTGATCATCCTGGCGCTGCTCTCTAGCTAGCTCTTCAAAATCTACGCTGGGTAACGCCTCTGTAACCTGCCAAAGGCGTGAAAAGGCGTCAGCTACTTCATTCTCTTGGCCAGGGACGTGACGTATATCGGTTGTAAATTGACCTATGTAGTCTAGGTGCCTTGCCTGACGGGGCGATGCCTTGTCTGCATTCTGCTTGAACGCGAACGTTATGGGTTTATGGTCAGTATAAATGATGAAAGTACGCCCTTCCACCATATGTTTAAAATATTTCACTGACTGATAGATAGCTAGGAGCTCTCTGTCATACGTGCTATACTTTTTTTGCGTATCACTCAGTTTTTTTGAATAAAAACCCAATGGCTGCTGTTGGTTTCCTACAATCTGGTGTAACACCGCACCAACAGCGTAATCCGAAGCATCGACATGTAGCGACAGCTCTGCGTCTGCCGCTGGATGAAACAGATGTGTCGCATTTGCCAGGTCATTTTTACATTTATTAAATGCGGCGACGGTGGTCTCTGACCACTTCAGAGGCGTTTTATCATTTTTCTTATTTCCTACTACCATCGTTTGCATAGTGGCCTGTGTCACTGCAGCATTGGGAATGAAACGTATATAAAAATTTACCATTCCCAGGAAACGCTTAAGATCGCGGGCTGTTTCGGGACTATTATACCCCAGGATAGCCCGAACTTTATCAGTTGCCGGTTTGATGCCATCCTTATTGATTGTATGTCCGAGAAATTTGATTTCACATTTGCCCAAATTACATTTTGCTACATTAACTGCCAAACCATTTTCGCGTAAAAGACTAAAACTCTTTTAATATGTTTTATATGCTGCCTTTTATTTTCAGACGCGATGCATATGTCATCAATATACACGAATGCATGGTCTGACTCAGTTGACAGCACTTTGTTGATGTGCCTCTGGAAAGTTTGGGCCGCATTGCGCAGACCAAAAGTCATAAATTTAAATTGAAACAAACCAAAAGGCGTAGTAATTGCCGTTTTCGGAATTTCTACCGGCTCAACTGGAATCTGGTGATAAGCACGTTGCAGGTCGATGGTAGAAAAAATTCTCTTGCCGTGCAAAATATGTGTGAAATCCTGTACGTACGGTATGGGATAGCGATCGGGGAGAGTTCTCTCATTGAGAGCCCGATAATCGCCGCACGGGCGCCAAGAACCGTCCTTTTTCTTCACCATGTGCAAGGGGCTAGACCAGTTACTGTCTGAAGGCTCGCAGATGCCATATTGCATCAATTGTTCAAACTCTGTTTTTGCTGCCTTCAATTTTTCTGGAGCTAGGCGTCGTGGTCGGGCGTGTGTAGGAGGCCCGCTCGTCACTATATGAAGTGTGACGCCTGAATTTGTCGCTGACACATTTTGTCTCATTACCGTAATATCTTTAAATTCGGCTAAGACGTCGGCAAAAGGGTCTGAAATATTGTAAGTGAAAATTGTTGACTTACCCCCTTTATTGATAATGCCTTTTGACTGTCTTGCGATCCACTAAGCAACAGTTTTTCATGTCTACCAATAGAGAAAATTCTCGTTAAAAATCCGCTCCAATTAGTGGTGATTTTACCGCGGCTATTACGAAGCTCCACTTGAATTTCCTCTGTAGCACCAAATCTAAGACTACCGTCTTGGTGCCGAACGTTTCAATGAGATAACCGGTGGCGGCGAACAATTTGCAACTGTGCGGACCATTGAAACGATCCTTACCACTGGGTGGTATTACCGACACGTCGGCCCCTGTGTCCACTAGGAACCGTCTACTTGATGACGCGTCGGTGACGTACAGGCGACATATATCCTCGCCACTACTGTCGCCTGCTGAATGTGGCTGAGTGCTTAGTTTTTTGCCGGATACGTGCACGGCGGGCGGCACTGTTGGGCCCATCTTCCCTGTGTTCTGTGGTGAAAACACCAGGGATTGCGTCTTTTTTTTGGATCTGCCGGTCTGTCCTGTGGAGTTGCTCGCCCATTTCGGTGACTAAACCTGGAAGCTGGAGGTGATCTTCGTCGCACAGCTGACCCACGACCTCTGCCAGAAGGGACGAACAATATTTCATAGTCTGAGTCCGGCGCTTCCTCCACTGGTGGAATGTTTCTTTGTGAGATTGATCGACTTCTAAAAGTGTGGGCTGGTGGGTGGTCCCTGTTATACAGGGCATTCTCCAACCGATTTATCCTTTTCTGCAACAACTCAACCGCAGTAGATGAACTTGTGTTTGGTGTTGCTACAGTAGCCTCTTGTTTGTTGCTAAAAGCACCAGTCGCCATTATTTTATCGGCTAATGCTGCTCTCTGCGGCAAATCGATGGTCACGGTCTGCAGCAATCCTTTGATGGGTGCCGGCAGCCTTGCCAGCCACAGATTCTCCAACATTCTCTCTTGGAGGCCCTTGCCTCCTAGCTCATGCATTTCGGTTAGCAGCTGCGATGGACGACGATCGCCCAATTCGCACTCTGATAGTAACTGGCGCAATTTTTCTCGATCACTGGCGCTGAAAGCCTCCAGCAGTTTGCCTTTAATAGCAGCGTATTTTTCCGCTGCCGGGGGTTCGCGCACCACATCGCTCACCTGTTTCAAAACCCCCTTCTCGAGAGCGCCGACCACTGTGTAAAAACATTTGTGTTCTGACTTGATGTGCAATTTTGAGAGCTGTGCCTCTAGCTGCGGAAACCAAAGATCAGGATCTTCATGCCAAAATTGTGGCGTTTGCACCACCACCCGATTTACAGTGGTGCTCAGTGTCTCACCTTGTGTCTGTGATGGCGGCGGAACTAACTCTCCACCAACCGCTCCCTCGAGCTCGCTAGCTTCTGTCACGTCGATTATTTTGTCGTTCTTCATGACTGTGTGCACTTGGATTTTTTACAAGTATTCATTAATACAAAATAAATTTTGAATATTAAATTCTGACGCTTTTAATTAAAGTCAGACTATTACACTGGAGCAACTTTAGTTTGTAGTTCTTTAAATCTCAGAAAACTTATATTGCTCTTTTCACTTAACGTCACTATGTTCACTGCACACTTTTTGTTTGTATTTTTCTATTTATATTAACCACTGTTTGGATCACGTCGGGGTCACCAATTATAGTGTCTCAAATTAAGGTTCACTAAAAGTTTTTTATTGAAATTTTATTCTACATTAAATAAATTCTAATTATAAAAAATATACTATTTTTACAGATTATAATTAAAGGGTAAGTAAAAAGACGAAATTAATGGAATTACACATGACGTAGCCGCGCCGAAAACATTGGTTCGCTAAGTGTTCGTATATTTATACGTGTGTGCCGCGTCATCAGCGCTAACAACGCGAACACACCAATTGGTCGACGTCACACATAACGTTTAAACAGACTGCGCTTCTGCCTGTATGCTGGTTAGCTACTCCAGCACACACACAAGCGAGCTACAGCCAACGTCTGTTGTTGTACAATAAACTAAAGCTGCCGTCGCTTACTCATGTCGTCACTAATTTGTCACAAGTAAAAACTTCAGCATAAACAATAATTGCTGACTGAATGACGAACCGCCAGAAAGGCAGTGAGTCAATAAAGTGACGACGAGCGACCAACATAAACGGCTCAAATGACCGTTTATTTAAGAGTTATAATGTTACTTGCCAATATAAACAAAGAACGGCAGCTAAGACTTATGCTAAGGATATCGCTTGGCTTAGCGTTTTAGCGATAAGCCAAGCTGCAAGCTTGTAAGTGAATCTCTCGATGGGTTATGTTGCGACAAAGTGTCGCCAAGGCTAGAAGAGCAAAGTCAGGGGCGTGGGGGAACAGAGGGTTCCACCACAGATTCTTCGTAAGATCTACGGACCAATCTGCGTCAATGGCGAGTACCGAATACGGTGGAATGATGAACTGTATGAGCTGTACGCTGACATCGACATAGTCAAGCGCATTAAAATCGAGCGGCTTCGCTGGCTTGGTCATGTTCAGCACATGAAAGACGATGCTCCAGTGAAGAAAACATTCGATTCGGTACCCAGCGGACCGCATCTTCCTTGGAAAGACCAAGTAGAGGACAACCTGACGAAGCTTGGAATTTCCAACTGGCGCCAGCAAGCGAAAGACAGAAATGGCTGGCGCAAATTCTTAGATGAGGCCAAGACCGACATACGGTTGTAGCGCCAACTAAGTAAGTAAGTAAGTAGTATACTTTTAAATTTTGTAAGTCGAAAGTCGTGTTTTTAGAGAATGCAATTAAAGTATTTATAGCACGTTAATATGTATGGCTTTAAAATGTGTACTGAAAATAAATTAACTGTAGAAAGTTATTTTATCTAACTTCAAAAACCTTTTCTTCCTAACTATGTGCATAGTAACATGATGCCATGACTACGAGGATATACTTAATATTAAATAAAAGACTAATATTTTTATAGTGGGAAAGTAGCAAAAAAAAAACTGTCTTTTATTTTGCACATTAAGATAAACATAACAAAAATATTAATTGCAGCTGTTCGTCGTTTGTTGCTGTAGCGGCAGGCACTTCTGTTATAGAGGCGAAACGAGAAGTCATATATATCGTGTATTCTGCAAATAAATAAATGATTTATATTATTAGAATAAATAATTTAAATAATAAATTGGCCATTTCAGCCCTTGGAAGGACTTTCATCTAGCTTTTATTGATCAATTGTGTTGTGCGTGCTATTAAATGTTTCATCACAAATGACCGAGAACTGGACCTACGTGCTTTATGCCGACTCCGAACGGCTTATGTTCTCAAGAAGCTTTACATGGCAATTTTTACTCTCTGAGGTTTGCCATTGTCTGCAGAGAGGTGACGACCGAACAAAAAAATTAATTCAATTGAAAAAACTTTCTGTCTGAGCTGGAATTGAACCCGGGGTACCGCGGTTCTTTAGCGTAGGGGCCACGCACTCTGTTCACTAGGCTGCGGTCGCCACGAATAAGATTTATTAATAATAAATAAATAATTTAAGATGATTTATTAATTTATGTTTTAAAACTTAAAAATATTTCAATAGTTGGTTATCTACATAAGGGGTCGTCCATAAACTACGTTACTGATTTTCCTGTTTTTTTACCCCCTCCCCCTGCGTTACTTTTCGTAGTGCTTTTCAAAAACAATAAAGTAACGTGACATATGAAATTAATTCATTCGAATGATTATATATTTTGACTAGCTCTGACAATTTTCACTAGTATTAGTGACTAGTATGACTAGATCAGTTTCGGGCACATTTTAATTTCCCAAACACACGTGTTTGGAAACAAAATGCAGCTTGAGCGACGTCGACACATGTACACTATACACTTCTTCGGATGGATTTCAATCGCGTGCGTTCGGCTGTTGCTTTGTTTTGATTTTTGCTAAGCAAATCAAGTCAGTTGGTGTTGAGCACTTGTTGCAGTTAAATCTGGCTGCGCAATTTTACAAATTCACGCAAGAAAAGTTGAAATATTTTTAACTTCTCTAGCTTAAATTGCGCTTTCTCAACGTAACGTTCAGAAGCATTAAACTCGCTCCCATTACCTTTCACATACTTAATAATATTGTGCCACCGAGTAGACGGACGCAAAACACAACTGCATCAATGAACTTCCAGCTTAAAACTGACGAACGCCAAGTTGCTCTTCGTTTTTCTCTGCTTCACACACAAGCAAAGAATTTGATAATATGTGTGTGCCCATCACTGGACTAGATACATTAAAGGAACAATTGGAAAAAAATCAATAATTAATATCATCTGTAAAAGCTATTCCATCTGCGATCCAAGATTCGATGCTCTCAATCACTGGGATAGAAGAAGCTGGTAGCTTTGTTGAGGATTCTTCAAAATAGAATTTTTCATCGGATTCTATGTCGACCCATTCAGGTGAATCCTCATTTCTGACACAAAGAAATTCACCTGGTCTTTGACAAAGAACCCTTAAAGGCTGCACCCGAGCTGCATCAAGTTCTGTGTTTTTGTGTAAATGCTTTCTGAAAATTGATTTATTTAAATAGTATTTTTTATTCCGATTTATTGTAAACGATATAATACAAACTTATGGCAATTCATAGAAGTTTTAAAAACGAAATACAAGCCGCAGGTAGGACACGACCTTGAACCGATTTCTTCTTTCTGAGAAGGACAGTACATGTCAGGAGATACCGTCTCCTTTGATCAAGAACATTCAGGCCTTAACGTCAAAGCCTGTCGCAAAAGCAAAGACCCAAATTTTTCAGACGTGTGCTGAAATGGTGAAGGAATACCAAAAGGTTCCTGTGTCGAGGGAAAAGGTGGTGGAAGAAATCGTTGAAACAAAAGTTAACCATCAATTTAGACGATCAAACATAACAATGTACGGTTAAAAATTTTTGAAATGATTGTTTTATTAATTAGAGGTTTTTCGTCGATTTTTTTAATTTTTGGTAACGTTACAATATCTAAACACCTCCCCCCCCTAAATTGGTAACGTAGTTTATGGATGACCCCTAAAGCGTACAAATATAATCTAATGAAAGCTTTAACGATTTACGATACGAAAATTTTTCTCATTTTCTTATTACCGCCCAATTAATGCTTCATTTTTCGGTAGTGCAACATTTTTTACGGCTTTAAACATTTCAACGTCTAGGTGTAGAGCTGTTGAAACATTTCAAATTTCTGCACCGTTGAACATAACAAAAATTTCTTCCAATTTTTTGCCTTGGACTTGCACAGGATTCCTTGCGATCTACCCACGTAAAGGAAGCAGAAGGTCCTACGTCTTCAAACTCGTTCCTTAACGTAAGCTTATTTTTTATTTTTTTATTTATTTATTTATTAATGCTACAAGACTATAAATAATCTTAACATTTAAAACATCAGTCACAGACGTTTAATTAAATAGTTATTATGAAAAATACACGAAAATACATTTTTTGCTTACAATTTAACTGTAACCAGTAATGATATAAATAATGAACTAATAGAGAGAAAAAATAAAACACATGAGGCATCAGAAACATAACACATAAAAAAAAATTTTAAAAAACTCAAGAGCAATTTGGACTTTATCTAGATAAAATTACAAAAAAGATATCATTTATTTCTTTTTAAAGATACAAGCATTGCTAATTTTCCGTAAATTGACAGGCAAAGAGTTCCAGTGACGATTGGCATGAAAAAATTGGCGCTCAGATACAAGGGTGAAGTGTCTAATAAGCTTAATCATATTATTCCTACTGGACCGAGAAAATTCGAAGTTCTTTTGTATAAATACAAAAGGTTTTATATTGTAAAAAATTGTCAAACGAAATCGTAAATATTTTTTAGCATGTTCTGAAACACGAGCATAGCGTTTAAGACCAAAGACATCTTGCGATGTTGTTGTAGACAATGTTCAGTTTTTGCTTACTAATAGAGTCACAATTGCCAAAAATTTCGGAGCCGAACAGGAGAGTAGGAATGAGATAGTATTCTTATTTTATACGGAGTATAGTACTGAGAAGGCCAGAGCCCTCGAAGCACTCCATAGACCTTACCAATAACGTTAGTGATATGCGTGTTCCAAGTAAGAGATTGTTTAAAAAAAGACACCAAGAATTTTGGCAGTTGACACAAACTCGATGTTGGTGTTATTTCAGATTAATTTTGGCAAGTTAGCAGTATCAATAATTTTTTTTTTTAAATCACTAAAGATTGTGAATTTCTTGGGTTCATCGCCAAAAGATTTGTTTGTGCCCAATCGTTAACTTTTTCTAGGCTTTCCTTAGTATAATTTAAACATTTTTTTTAGGTCGCTTAAAGAGCAGGAAGAGAACGTCATCTGCATACATGTGTACCTCACAGTTACTTAGAACAGAAGGTAAGTCATTAATATAAATGGAGAAAAGCAGAGGTCCCAGAACTGAGCCCTGAGAGACACCTCTGGTTAGACAAATGTATTACCACAACGTATCACCACAACTGACTGCCTGCAATCTTTCAGTCAAATATGATTCGATGAGCTTCACTGCGCAAGGCTCAAAACTATAAATTTGCAGAAGTTTTGTGACAAGTATCTCATGGTTTACAGCATCAAAAGCTTTAGAATGATCTAGTAGAGCTAGAATGATAACCTTGTTGTCATCCAGTTCGGACCGAATCTCCTCAACGATGTCTATTAAGGTAGTCACACATCCACGCTTAGATCTGAAGCCTGATTGTTTTTTTTTCGAAATCAAACAGTTTTTTGTGAGATAAGCATTTATTTACGAATAATGTACCCGGAAATAAATTCGAGCGCATCTTCGTGAACTTCGGAAATGTCATGCTCAATGACTGTTTCAACAAAATCATTGTCGAGGAACTCTTGGCACAATGTTTGCGATATTGTCGCTTCTTCTTCGGTTATTCACCTGAAGTGCTGTTGCTGCAGACAAATCTAGCAATGGCGTATCGTCTACTTTTAAATTTTATTTTGAAATGAGTATCTCTGCATTTCTGGCTGAAGAATAGAAAAATTTAAAGAAATATTGATAATGTCTAAAAGTTTACTTGCAATGTAAAAGCGTTTAAAAGAAGCCATAAACTTTTAAAATTTACTTGTACATACCAAATAAATATTTTCGCAGTCTATACTTGAACTGCATAGGGATTGGGTGATCATGAAGACCACCTCTGCTTCTTATGATGCCAAAAAAAGTTTTCAATACATCTTGATTTAGCCTGTATGTTACCAAATATTTAAAACCGAATTTAATTTTTAAATACTCATATAAGGGCACTAGCGATTTGAAATGATGATGCCTTTTTGAAATGGCGCCAACGATCTTCTATTTGGTATGAAGTTTTGTTAAATTAAATTCATACGGCTAACTACAAAAGTTTGCTGCGACAATGCAATGCCCAATGGTTTTTTGGTGTCAATGTTATTTGATGTTGATAATTTTGAGTTGAAAACATTGAACCAGTGATTGACGCGATGGATGAAATCCGCGCACTCGCCCAACTGAATAACACCATCTTATTACACTTGCTGTAGTATTTGAGAAAAGTTGCGCCGCAAGCTTTACTTTTTGTCTGCCTGCATTGTTGACAAACAAATGCTTATCATACTATTTGTATGTGATGATGTTTGATGGTTGACAAACTATTATTTTTATTTTAATATTCAAAATTTTATTATTTTTTTAATGATTTTATTTTTGTGACAATTTTTATTGAATAAATTTTACGAACTAAAATTTTCAGATGAAAATTTTTGATACTTAAAAATATGAATAATAATGAAAATGTTTTTTATATACAAGTGTTTTTTAACTAAATGTAGAGCAAGGTAACAGATAATAGCACACGAAAAATGTAGACCAGTGTCGGGTACATTTTAATTTCCCAAACACTCGTGTTTGAAACAAAATGCTGTTTGAGCGACGTCGACACATGTACACTATAAGCTTCTTCGTGTGTTTTTCAATCGTGTGCGTTCGGCTGTTGCTTTGTTTTGATTTTTGCTAAGCAAATCAAGTCAGTTGATGTTGAGCACTTTTTGTAGCTAAGTCTGGCTGCGCAATTTTACAAATTAACAGACAAAAATGATGCCTGAGGTATGGGAAAATGGCGATTTGCAATGCATAATTTGTTATCGCATTATGAGTCGCAACAATATGTTTTCTTTGAAAAGATATTTCTTCTCTTGCCATGAAAACTTTACTAAGCTAATGGTGGATGAACGAACTTCAAAAGTTTTGGAGTTGAAAGCGAAATTTTTTTACAATTTATGGTTGATGAAGGTGGGCTAGCTACCAATTCTAGTTTTGATGATATTCGTAGTGATCATCATGGGTGCCAACCATTAATCAACGAAAATAACAATTTTCCTCTAAAAAAGGCATCATATGCCGTAGCCTTGGCTTTGGCAAAGTATTGTCGCACATTTGAGGACGGTATTTTTTCAAAATTTAATATCAGACGTATTGAAATGTTTTGGTGATAAATGCAGTGAAACTTTGAGGCTTTGCGAAAATGTTCAATTATCTCGACGTACAATCACACGTAGAACAGAAGATATAGGTAAATTCATCTATTCTGAAGCTAAAAGCAGACTACAAAATTGCAAATTCTTTTCAATTGATATTGACAGATATTAATAATATTTGCCAGGTAATCATTTTCATAAAAATAATGGATGCAAATTTAATCTGTTTTGAAGAAATTTTGGAAGTAATTTCTCTTCACGGTCATGTCACGGGTGAAGTTTTATATGACCCAATAAACTCACATGTTTTTTCCATTGTTGAAAAAAGTAAACTAAGTACAATATGTACGGATGGCGCAAAAGTGATGGGAGGAACACACAACGGTCTTTTGTGGTTTTTCAAGAGAAACGGAATTAATTGCCCAGCTTTTCATTGTGTAATACATCAGCAAGCCCTTTTCTGTAAAGAATGAAATATGACTAGCACAATGAACATTGCTGTAAAAATAATAAATAAAATAAGAGGAGGACTCAGTTCACTGACACTAAGAAAGTTTAAAATTTTTTTAGACAATCTTAATGCCGAGTATGGTGATCTTTTGCTGTATCAGAAATTCGCTTAGGGTATTGTTACGGTGGTCGTCATATGATCCCTGGTCATGTCACTTTTTACTGTCTTTTTTTCGTTAGATGAGCTGTGTGACGAAAGTATGTTATGCTGGTGGTCATATGATTCCTGAACACCAGTACACTTTTTGCTACTTTTAGTATTTTTTCAACCGATGAGTGTTGCTATTAAGCAGGTTTCCTTACTGTTTTCATACATTTCGTACTAAAAATGTACTATTTTCATGCCTAAACACAAATGCTGTGAATAATTCAACAACGCAACACTATTTTGATCCCATGATTTCATATTTTTGTCGAATTATTTGGTGACCGTGGTGGTGAAAATTTACTCTCTTGCTCTCGCTCTCAAATTTTTAAGTTACATTGAAACAACAACAATGCATGACCATGATGAGCCCATGACCGCCACCGTAACATGGTACTTAGTCGAAGCAAAAGCTTAGAGCGACTTTTTCATTTACACGGGGGTTACACGAGACAGTACTGTTAAGACAGTTGCAACACATACACAAATTTTTATCTACACACACTCACTTTTGCTGCTGTCTTAACTTTTTTGTAGACAATTGGTGGGACAGTAGCTAGGACAGTAGATTGATATTTACTGTCTTTTTTTCGCATATCAAATGACAGAAGACGAGAAAATTTATTAGAATTACTTGGAAATTTGCAATACTTTGGCGTGCTCGTTCTTTCAACAAAAATTTTCTTCATAAAATATAAATTTTTTACTATTTCGTCTACTGTCTTGTCAACTGTCTTACCAACTGTCTGGACTCTTATTTACAGACTCAAATTTTGATAACTAATACGTATTTTTCACTGTCTTAACAGTACTGTCTCGTGTAACCCCCGTGTTAAGAAAATAAATTGTCATGTTTTTCAAAACGACACCAAAACCAGATACCGAAGAGCTTATTTTTTCACTGGAAAATCACGATTTCTTATTGTACTTGGCATTTTTATGTAAATGAATTCAAGGTAAGAATATGAACATTTTTAAACTAGCAACCACAATAAGATATTTTTATAGAAAACTTAATTTATTAATCCAGCAACTCCAAAACAATATTTTTGTCAATCTAAAAAAAAAACATCGGTCATATTTTTCGAAATACATATTAATAGTTTTGTTAATATTCAAAAGTATGCAAAAATCATTCAGTCTTTAAAAAACAATTTTGAAAATAGGTTTCAAGATTTAAAATGTATTGAAAAGTTGCTAGAATTGCACGATTGTTCACTTGTTTGTGAACAAGAAGAGCAGGATAGCGTACTGCACGAAGAGCTGAAACAATTACGGAATGATCTTGAATTACCTTTGGAAGCTGGAGAAGCTTTTTAGATGCAAATCGATGACAATAAGTATCCAAACATAAAAAATGTTATTTATAAGTTGTATTCAATGTTTGGCACAACGCATAACTGCGAAGTGGCTTTCCAGCCTAAGACTTCTTTTGAATAAGCTACGTAATAGGATATCCGAACAACATATAGCTGATTTACTACGCATTAAGGGGTACAGAGTAGACATCGATTTGGACAGGTTAGCTGCTTAATAAGGTGCTTATCTTTTTAATATTATGTTTTTATAAGTTTGCATAAGTTTTTAAATATTACTCGTTACTTTTAAGTTTAAAATGTGAATTTTTTATGAAAAAGTTAAAGTAAAATTTTAATACAAAGAAACCAGCCAAAATCTTTTATTGTCGACAGATGAATAGTTTTTTCAGTGTAAAGTTCATTCGATGCAGTTACTTTTTACGTCCGTCTACTCGCTGACGAATTTACGCAAAAAATTTATGGTAGAGTTCAATGATTGTTTTGAAATCGAATTGTAAATGTATTAACGCTGAAACATATCAAATAATTTTATTTATAATAACAAAAACTCTTTAGAATATTAAAGTGATTTTAGCCAAATATCAACTAAAAACTCGCCACCGAGTAGACGGATGCAAAACACATCTGCATCGATCTTCCAGCTTAAAACTGACGAACGCCAAGTTGCTCTTCGTTTTTCTCTGCTTCACACACACAAGCAAAGAATATGATAATATGTGTGTGCCCATCATTGATCTAAACTAATTGTAATGTGTGCATTATTCTTAAGTATTGTAAAGTATTTCGAGTTGCAATAAATTACACTCCTCCACAAAATGGAAAAGAAAATTTGCTCCAAGCAACCCAATAACTTCTTATAAAGGACTTTGACCCGCTGATTCCAAAAATGGCAATTATTTTCAAATCGACGGAGCCGTTTTTGAGTAATTTGTAAATTCAATTTTTGCAGTTTTTTCAAAAAGGTGGTCTTGCCCTAGCAGCTCTAGCATTTGATACAATGGCCCGATTTTCATGTTTCTTTTTTCATTGTTTAGAAAAAACTTGTAATTTTTTTTCATTGATACATATAAATTTAATCGAACCGGTACCTTGGGCGTAAAAAGCAAAATTGTACCTTGCACACCTGTAATTTTGCGAACAATGTTAGATAAATCGTTATTTAGCTGTAATTTCCAATATGTTTTAAAACTATATTTTAAGTCTTTCCTTTTCTCATTAATAGATGAAGTACCGAAGCACAGTTTAAGATAAATTTCGTATGAATCCAACAAAAAATGAGTTTTTAAGAATTATTTTAGTAAATTTTGTCAATATCATTAAATTTTGAATTTTTAAACATTTTCGAAAATCGGTTTTGGATTTATTCAGTCAAGTCTAGAATATAAAATACAACTTAGAAATTGTTTGCAGAGTTGTGTGGACACATATTTTATTGAAATTATCGAACTCTTTATCTGAAATATACTCGTTGTTTTCAGTTTCACTGTGTCAGTTAATTGAATAAAAACGGTTTATATATTGTTGAATTATGTAAAAGCTGTACTAATTGTTTTACTGTTTACTTTGAATAATTATCACTAAATAAAACCCAACTCACTGTTAATGAGAATTCGTGGAATAAAAAAAATGAGTACAGTTAATTTAGGATGCATTCTTTTTGAATTTCTGTAATTAGAAGAGCGAATGCATGCAACAAGCCTGTTCTTGTCTATGCAAGGAAATCGTATAGCCATAGCAGACGGTGCTTCTTGTCATATAGCCAAGTAGGTAGTTAAGTTATACACATGGTGTGAACTGTGTTCTATCCATGTCCTAGGTAGTTTTAAGAAATATTAAGGCTATTCACAGTTTGAATACGCTGGTCTGCTATTTGTACGATTTGCTATTTGTACGCCAATTTACGTAAGCGTATTTTGCTTTGTTGTTGTTTTGCATACAAACGCAAATACGCAGGCACGCGTAAATGAAAGTAGCCTTTGGACGTGTTTTTTGTACCTCGTATTTTTATGCTCTGTCTACAGCCGCATAATCACATACATCACAGGGTTGCATACTTTTTTAATACGACAGTCACATGGCGAGGTGCTCACAGTTTGAACAATAACAAATGCTATAAATACGATTTGTTAAAAGTACGCTTAAACTGTGAATAGCCTTATTATAAATAAAGAGTCTGTCGTAAAAGTTATTCCGTCGGTGTTTGATATCGAGTGCTTAGATTTACATATATAGTTCGTGTGTTTTGTAAGAAAACCAAAGTGCAATGCCGAAAATAGTGTGCAAGATAAATTCGAACAAATTTTGCTACGTTTGTGGATTGTATATTTAAACCAAAACGATTCAAATTATTACAGATGCATTACAATCAGCTTATTTAAGTTATTTTGGATTTTTCATTCGACATCAAGACAAGGAGTGGGTACCGCATGTATGTTGTTCTAATTGTCGGATAACTCTGCAAACATGGGCTTCAGGGTTTGAAACTGATGAAACTGATTGCTACTTCTGTTTGACTAAGTTTATTGGAACCAAAGACCGTGGTGTATGCAATGTCGAGTATGCCGATATCTCGTCGGTGACCAGTTCCACACTCTGACAAGCTACCAGCTCTGACAAGTGCCAAAATGTCACGACTTAGAGAGCAGAAAGTGAAGGAGACATTCAGAAGAATCGAGCAGCTCTAAAGTTTCGACTGTAAGTGAGTTCATCCCGAACGTACCAACGAATCAACCACGCCTTTTATCGCAAGCTCAACTAAGTGATTGGATACGTGACCTAAAACTGAGCAAACAAGATGCAGAGCTGCATGCATCTCGAATGAAGCAGTTCAACTTTTTAGCTCCAGGAGTCATGGTAACTATTTACCGTAATCAAAGTAATCGTTTCGCAAAATATTACGCCAAGGATGGCGGAATTTGTTAATGTACATGGCCTGTTTACAGAACTCGGTCAGAGTTACGATCCGACTGAATAGCGCTTGTTCGTTGATGGATGCAAATACAGTCTCAAGCCTGTATTGATACATAATGGCAACCATAAACCTTCGATTTCAAACGGTCACGCCGTGGAGATGAAAGAATCGTACACTTCATGGGCATCACTTTTGAAAAAAAATCAATTATGAAGCTCATAATTGGAGAGTATGTTCAGATTTAAAAGTGGTCGCTCTACTCACAGGCTTACAGGGTGGATTTGCAAAGAACTGCTGTTTTCTCTGCAAGTTGGACAGCCGCGTGCGTCAACACCATTGTGGAAGAAAAAACTGGCCGGCTAGAGATGACCATATTATTGGTGAAAATAATATTTCACAGCCACCATTGATACCGAAGAAAAATATTATTCTCCCGCCGCTGCACATAAAAGTAGGGTCAATGAAAAACTTTGTAAAGGCCTTAAAAGACAATTCGAACGCAAAGAGCTACCTGAAAAATGCATTTCCAAGACTATCATAAGCAAAAATAAAAGAAGGCATCTTTGTAGGACCACAAATAAGAAAGCTCCTTCATGACGAGGAATTTCCAAAATGTTTTTCGGAAGATGAAATTGCAGCATGGAAAGCATTCCAAGATGTTGTCAGCGCACAGTGGCCGCAATACCCGAAATGCTAAAAATCATAATTTGGCAAACTTTATTATTTTTTTTTTAAATGTAAGCCCCAACGGATTTTTTTCGGTTTTCTTTTTTGTTTTGTTCCTAATATTCGCATAGCTGTGAGCATTCAAACTTAAAACATGTTTCAGCAAATTTAACACATGTTTTTGAGCTTGTTTCAAGTGCAATTTTGTTGAGAGGAAAAAATTAAATATTTAATTTGTTAATAAGATTTGCGATTTTATTTTAATTTAAAGGTATATATTAAATAAAAAAAATTGGTTTGTGATCTGTGATTGTATGTTTTAGTGCTTAACAGTTGAAAAAGAAAATGTCCTTTGTGAAAGTGTTTTTAGATATGAAATCCAATTTTGTGTGGAATAAAAGTAAGGTGTATTGGACCGGAATGGGTTCACTGTTTGCGTAGTTTGTTTAAATGGGTTGTTATCTATGTCAAGTTTAAATATAGGCTGCTAGTTTTTGCAAACTTTTTATTTTTTTCGTTTTTTAGTTACAATGGCAGAATCTAAACGCAACCTTTTTTAATATGGCATAGTGAACCAGTGCCAACAAACAAATTTTTAATGGTTGAAAATCATGTATTTTCTAATATCATTGATCGCTCGAAATATAGCGAAGAACAATACCGACAAATTCAAAAACAATTAAGAAATTTTATTAGCCAACTTGTACAAAAGTGGAAAGAAAGTCATAGAGTTTTGACAGTGTTCGAAAAGCGAAATAAGATGTGGTTGGATGAAGACATTATTTTCCCTAATCCAGCCGTTGCCCAACGTAATGAGAAACCTTTTTAAGAGTGCACAAGGAAGACTCAAATAAAAAAAATTACAACAATTGCTAATGAAACACCGAACGAAGAGTTAATGGTAGCAACGAGCGTGAGCCTTTACAAGGCTGGAAAAAGAAGCGCTTCACAGGTTGTTTCAAAGTTATGCTCAAAATCTGCAATAGCTCCAAAAATGGTTAAATCTGTCGACTCTGAGCCAAAAACTCCTATTCCGTATACACCCGAGGAAGCTTTAGCACTTTATATTGATGTTGAATACTCAAAAAGGTCATACAGACTAATGCAATATGGTGCCAAAGAACGAAACTGCAATATTTATCCAAGCTACGATATTTTGGCTAAAACTAAAACGGAGTGTTACCCCAGTGCCGTAACTGAACGTTCAGCTGAAGTTAGCTTGCAAACTCTCGTAGATGAGCATTTATTTGCTGTATGTATTGTTCCTTTACAAATTAAAAAAGGACCCGCAATACTATGGCAAAATAACCGGCCTTCTTCAACTCGGTTGTGCAGACCCATTAAAATCATTTTTGAAAAAGAGTCAGCGGATAGAAAATGTAAAAAGACAAATTGCACAAATTGTGCCGACAGAATTAAGTTCTTTTGAAGTAACACACGAATTTCATTTGACCATGATCGATGGAAAAGTGTTTAGTACCATAACGGTGTCATCATCACTAGTTTGTGGAATTTGTAGTGCGACACCAAAATTGATGAACAATCTAAATTTAGTTCAACTGAGGCAGCCACAAAACCACTTGTACGAATATGGATTGTCGACACTTCATGCTTGGATACGGAGCTTCGAGTGTATAATTCATATCGCCTACAGAATACCGACACAAAATTGGCAAATTCGTGGAGAAAATAAAGAAATTGCTGGACAAACCAAAAGAAAAATTCAACTTGAACTAAGAAAACAAATGGGTATTTTGGTGGATATTCCAACGACGGGTTCGGGGAATACAAACACTGCAACGAAAAACAGCCAACCTTGGCCTCTATAGTAAGTGGAGTAAAATTGGAACTTTTAAAAAGGTTTGGTATAATATTAGTCTATCAGTCTGTGTTATCAGTCCAAATTATAAAATTTTCGAAATACGAAATCAGCGACCCCTTAACACTGACAAATGACGTTTAAAACTCTTGAAAAGACATAATATTAGGTGGCAGCCCTATTATTTAAAAAATTTTATAATTTGGAAATTCTAACAACGTATTCGAATTCAGCGACCCATTTTTGGTGCACCATTTTTTTTGCCAGCCCCGGATTCATAAAACTACAATAAATTAAGGTGGCAACCCTATCCACCATCTTGAATTTTAAAATTCTGACTTTAGATTCGAAATCAGCGACCCCTTAACACTGATAAATGACATTTAAAACTCTTGAAAAGACATATTATTAGGTTATTATTTTAATATTTTAAAATATTTTTTAATTGACGCCGAAATTTGCTACACTTGGCCAAAAACCAGTTTAATACGCTGCACAGCAACCAGAACAACATTTGTTTTTTACGCCACACGACGGTAGTGATCGATCTTAATGACCGACACAAACAAAGATAATTTTGCAAACACCACTTGTTCATGTTGGAAAAATTGTCTTTGTTTTGATTTTGACAAAGGCCTGAATTCTCCAACATGAACATTTTGACGCAAACATAAGTGTAAAACTGAAACACAGAGAATTGTTGAGATCGATCATTGTTTGAGTTTGTGACGCAAAAGCAAATATTAAAACGAAGAATTTATATTGGATGATCAACAACATGATAACTACGTTACACACAAAAATGAAATGAAAATAAAATTGTGTGTTGTGTGCTTCAAATAGTGTTTATTTACATGAGTAAAAATTTCTGAACCCTGATTTAAACCAAAACGATTCGAATTATTACAGATGCATTAAAATCAGCTTATTTAAGTTATTTTGGATTTGCCATTCGACATTAAGACAAGGAGTGGATACCGCATGTATGTTGTTCTCCAACGAATCATGAAACTGATTGCTACTTCTGTTTTTAAGAATTATTTAAAAAAATTTTATCAATATCATTAAATTTAGAATTTTTCTATCTCCAAAATCGATTGAATCCAAAATCGGTTTTGGATTTATTCAGTCAAGTCTAGAATATAAAATACAACTTATAAATTGTTTGCAGAGTTGTGTGGTCACATATTTTATCGAAATTATTTAAGTCAATTCTCTTATTTGTCTTATATTTTGACATTTATTCGGGAAAATTGGCTTGAGACCATTACCTAGCTCATCAATCGAAGAACTTTTTTGCTATTAAATAAAACAAAAGCACCTTTATAATAGTGGAACAAATATTTTTAAAACCCACTTCAATTGTTCTTATCTCTATACGATACAGTTTGATACAGTTCCTGTTACAGTTACTGTTCATATAAGATTGCAATGTATGTTAAAATTTAGAAAAATTAAGAGAAAAATTGTTTCTTCGATCAATCAGTAACATCTTCTTGTATGAGAAACCAGCAATAGTCACCAATCATCTCACTTTCCTTGATAGCGCTTTTCGATTGTCATCATATCCTGATCGAACTGCTCACCGTGCTCGTCGCTCTCCGCGCCCAAGTTTTCCGGAAAAAAACTGAGATGCGAGTGGAGGAAATTTTTTGAGCAAATTCTCGATAAGTTGCTCGTATTAAGGACTTTTACAATTTCATATAATAATATATTTTCCGAAAAGGCTCATCTAGCGGTGTTTAATTAATAGCGCATAGGGAAAATTTATTTTTGTTAGCGTAATATTTTTTTCAGTTGAAAATAGATTAAGCTACAAAGTTAAACAAAAAAATTTTTTTTGTTAAAGTTGCATTTTTTCATATTTTAGACATTGTTTATTTCATTCAGAAAAACATGATTAAGTTAATATACTTAATGTGCCACATTCTTTTGGGCTGAAAATATATTAAACTTTGATATAAAAACAGTTTTTTTAACATTTATTTATTTTTTTTTATTTTTTTTTTTGTTGAAATAACGCTTTTTTGGCCTTATTCAGTCTTCATATATTTCATTTGTTTTTATAACAAAAATTTAATTACAATGCAAAAAATTAAAATGACTATACTTATAAGAATAGTAGTAACAGTTTTTTATTCCGATTCGGAATTACTAGATGAATCTAAGGTGCAAATAAAAAAAAACTATTCAGAGTCGGAGCTGTCTGCCAGGTATATCATTCATATTTAAAAGAAGCTGCTTGACCTCATCATCTAGTTGGATGTGTTTTTTCGAGTATTTCGAAGTGCTTTTAGATTTAGATGTAATAAAAGGATCCGATGAAACCAATAGAGCGTGCAGCAAGTCTTCCATTGTGTGCAATCTCGAGTCTTTTCGCGTGTGATTCAGCCTATAACTGCGAAAATCTTTATTTCTTGCCTCTTCTGACATCATTCCTATTGGTAGCGAAACTTTTTCAATAATATCTGCTCCATGTATTAATATTTTATGTACAGATTGAGACATATAAAACCAAGGGTATTCGGAAACAAATATTTTTGCTGTTTCCCAGGCATATATGCGAAAAGCCTCTACGTTAACTGCATATCCACATAGCATTGTCCGCAATATTTATTTTTATTTATTCGTTAAGCTTAATACAAGCTGATTAACTAAGAACTAATCTTATTCTAACAGGGTCTTAACTTATTCTAACAGGGTTTATTTTTTTCTCTTCTTTCCTTGTTTTAGTGTTCGAAAGATATCCAATTCATGGTAGGCGTGATCCGCCCACCAGAAAAACATAATTGTAAGAACACGTCAAAAAGGAAATACGGGGAGAAAGTAGTAAAGGGAACTTACAATAATTAACAGGGAATAGTATCATATCTTAATTGTAAGAAAAAGATTATAGAGGGGGAAAAATGGCGTTGGAGTTAAGAAGAAGTGGCGTTGGAGTTTAGAAGGGCATTTCGGAGTCGAGATCTGCTCAGATGAAAATGAAATTCGCTGATCAAATTGTTAGTTACACGAAGCATCCTGGTTACAGGTTCACTGCAACCATAGTCGGTACGATGAAAGTTGAGGAGGAAGAGAGGAATAGACCTAAGGTTACGTGGGTTGGTATTAAAGGATATTAATTGGAGTAGTGCAGGGCAGTTAATGGTTCCGCATACAAGTTGATGAATGAAGAGTACATCCGCAACTTCTCTTCGTTTTGCAAGAGATTGCATGTTAATCAACTTCAGGCGGTCTGCATAAGGAGGTAAGTTGAAACTGTCAGAACCGGGAAGACCGCGTAGTGCGAACCTAATGAATCTTCGTTGAACGGCTTCGATTCGCACAGAATGGATGCTGTAGATAGGAGACCAAACCTGGCTGGCTTATTCGAGGATGGGTCTAACAAAGGTAAGGTAGAGAGATTTAGTAACGTAAGGATTGGAGAATTCTCTGGACCAGTGTTTCACGAAACCCAATGCAGAATTGGCTCTACTAATGATATTATCAATATGAGACCTAAAATTAAGTTCCTTGTCACATATTACACCTAAGTCCCGTAAAAAGCTTGCCGAGTAAGTAATAAGTTCTTGGGGGAAGCTGGAGACGCTTGCGTTAATATGTAATAGCTTGACATTTACTAACGTTGAGCTCTAGAAGATTTTTTTGACACCAAGTGGAAAAACTAACTAGATCTTCTTGAAGATAGTGAGAATTGTCGTTAGTTTTTATGCGCCGATAGATTTTCATATCATCAGCATACACAGAGAGATTGGATTCTTTGATGATGCCATCTACATCACAGATTGTTAAGACAAACAACAAAGAACCAAGGTGACTACCTTGTGGGACACCAGAGGTAGCTGAAAAAAAATCTGAATTGGAAAATCTAAAGATGACATTATAACGGCATTCTTCGAGATATGATTTAATCCAAGATATAAAGAGTGATGGAAAAACAAAGGCTTTAAGCTTAAGAAGAATGATAGTGTGTGAGATTTTGTCGAACGCTTTACTAAAGCCGGTGGACACTACATCAACTTCGTACCCGCTTTCCAACGAGCATAGAGCGTTTGAAACAAATTCTGCAAGGTTAGTGGTAGTCGATCTTCCCTTGAGGAAGCCGTGTTGGCTGGGAGGGAAAAAAAATGCAATTGAAAAAGAGAATGTCATAAATAATGCTTTCAAACATTTTTGGAGTACATGAAAGTTTTGCAATAGGTCTGTAATTGGAAATATCATTTCTAAGTCCTTTATTATGCAGAGGTTATATGTATGAGCTCTTCCACAACTTAGGAAAATGGAATTAGAAATAGAAAGTTGAAAAAGAGCCAATAGGGGATGAGCCAACACGTCCGCGAATTTTTTTATAACAATAGCAGGCAAGCCATCGGGTTCTGGAGAGTAATCGTCCTTCAGATTATTTATCTTTTCTAACACATCAGCTAGTGTAATATCAACAGAAGTTAGCGACGTTTGACAAAGTCCCTTAACAAAGAAAAATACTCGTCGTCTAGTTCGTCGTTATAATTAGTGTATGACTGACTGAAAAAATTTGCAAATAGGTTTGCAATTATTTCCGGGTTGTCTGAGGAGATGTCCGAAAAAGTAAGGGTAGATGGGTAGTTGTCAGATTTTTTTTTAATATTTATAAACTAGTAGAAGCTTTTAGGATCCAACAGCAATTTAGTTTGAATATGAGCAAGATAAGACTCGTATAGCGTTTCACAGAGTGCGGATAAAAGGTTAAAGGCGTGAAGATAATTTGTGAGATCAAGAGAAGAACGAGAAATTAAATATGCGCGCCATAGTTTGTTCCTTTTGTTGCTGAGTACACGTAGTTCCTTATTGTACCAGGGAGGACATGACGAAAAGTTTTTCTGCCTGGTGAAGGGGACAGAATGTGTGAAGCAGTCGAAAATTATGTCATAGAAGTGAGCAACTGAAGTATCAACGCTTTCATGAGCATTATCGAAGAGATGTTGGAAATCGATTCTACTGAATAAAATTTATAATTTTACAAAATCAGTTTTCCGAAAGTTAAAGCTGTACAAGTGCTCGAAATGTGTATTTTTGATATCAATGTTATATGAAAAGGTAAGGGATAATGGTGGATGGTACTGATCGAGTGTTGAAAGAAGATGGTTACTTGCGGAGACTACGCAGTTATCTAAATCCGAAGAAAAAATTAGGACTAGTTGTCTACCTAAATTGTAAGTAACTCCGCTCAACTGGTAAAGGCCGCAGTCTAAAATACAACAAGTAAAAATAATTTCTTTTTTAGAGGTAGGATTTGAAGAAAGATAGTAGGATTCATCATCAGAGAGGACCTATTGAAGGTTGGGAAGATTAAAATCTCCCAGAAAAATAACGGTGTCAAATGGATCCATAAGGTCCAAAAGTGAATCTATTGCGTCTACTGCAAGCTGATAACCATTCATTGGTTGAGACGGGCGAATATAACAGCAAATAATGAATACATCACGTTTTGCGATGCAAACTTTGGCACATATAAATTCAAAGTTGGCAGTGTGGGAGTTTTTTATAATGGTTGAATCGAAGCGATTGTGAATAGCAAGAAGGACACCACGACCTGAGGAGAGATCATCTTTGTCGAGACCATCGTCTCTGAAAACCATGAAATCGGACGCGAAGACCTCAGTATCCTTAAAGTCGGGCGTAAGATTGGTCTCAGTAAGGGCAAATTTGTCGTAGGGAAGCTTAAGAGAATTAAGAAACACAGTAGAGATTTTAGTGCGTAAGCCTCTTACATTTTGGTAGTAAAGAGAGACAAATAATGGGCTGGTAGAAGGGTTTTGAGTAGGAGTAATAATTTGGTTAGGAATAATATTGTTGCTGCTCTTTACGGGACTTTTGAAGATAAGAGATATGTTTTGACCTCACATGAGTAGCATATGTGTCAAGATCTTCTTTAACTTGATGGCTCGTCAAGCCAAGTAGCTCGTGGAATCTGGTAAATAAATGGCTCAACTCATTGACATCGGTAGGTAGACCTTCTTGCTGAATCAAGACTTTGAGGTTTGTCTTGGTCTTGCCTTCTATACAGGTAGAGATCGGTGCTTTATGCAAGCAAGCAAGATAAAGACCACATTGTTGTAGACCTTATTCTCTCTTAGTCGAGAAAGGGCATATCTACTCTCCGTGTCAACACAAGAGTTCATCGTAAGTTTCACTCTTGGTGGTTGAAGAGGGTCAATAAAAGATGTGGGGCTTCCAGCTTGATTAGAAGCTTCACTAGTGACTGAAACAGAAGGAGATGGGTTTAAAGTATGGGAATGGACAAAGTTAGGATAAAGTATGTTAGTCTCCTTTTTTCTTGCTGTTGTGTCCAAGTGAGGATTAAGATTGAATGAGACTCGTTTAGGGTGAGAGGGCTTAAGAGTGTAATTTGTTCTATTGGAAATAGCTTTGATCTGAGGAGTAAAGCTAGGAAAAATATTAGTTTTAAGTTTCCAATTGGGGTCAGTGCTAGGACGGGAATAAAGTAATTTATTTCCGGATTGTTTGTGGACAGGATAAGGCAAATTAGGATTTTCATTAAGTAGAGTTTTCTTTGGAATAAGACTTAGAAAAAGCGTTATACGTATTTGTATTAGAAAAATTGTTATTACTAGAATTGTCGTTATTAGAATTTTTATTAGAGTTAGAAATGGAATAAGAATTAGGGACGTTACATGACTTAAAATTTAACGTAGAGTTAGAGTGTGAGTGTGAATTAGATTTATAGTTAGAGTTGAAAGGAGAATAGGAGTTAGAATTAAAATTAGAGTTAGCATTATTCCTAAGTTTACTGGTAGTTTTACTTGCATAATGATTGGACTTGTTATTAGAATTAAAATAAGAAAATCTGTTGTTCTCGCTGCTAGATCTACGTGTCAACGGCTTCTCTCCAGGCTTATTCATCCATTTGGCAAATATCCACTGGCCATGCATAACACTGTCACCAGAGGAGTTGAGGAACAACCACGCATATTCTGTTGGAATATTAATTTAAAACTGCAAAATTTCCTGGCTTTGGAAGACATCTTCTGGCAGTTAGAAATTACGATACCAAATTTCTTTCCAAAGTAATTACGCATCCAGGATACGCTTGTTTTAACTGATATGCCCTTAATAAACAATATAGTTTTAGAGCTTTCGTTCACGTCCTCTAATTTTTTGATCCTGCTATCCCATTCGGATGACGTCCATTATGTTCCGAAATGATGGATCAATTTGCGAGGTTCCGCGACAGGATTAGCGACTGGATTAGCAGATGGTTGCTCGTTTAGATTAACGAAGAGAGAGGCTGGTGGTGGAGAAAAACAAAGAGCCGATGGAGAAAGTGTAGCTGCTTCCAGAATTTCTTGAAAAATGGAAGATGCATCATGGTGGGGGGAATCTGGCAAGTTTTGAGTATGGTTTGGTGCGGAACTGATGACAGAAGGTTTTTAAAGAGAAACCAACTCAGGCATAATTTCCATTCCATTTGGTAGAGACCTGACCGCATATGATATTTCAGCAAGCGCAGCTCGAAATGCGTACAAATCGTCACTTATATCATTGATTTTGTTGTATAAACTTTGTGTGAGTGAGCTGATAAGGTTTAGGCAAAGGCTTAGTAGAAGCTGATTGAATTGCAATGTCCAAATCATTGTGTAGTGATTTGATACTTTGACGTATATCTTGCATTGATTCAGATTTTTTCAGTTTATTAAAGTTTTCATTAATTTCATTTTTTATGTCACTTATCGCGGTCTCGATGTACGAGTTTTTTTTATTGTCATTTGCTAGTTCCGTTAATTGCTTAGTGTTTCTTAATGTATTTGTTTCATTTTCTTTAAAGGTATTAGTCGAAGCATCCAAAGTGGCACTAATGTCTTCCGATATCTGAGTCAAGCTATCAAATTTGGCAAATTGTTTTGATGCCTTATTAAAAAATTGCTTGTTTTCAGATAACAAGCTAGCAAAAGAGTCATTAAGGCACTTTATTGCAAGCATTATATGAGAGGGTGAAATTTCTCTGCACTCGTCACAGAAAAACAAAAAGTTTGTTGCATATTCTTGTATGTAGTTTAGGCTTCTTTTAGATAAACCAATACAGTTATAATGACAAAACCTAGCACAAAGCCCATTGCAATTGATTTTGGGCGAACATTTGTCCTCAGTCGTGCAATTATCTTTTCCACAAGACATATTAAATTCTTAATTAATTAAACAGAGATATCGTCTTTATTTTAGCTTATATGTTTTTTTTTTATTGTAGGTCAGCAAGCGAAAGAATTAAGAAGTGGAACAGAGATATGTACTGTTTTTTTTTATTTTTTTACTAATTGTATGTCAGCACACGAATGTTTACAATATTGGTTAAATGCTTACTAATGTATTTTGCCGAATTGCTGTTAATTACTTTATGCAGGAATATTATTGTTGATTTTGGTTTTTTTATGGTATTTGATTCTAGTAGGTCAGCAAACGAAAGTATTCGAAATTGGTTAATTGCTTTAATAAAGTGTTTTTCCCAATTACTGCTATTTATTGTATGCGGTATGTTGTTGTTGTTTTTTTTATTTTATTTTATTTTTAGGGTTTTTGCGTAAAGATTGTTTTTGGTCAGAGTTGCAGAATTGCCGTTTAGTATTTTTGCAATAATAGGTCACAAAATTTGCACAGAGCAATGAGTTAAGGTTTTTTATTTTTATTTTGTATTTTTTGTTTAACAATGGTAAGCGAGCTATTTTTCGCACGTCCGATCGGTTTGACTGATAACACAGACTGATAGACAAATATTATACCAAACCTTTTTATAAGTTCCAATTTTACTCCAGTTACTATAGAGGCCAAGGTTGGCTACTCGAAAAACATTCTGGCGGTATTCCCAGTGTTTGTATTCCCCGAACCCGTCGTTGGAATATCCACCAAAATACCCATTTGTTTTCTTAGTTCAAGTTGAATTTTTCTTTTGGTTTGTCCAGCAATTTCTTTATTTTCTCCACGAATTTGCCAATTTTGTGTCGGTATTCTGTAGGCGATATGAATTATACACTCGAAGCTCCGTATCCAAGCATGAAGTGTCGACAATCCATATTCGTACAAGTGGTTTTGTGGCTGCCTCAGTTGAACTAAATTTAGATTGTTCATCAATTTTGGTGTCGCACTACAAATTCCACAAACTAGTGATGATGACACCGTTATGGTACTAAACACTTTTCCATCGATCATGGTCAAATGAAATTCGTGTGTTACTTCAAAAGAACTTAATTCTGTCGGCACAATTTGTGCAATTTGTCTTTTTACATTTTCTATCCGCTGACTCTTTTTCAAAAATGATTTTAATGGGTCTGCACAACCGAGTTGAAGAAGGCCGGTTATTTTGCCATAGTATTGCGGGTCCTTTTTTAATTTGTAAAGGAACAATACATACAGCAAATAAATGCTCATCTACGAGAGTTTGCAAGCTAACTTCAGCTGAACGTTCAGTTACGGCACTGGGGTAACACTCCGTTTTAGTTTTAGCCAAAATATCGTAGCTTGGATAAATATTGCAGTTTCGTTCTTTGGCACCATATTGCATTAGTCTGTATGACCTTTTTGAGTATTCAACATCAATATAAAGTGCTAAAGCTTCCTCGGGTGTATACGGAATAGGAGTTTTTGGCTCAGAGTCGACAGATTTAACCATTTTTGGAGCTATTGCAGATTTTGAGCATAACTTTGAAACAACCTGTGAAGCGCTTCTTTTTCCAGCCTTGTAAAGACTCACGCTCGTTGCTACCATTAACTCTTCGTTCGGTGTTTCATTAGCAATTGTTGTAATTTTTTTTATTTGAGTCTTCCTTGTGGACTCTTAAAAAGGTTTCTCATTACGTTGGGCAACGGCTGGATTAGGGAAACTAATGTCTTCATCCAACCACATCTTATTTCGCTTTTCGAACACTGTCAAAACTCTATGACTTTCTTTCCACTTTTGTACAAGTTGGCTAATAAAATTTCTTAATTGTTTTTGAATTTGTCGGTATTGTTCTTCGCTATATTTCGAGCGATCAATGATATTAGAAAATACATGATTTTCAACCATTAAAAATTTGTTTGTTGGCACTGGTTCACTATGCCATATTAAAAAAGGGTGCGTTTAGATTCTGCCATTGTAACTAAAAAACGAAAAAAATAAAAAGTTTGCAAAAACTAGCAGCCTATATTTAAACTTGACATAGATAACAACCCATTTAAACAAACTACGCAAACAGTGAACCCATTCCGGTCCAATACACCTTACTTTTATTCCACACAAAATTGGATTTCATATCTAAAAACACTTTCACAAAGGACATTTTCTTTTTCAGCTGTTAAGCACTAAAACATACAATCACAGATCACAAACCAATTTTTTTTTATTTAATATATACCTTTAAATTAAAATAAAATCGCAAATCTTATTAACAAATTAAATATTTAATTTTTTCCTCTCAACAAAATTGCACTTGAAACAAGCTCAAAAACATGTGTTAAATTTGCTGAAACATGTTTTAAGTTTGAATGCTCACAGCTATGCGAATATTAGGAACAAAACAAAAAAGAAAACCGAAAAAAATCCGTTGGGGCTTACATTTAAAAAAAAAATAATAAAGTTTGCCAAATTATGATTTTTAGCATTTCGGGTATTGCGGCCACTGTGCGCTGACAACATCTTGGAATGCTTTCCATGCTGCAATTTCATCTTCCGAAAAACATTTTGGAAATTCCTCGTCATGAAGGAGCTTTCTTATTTGTGGTCCTACAAAGATGCCTTCTTTTATTTTTGCTTATGATAGTCTTGGAAATGCATTTTTCAGGTAGCTCTTTGCGTTCGAATTGTCTTTTAAGGCCTTTACAAAGTTTTTCATTGACCCTACTTTTATGTGCAGCGGCGGGAGAATAATATTTTTCTTCGGTATCAATGGTGGCTGTGAAATATTATTTTCACCAATAATATGGTCATCTCTAGCCGGCCAGTTTTTTCTTCCACAATGGTGTTGACGCACGCGGCTGTCCAACTTGCAGAGAAAACAGCAGTTCTTTGCAAATCCACCCTGTAAGCCTGTGAGTAGAGCGACCACTTTTAAATCTGAACATACTCTCCAATTATGAGCTTCATAATTGATTTTTTTTCAAAAGTGCTGCCCATGAAGTGTACGATTCTTTCATCTCCACGGCGTGACCGTTTGAAATCGAAGGTTTATGGTTGCCATTATGTATCAATACAGGCTTGAGACTGTATTTGCATCCATCAACGAACAAGCGCTATTCAGTCGGATCGTAACTCTGACCGAGTTCTGTAAACAGGCCATGTACATCAACAAATTCCGCCATCCTTGGCGTAATATTTTGCGAAACGATTACTTTGATTACGGTAAATAGTTACCATGACTCCTGGAGCTAAAAAGTTGAACTGCTTCATTCGAGATGCATGCAGCTCTGCATCTTGTTTGCTCAGTTTTAGGTCACGTATCCAATCACTTAGTTGAGCTTGCGATAAAAGGCGTGGTTGATTCGTTGGTACGTTCGGGATGAACTCACTTACAGTCGAAACTTTAGAGCTGCTCGATTCTTCTGAATGTCTCCTTCACTTTCTGCTCTCTAAGTCGTGACATTTTGGCACTTGTCAGAGCTGGTAGCTTGTCAGAGTGTGGAACTGGTCACCGACGAGATATCGGCATACTCGACATTGCATACACCACGGTCTTTGGTTCCAATAAACTTAGTCAAACAGAAGTAGCAATCAGTTTCATCAGTTTCAAACCCTGAAGCCCATGCTTGCAGAGTTATCCGACAATTAGAACAACATACATGCGGTACCCACTCCTTGTCTTGATGTCGAATGAAAAATCCAAAATAACTTAAATAAGCTGATTTTAATGCATCTGTAATAATTTGAATCGTTTTGGTTTAAATATAAAATCCACAAACGTAGCAATATTTGTTCGAATTTATCTTGCACACTATTTTCGGCATTGCACTTTGGTTTTCTTACAAAACACACGAACTATATATGTAAATCTAAGCACTCGATATCAAACACCGACGGAATAACTTTTACGACAGACTCTTTATTTATAATATTTCTTAAAACTACCTAGGACATGGATAGAACACAGTTCACACCATGTGTATAACTTAACTACCTACTTGGCTATATGACAAGAAGCACCGTCTGCTATGGCTATACGATTTCCTTGTATAGACAAGAACAGGCTTGTTGCATTCATTCGCTCTTCTTATTACAGAAATTCAAAGAAGAATTCATACTAAATAAACTGTACTCATTTTTTTTTTATTCCACGAATTCTCATTAACAGTGAGTTGGGTTTTATTTAGTGATAATTATTCAAAGTAAACAATAAAGCAATTAGTACAGCTTTTACATAATTCAACAATATATAAACCGTTTTTATTCAATTAACTGACACAGTGAAACTGAAAACAACGAGTATATTTCAGATAAAGAGTTCGATAATTTCAATAAAATATGTGTCCACACAACTCTGCAAACAATTTCTAAGTTGTATTTTATATTCTAGACTTGACTGAATAAATCCAAAACCGATTTTCGAAAATGTTTAAAAATTCAAAATTTAATGATATTGACAAAATTTACTAAAATAATTCTTAAAAACTCATTTTTTGTTGGATTCATACGAAATTTATCTTAAACTGTGCTTCGATACTTCATCTATTAATGAGAAAAGGAAAGACTTAAAATGTAGTTTTGAAACATATTGGAAATAACAGCTAAATAACGATTTATCTAACATTGTTCGCAAAATTACAGGTGTGCAAGGTACAATTTTGCTTTTTACGCCCAAGGTACCGGTTCGATTAAATTTATATGTATCAATGAAAAAAAATACAAGCTTTTTCTAAACAATGAAAAAAGAAACATGAAAATCGGGCCATTGTATCAAATGCTAGAGCTGCTAGGGCAAGATCACCTTTTTGAAAAAACTGCAAAAATTGAATTTACAAATTACTCAAAAACGGCTCCGTCGATTTGAAAATAGTTGCCATTTTTGGAATCAGCAGGCCAATGTCTTTTAAAAAAAGATATTGAGGTGCTTGGAGCAAAATTGCTGTAGTGTAGTGTTACCTTAAAAGGTCCGTCATAGGGCTCCTTGAGCTTTCCATGTACGGTATCATTTCTAACAAAAACAAATTTGCAATTGTCGAGTTCTTTCGGTATGTGCTGTTGGAATTTTGTGTTTTAGTTCAAAAATTAGTATTTGCTTTTTGTATATCAAAAAATATGTTTTTATTATGAAACCTTCAACTTCAGGTATTTAAGCGTGATTAAAAAAAATGGTTAAAATTAATCGTGAATAATTATGAAAAAATTGTTTAAAATATATCAAAATTGGCGGTATTTTGGAAAGGTATTTTTAGTTTTAAATAAGAATACCGTATCATTATGTAGAAATGAAAATTTTGTATTAAACTTCAAAATCTAAGCTTCCATATTCAGCAATAAATAGTTGCTCGTTTTACCCGAATCTTTTTTATTTCAAAAATCGTGATAATAGTCACTCTTACAAAAACAAAGACTCTTGTCTTTAATTTGTTTTGTCATATGACAATGATGAAAGTGACGAGGTCGATGCAGAAGAGTGTAACGAATTTGGGCATCAGGAGGAATATTAACAAATTCATAAACTTTCTTTTTACTCGTATATAATATTGTTATGAATTTTTTTTTTAAAGTAATAAGGAATGATTTTCGACTGGGCCGACGTTTTTAACTTTTTATTGTATTGATGACGTCACTTTCTATGGACGATAAGCGTGGTTTTTTCCAACTTCTCCGAATTTTAAATTCAGAATTAAAATTATTTATATTATGCAATGAATTCATTTTTGAGGAATTTATGAAGGTTTTTCTATTTAGATGACGTCATTGTGTATGGGAAGTAGGCGTCGTTTTCATCTGATTTTGCCGAATTTCATAATAAGAATTTATATTGAAGAGGAAAACTTACGTGCAAAATTTCATGGCATTTTTTAATTTTTGTAGATTTTGAAGAGATTTTACGTTTAAAGTCACTTGTATATAGAAGAGGAATTTATATTGAAGAGGAAAACTTATGTGCAAAATTTTAGGCATTTTTTAATTTTTGTAGATTTTGAAGAGATTTTACGCATAAAGTCACTCTGTATTGGAGGTAAGCGTGGTTTTCATCCGATTTGGCTCATTTTTTAGCTTAATCCTTACATTTTAGATACAAGCTTAAATATCTTATTTCATGACTATAGCTACCAAATTACGACTTTAATCATATCGAAAGACGGACAGACGGACGGACGGACGGACGGGCATATTTTTTTTTTCTTATTTGCACCCAATCTAACTAAAACAAAAGTCAAAAATTCCCTCCGACTTCTAGGTGAATAAATCTAAATTTTTTGGGATTTCAACCGACTGTGCGACGTTTTGATATCTTCCTTGACCGAAGATCTGAGGCCCAGAAGAACTAGTGGTAACTCTATGAACCAATTTATCTGGTTGTTCGTCGCAATGAGGGAAACCTTTAACTGGCGGTGAAAATGCTCTACCATGCCGTTAGCTTGTGGGTGGTAAACCGAAGTAGTTATATATTGGCAACCGATATTTTTAAGAAAATTTTTAAAGGTCACTGAAGTGAATTGTGCTCCTCGATCAGAGGTAACTTTGAATGGAACCCCAAAACGTGAAATGAACTCTCTTTTAAGAGTGTCGACAATCGTGTCGGTATTTGTGTCTTTCAGCGGATATGCTTCTGGTCAACGAGTGTTCCTGTCAACTACGGTAAGTAGATATCTATACCCTTTTGAAACTGGCAAAGCACTGGCAACTATATCAACGTGGATATGTTCAAAGAGGCCGTGTTGTATACTGATTTGGTGTGATGTTGTCTTCGTGTGTTTGTGTATTTTTGAGCGTTGACATCTAACACATTCCTGTGACCTTTTGTTAACTTGTGTATTCATTTTTGGCCAGAAATATCGTTGTATTAGTAGTCGTCGTGAAGCTCGTGTACCAGGAAGTGCTATTTTGTGTATTTGTTCGAATACTTGTTTTCGTAGTGTTTGTGGTAAGTAAGGTCGCGTTAAAGAATTTGTCTGCTCGCACCAAATTTTAATGTTGAGTACAAGTATGTGTATCTGTTCGAGCTTGTGCCTGTGCCTGTCTAGTGTATCTTGTAATTCTGTATCTGTGTTCTATTCTTTGTGTAGTGTTCTAAGGTTAATATCTGTGCAGGCAAAAGCTTCTATTTCAGCTCGTGAAAGTGCATCTGCTGCAGTGTTTTCTGAAGCTTTAATGTGTTTAATGTCATGTGCGAGTTGTGCAATGTATTCTAAGTGTCTTGTTTTCTGGGACTGCGTTCTGTTTGTGAATGTATTGCTTAATTCAGTTATGTGGTCTGTGTATACTGTGCAATTGTTTCCTTCAAGGTGGTATCTAAAATGTTTGATATTTAAGTATATGGCCAGTAATTCCCTATCGAATGTACTGTATTTCGTTTCTGATTGTGATAATTTTTTTGAAAAGAAGGCTAATGGTTCTAGTGTACCATTATTCTGTTGTTGTAAAACGCTACCAATGGCTGTGCTTGATTCGTCTACAGCAATCAATAATTCTGCATTACTACTAATATGATTAAGTAGTGTTTCCCTTGCGAAACTATCTTTGATTGTTGCAAATGCGTGTAGTGTGTTCTCCGTCCAGTGTAATTATTTGTTCTTTATTTTTGATGCTACGGTGACCATGTCATAAATTGGGCTTAGCATGTGTGCGAGTTTTGAAAAAGAAAGGTGGTAGTAATTTGTCATACCTATGAATTTTTGCATTTGTTTAACTTTAACGGGTTGTGGATAGTCTTGTGTGCATTGTTTACGTTCCTCAGAAGGTCGTACACCTTGTCCTGAAATATTGTAACTTAGAAAACTTATGTTTGTTGCATCGAAAATGCATTTGTTAGGTTAGATGTTCAACCCGTAGGTCGTTAGTCTCTGAAAAACTTGTGTTAAATGTTCAATGTGTTTTGTTTCGTTTTCGCTGGCGATTAATATGTCATCCAAACTTACAAAAATAAAGTCTAATCCGTGTAACACTTCATGTATAAATCTTTGGAATATCTGTGCTGAGTTTTTTAACCCAAAAGGCATACGAAGAAACTCAAACATTCCGAAAGGTGTTGTGATGGCTGTCTTGTGTATGCCATTAATGGCCATGGGAATTTGATGGTATGCTCTGACTAAATCTATTTTCGAGGAAATGTTTGTGTTATGTAAATTCATGGAAAAATCGTGTATGTGTGGTAATGGATATCTATCGGGTACTGTTATAGTGTTTAATCGTCTGTAATCTCCACATGGTCTCCAGTCGTTTGGTTCCCGTTTGGGTACTAAGTGTAATGGAGAAGATGTATTTGAATTAGAAGGTTTTTGATATGTCAAGACGTCTTGGTCTTGTAAACGGTAAAGGTCCTTGTATAACAATGTGATGTTCTGTTTTGTGTTTGATAGGTACCATGTAATTTGGTTCTGTAAAAAGCGTAGGGAATTGTTTGATAAGTTGTGTATATTTGTTGTCTAGCGTAAATAATTTTGGTGATGGAGATTCTGAGTCTGCTGCAATAGCGTTAACGGTGAGTTTTGTTAAAGGATCGATCAATTTCTTATGTTTTAAATCAACAAGTATTCCGTATTTAATTAGAAAGTCTGCACCAATGATAGGTCTCGTTATGTCAGCCAAAATGAAAGTGAAAGGAAATTCTAGTCTTAATTTTAAGTTTACGTTAAGTAATTTCTACCCGTACGTGGCAATTGTGCTTCCGTTGGCTGCTGTCAAAACTAAATCTGTTTTTGTTTTCTTGTTTGCGTAAATTTTTGCAGGAAGTACTGCGATTTCTGCGCCACTGTCAATCAAAAAGTTAATTTTATTGTCTCTGTCATGTATTATTAAACGGCGTGTCGTGTATTTTCCATCGTTTGCCATTGCAACAATGGAGTTTTTTAGTTTCATGTGTTCGGTGTATTGAGGTTTGGTGTGGGTGCATTTTGAACGTAAGCGCATGGTCGTTCACATCTTCTAGCCACCTTGCCAAATTTGTAGTGGTACCTACACACCACACGATCATGGCATATTAAAACCTTTTAATAACTTGCGTAACCATAATTTATAGATCAAATCACTACTAACTGTTGATCCAGCTAGCAAAACTGATCGATAGAACGGAGGTGGCTTTTGGTCACCCATCTCAGAATCCGAAAGGATCTTGTCGAATCGCTTGTTTTTTCTCAGTGAAAATCTATCGAGCAGTGTCTTTTTAAGCCCTTCGTATATGTTCACTGCCGGAAGTTTTTGGGTATAATCCAATACAGTGACTATTACCTCTTGTGGTAATGACATTACCAAGTACTCATATTTGGTTTCGTATACGTGTTTGTATTTGGTTTTATAATTCCTTTTGCTTGGAATTGAATCTCGGCGTGTGCGATTCAAGCATCTGGACAACTCGTCCAGAACGAAGGCAATTTTATCGCAGTAGCGTGTACTTGTATTGGGGGTGTGAGAGGGTTAGTCTTGAAATCGATAATTGGTGTGTTATCACCATCACCAATGTGTGATGTAAGTGTATGTGTGTGCGTTGCATGCTTCTTTCTAAAAAATTCTATTTTTCAAACTTGAAAATACTAAACTTAACTCTTTTTCTTCCCTTTATTTTTTATATATTTTTAATTTTTTTTTTAGTGTACCTATGCCCTGGTGTAGAGTAGTGCCTACGAATATGACACAACTGGTTTCTTACGTCCATTGTATCTTACGTTGTTGTTGTTGCTGCTGCAAATGTTGTTGTTGTTGTTAATGTTGTTGTTACTCTTTATTGTTGTTGTTGCTTTCACTTTTGTTGTTGCTTTTTTTGTCTGGACAAGCGCTGACTTGGTGGTTGTGGAGTAGTGACCGTAGCTGATGTGTGATAGGTTATAAGCGAAATAATAGAGTTGCTGGTACCATCAAGTGATGTCTTAATGGTTAGTTTTGGCAGCGGCACATGATCCAAGGTTGGCTGTTGCGGTAGCGATGGTGGAGAACAGACTGATGATGAAGGTGCTTTCAACAACTTAGCCGCTGTTGAAGAAGAGTTAGTTATGGATAACAAACTGTTGGTATTGGGGATATTCTGTAGTGCTTCAATTTTTGAAGGATCGCCAATATTTGGTGCTTGACAAACTCTTTATTTCGTTTTTATATTCAGAATTGTTATTATTTTTTTTTAATGATTTTATTTTTGTAACAATTTTAATTGAATAAATTTAACGAACTAAATGTTTCAGATAAAAATTTTTGATACTTAAAAATATGAATAATAATGAAATTTTTTTTATATACAAGTGTTTTAACTAAGTGTAGAACAAGGTAACACATGATAACACACGAAACATATAAGGTAATTAATAAGTTCATACGTGAAGTCCAAAAAGGCAAGTAAGTTGTATGTTAAGATAATAGAGTTGCTGGAGTTTTTTTTATATACAAGTGTTTTTAACTAAGTGTAGAACAAGGTAACACATGACAACACACGAAACATATAAGGTAATTAATAAGTTAATACTTAAAGTCCAAAAAGGCAAGTTCGTTGTATATTAAGATAGAGATCAACGTAACAAAAAGGTAAGTAAGATAGAGTGTAGGAACTTAATTGATGTGGTGATAAAACAAGGAACCAGAGATGCATCTGATGAAGAAGTTATGTTCATCACTTGCTTTACTGTCTGAATAGTTTTAAGTTTGCCTTCATAGATGTATCCGCTGTCGATGAAATGGTTTCTCACGAGCTTCAAAAGATGTGGAACATCAGCAAAGACGAATACTTTCTCATTAGCACTGAAATAGGTGTTGCAACCAGGTGCGATCTACCGAAAGCGATCACACAATGATATTTTGAAGTTGTTAAAACAATTGGCGACGACAGCAACATTACAATTCGTTATTAAGAAAGAGACAACAGTCGGAAATATGAATAAGAAGTGCATGTACAAACATTTTACAAATTTTGTAATGTTGATGTCGTCGTTCTTGTGTTCCGAGTATAAAATCATTACCAATCGAGATATTAAGCTCTCTCCACAACGCCTGATTAGTTGAGCCCATATCTGAGACCATACAAACAACTGTGCAACCAGATTCATATAGCTTTGTCAAAATTTGAATTATGACAGTTTTTGTCATTTTATGATCGAAGCTATAAAATACAGGCTCCTTCCAAGAAGCTTTTATACCACTTGCTATTACAAATTGGACATAGTCGCAGGGCTTCCAAATGCGGTCTGTGAAAGTGTCATGCTCGTTACACGCAGCAAGCTTCATTTCATCAAATGATATAATGTAGATCTTCCGGTGGAATTTCATCTACGTTGCGTAGCAAATCAATAATTTGAAACAAAATGCTCTTCTCGAATCCTGATTTTTGACAGGCATGGCAATGGTTGGCCTTTTTAATGTCTGTATGCCCTCGGCCCAGCTGCATGAAGCGTTATAGGGGGCGATATATCATCCCAACACCAATTAGTATAGATGCTGGTTGACCAACCTCTTCATTTGCCCAGAAGTAAAAATAGCTTCAAGGTTGGAATAAGGCGACTCCATTTCCTTCAATTTATCGCTAAGCTTTGGATTCTCTGCATGCAAATCATCGATTTCTTTCGTTAAAATAAGGTTTTCAATCTGTGTTCCAGCTGCAACAGCTTTACATCTAAATACATTTAGGTTTTTTACTTATGTTAATTTTTTTTTAATTTTTGATCATTTTTCTCTGTAATGCTTTGCTGCGTTGTATTGTGTTGTGTTCCTTTGTATATGTATGAGATAATTTTTGTAAGCGTCACTCTGCATTTTAGTGTGAAACGTATTGCCTTACTGCGCCCATTTTATTTACTTTTTTGTAAACTGAGAATTAAAACCTAGTTTAAAAGTAAACAAAATTTAAAACAAGCATGTTTAGTTTTCAACTATAAACTCATTTCTTCCTTTTTGGAAGCAAATATTAAGTATTAGATATAAAAAAAGTAATAATATATTTATATTTTTAAAATATTTCAATATTTTAAGCGGTAATAAAACTCAAACTTCATCGAGTGAAGTTATAATTTGGAATTCGAGGGGTCCCAGGAATCGCTGATTACGAATATGACGTCCAAAACTTGAGGAAATTAAATCATGGCACTGAAAAACGGCGAATTTATTGAATTTTTTTTTAATTTAAAATTATGTCTTCAGTAATAAAGTGTTTTTTATTTATTTATTTATTTATTAATTTATTTATTTATTTATTTATTTATTTATTTATTTATTTATTTATTTATTTATTTATTTATTTATTTATTTATTTATTTATTTATTTATTTATTTATTTATTTATTTATTTATTTATTTATTTATTTATTTATTTATTTATTTATTTATTTATTTATTTATTTATTTATTTATTTATTTATTTATTTATTTATTTATTTATTTATTTATTTATTTATTTATTTATTTATTTATTTATTTATTTATTTATTTATTTATTTATTTATTTATTTATTTATTTATTTATTTATTTATTTATTTATTTATTTATTTATTTATTTATTTATTTATTTATTTATTTATTTATTTATTTATTTATTTATTTATTTATTTATTTATTTATTTATTTATTTATTTATTTATTTATTTATTTATTTATTTATTTATTTATTTATTTATTTATTTATTTATTTATTTATTTATTTATTTATTTATTTATTTATTTATTTATTTATTTATTTATTTATTTATTTATTTATTTATTTATTTATTTATTTATTTATTTATTTATTTATTTATTTATTTATTTATTTATTTATTTATTTATTTATTTATTTATTTATTTATTTATTTATTTATTTATTTATTTATTTATTTATTTATTTATTTATTTATTTATTTATTTATTTATTTATTTATTTATTTATTTATTTATTTATTTATTTATTTATTTATTTATTTATTTATTTATTTATTTATTTATTTATTTATTTATTTATTTATTTATTTATTTATTTATTTATTTATTTATTTATTTATTTATTTATTTATTTATTTATTTATTTATTTATTTATTTATTTATTTATTTATTTATTTATTTATTTATTTATTTATTTATTTATTTATTTATTTATTTATTTATTTATTTATTTATTTATTTATTTATTTATTTATTTATTTATTTATTTATTTATTTATTTATTTATTTATTTATTTATTTATTTATTTATTTATTTATTTATTTATTTATTTATTTATTTATTTATTTATTTATTTATTTATTTATTTATTTATTTATTTATTTATTTATTTATTTATTTATTTATTTATGTATTTATTTATTTATTTATTTATTTATTTATTTATTTATTTCACCAAGCAAGGCAATTTACTAATTCTATTTACATTTTTTATTTTTTTTTTTTACTTACATATTATTTAAATTAATTTCAAAAGAATACTTAAACTACGCTAATATATCTTAAGTACTACTTTTAGGGGATGATGGAGGGGGACTAGACCAAGAACATAACTCTGTAGGGAGCAGTGCTTGAAAAGGACAAATTATTCCGAGTCAAAGAGAGACTTTGAGAGGGTTCGCTTAAATGTGGATTTTGGTATGGATGGTGAATAGTGCTCGCTAATATTATTAAAAATTCTACAGCACCTACTAATGGGTTCATTATTTGTGTAATGTTTCATCTATGGTTTCATTTAGTGTAATTTTGCTGGAGATATATTCGCTATCAATAGCTCCGTTAATAACATCAAATGTGAAACATGAACTCAGTAAAGTTCTTCTTGATGATAGAGGCATCAGAGAGAGGAGCCTGAGTCTTTGTTCATACGGTGGCAAGTTGTTATAGTCACGGGGGTCAAAGATATCTCTTAACGCAAAAAGCAGGAATTGTTTTTGAATGGATTCAATTTTGTCGCTATGAGATTCAAAGGCTGGATTCCAAATGATGCAAGCATATTCAAGAAGTGGTCGCACTAAGGTACAGTATAACGTTTTGGTTACCCACACATTTTGGAATTCTTTAGCACGTCTTTTTATAAATCCCAGCTGTTTATTTGCCCTCGATAAGACTTTATCAAAATGTAGATTAAATCTCAGCTTATTATCTAGGACAACTCCAAGGTCTACAATATGGTTGGTTCTGCTCAGAACAATATTATTAAGGAGGTAACTGCATTCTGGTATCAAGTTCTTACGGGAAAAACTTATCACGCAACATTTCTTAACATTTAAGTGAAGTTTGTTTTGATTACACCATTGCTCAAGGGACAGCAGTTTCGATTGTAGGAAAGTTACATCAACTTCTGATTTAATGATCTTATATATTTTAAGGTTATCTGCGTACATAAGATGGGGAATGTCACAAAGAGTAATAGATAAATCTGAAATGAAAATGTTGAAAAGTATTGGGCCAAGATGACTACCTTGTGGTACACCAGAGGTGACCGGTATATCATTTGAAAAAATGCCTTGACATTTAACAAACTGGGATCGTTCGCAGAGATAGGATTTGATCCAATTGAGTAATAAACCGGAAATGCCAAATTTTTCTAACTTCAAAATTAAGATATTATGGTCGACACGGTCAAATGCTTTACTGAAGTCTGTGTAAACTGCATCTACTTGGTGTTCTTTTTCCATTTGATTTAACACATCGGAGACCATGATCATTAGGTTAGTGGTGGTCGATCGGCCTTTCCGAAACCCATGTTGCTGCTCGTTTAAGCGGGGATTAATGAGACTCGTCAGCTTATCACATATTATCTTTTCAAATAATTTTGGTATAGCTGACAAGATGGCAATGCCTCTGTAATTTTCAACAGACCTTTTATCGCCACTTTTATATATAGGTGTCAAATGGGAGATTTTCCAGTAGGATGGAAAAACACCTAAGGATAGGGATTTGTTGAAAAGTATAAATAAGGGAATGGCAAGATTGTTTATACATTGAACTAACAAACTTGGTGGTATGAGGTCTGGTCCAGGTCCTTTGTTTGAATCAAGTTCCATGATAGCATTAACAATTTCATCCAGCGTCAGACTGATATTGTTTATAATGTCTGTCGCATTAGGAGAGGGGGAGGAATAGAGAGTCTGGGTTGTGGGAGCACAGATTACTTCTCTAAAGTGATTTGCAAAAAGATTACAGATCTCTTGGAGGTTGGAAGAAATTGTATTGCCTTTAAACATAGATGAGGGGTATCCAGCTGATTTACGTTTGACATTAACGAAATCAAAAATTTTTTTAGGATCTCTAAGAATTTTTTCTCCAATAAGGTTGGTATAAGTTCTATAAGCATCATTTGATTTTATAGAGAACTCATTGTAGAGCTCTTCGTATCTCATTTTGATTTCATCGCTTACATTTACGCCTTTCTTAATGAATTTGTATAGCTTGTTTCTTTGGTTTCTTATATGTCTGAGACTTTGGTCAAGCCATGGTTCTGAAAGTTTATTTTTTTCTTTATCTTAGGCACAAATTTTTCAATACTTGTGAAAAGGCGTTGGTAGAAAAGTGAAATAGCACTATCTATTTCCAAATTTAATAGATCGTTCCAGTTATAGGCATTCAAATCAATTTTTATACTGTCATAATCGGCATTAAGAAAGTCGAACACAATTGTGTTATTAAATGAGGTGGTAAAAGACATGTTGTTACTAGGAAATTCTACAGTTAAAGCAGTGTGGTGGAGTGTATCAGAAAATAAGTGTTCAGCCTGAGTAGTTGCAGTAATCTTTATTTCATCATACGAATTAGCAAAGACTAAATCCAACCAGTTGCCGTTCCGATTTGGGGTTGGATTAACTTGTAGGTCATTGCTATAAAAGGTAATAAGTAAATTAAAGACTATCGAGCTTGAAAGGTTAACCGGAAGAAGATAATAGTCATTTTCATCGACGATAAATGAGATATTTGGACGATTGAAGTCTCCAAAAATTATAACTTTATCTTCCTCATTTAAGGTTGCGGTTAACGATTTGACTGTTTCACATAAATCGTTGTATGTTGTTTCGATAGAACAGGGGGGAATGTAGAAGACAACAATGTAAATAAAAATATTGGTCCCTGAGCGAACTTTGATGATACGGTGTTCAAAGAGTGTGTGAGAGGTTGTTGCAACAAGCTCGCTTTCTAAAGAGTTATGAGTTGCAATCATAACACCACCTCCACGGGAGAGACCTGTAGCCAAAGTCCCGATCATTTCGATAAACTGTCCAATTGCTGTCAAGAATCTCTTCGTTTTTGAAAGTATCGTTTAACCATGTTTCGGTGAAAATTAGTACTTGGAAGAGGCAAGATTTCGCGTCAACAAAGAGTTTATTAAGTTTTCCTCGCATACCGCCACAATTGTGGTAAAATATGCGAAGAACAGTCGTTGACGGGGAATCACTAATTGGGCTGCGATTAGGGTTTTGATTATGTTCACTACGCTGGCTAGGAATAATATTGTTGTTGCTCTTTACGGTTCTTTTGAAGATAAGAGATATGTTTTGACCTTACATGAGCACCATATGTGTCAAGGTCTTCTTTGACTTGTTGACTTGTCAAGCCAAGTTGCACGTGGAAACTGGTGAAAAAATGGCGTAATTCATTGACATCGGTAGGTAAGCCTTCTTGCTGAATCAAGACTTTGAGGTTTGTCTTGGTTTTGCCTTCTATACAAGTAGAGACAGGTGCTTTATACATGTAAGCCAGGTAGAGGCGCACATTGTTGTAGACACTGTTCTCTCTAAGACGAGATAGGGCATATCTGCTCTCAGTGTCAACACAAGAGTTCGAAGTTAGTTTCACCTTTGGTGGTTGAAGAGGATCGATGAAAGAAGTGGAACTACCAGGTTGATGAGGGGCTCCACTTGTGATTGGAACAGAAGGAGATGGGTTTGAAGTATGTGAATGTACAAAGTTAGGATATAGTGTCTGGAGCATATTACTCTCATTTTTGTTTGCTGGTGTGACCTGGTGTGAATTAGGATTAAGATTAAATGAGACCCGTTTTGGGTGAGAGTGCTGAAGTGTGGGATTCGCTTGATTCGAGTTAGAAGATTTTGTTTTTATGCTTTGAATGAGCTGCGGAGTGAAGATTGGAAAGATATTAGTTTTAAGTTTCCAATTGGGATCAGATTTAGAATGTGAATTGGGTAAATTTCTATCCGAGGGTGTGTAGTTTGGATCAGACGAGGTAGGATTTTGTTTATGTGGAGTTTTAATACAATGCGACTTATAATACAAGTTAGAGTTAGAATTATTCGCCTTATTTCTAGCAGTATGTATATGAGAATTAGACTTAGAGTTAAATCTAGAATTAAAATTAGTATTATAAGAAATAGAACTAGAGTTAGACTTAGTGTTAGAGGTTTTAAGCAGCGTCCTAGGTTTATCACTCCATATTGAAACTTCAGCCTTGCCGCCATCTAGACTGGATGTGTGAGAAAATAGCCAGGCAAATTTTGTTGGAATGTTAATTTTGAAATTTCTGCATTTTTTTTTTGCGGTTTATGTAAGTTTTCTCGCAGTCATCATTCGGAATCACAATGCCGTACTTATTCTTGAATAGCTTACAGACCCAGGATACACTTGTTCTTAAAGGAAGACCCTTAATGAATAGTGCTGTTTTATCAATAGCATTCCCACTGGCTAACTTTTTTATTCTATTTTCCCAATCAGCTAGTGTCCATGTTGTTCCAAAGTGGTGAACCAATTTACGAGGTGCAGCAACTGGGCTTAGATCAGTTTGGTTCGTGATTGTTTTACAGGGGTATGTAGGCGATGAAGGAGAAGACAGGGCTGGTGAATGCAAGAGAGATGTAAAAGAACGACAAGGATTTGTTGTGTCAGATGTTTCCAGTATTTCTTCTAGAATTGATTGCTGGTGAAAAGATGATTGTGATTGCTGCTGAATTTTTTCAGAAACGCATTCAATATTACATGAAGCGTGTTTCAGCAAATCGTTAACACCTTCAAGTTCTACGCGAGTTGCCGTGACTTCGTTGCTGACTTCAGTTATTTGTTCAAATATAATTGGGAGTAGCGGGTCCTGTTGTTGCACATATGGAGTTGAGGAATTCGAGCTTTGCATCAATCCATCGATGTCGCTTCGCAGATATTTGATGTTCTCGCTAATTTGCTTACAGTCATTAGCAAGCGAGGGAGTTAGCGGCTTAATAATCGAAGTATCTTTTTTTAATTCATCCAGAGCGGTTTCGATGTCAGAGTATTTATTGTCACCAACCACTTCGATCAAACTTTTTATGTTTTTGGAGATAGTTGTTATACCCAATTGGGTGGTCTTCATTGAACTCTCCAAAGCCTTATTGGCATCTTCTGTTATTTGAGCAATAATGCTCAGTTGCTTAGAAGTTTTAATAAAAAGTTTTTTGTTTTCCGATTGTGATGTGGCGAAGGACTCACTTAAACATTTAATCGCTAGCATTAAATGTGAGACAGATATTTGCCTGCATTCATCGCAGAAAAACAGGAAGTTGGTAGAGTATTCCTTTAAGTAGAGAAGGCTCCTCTTAGGCAAGCCAATGCAACCACCATGAAAAAATTTGTTGCAGATCCCATTGCAGATAACTATTGGTTCACTTTTGTCATCAATTGTGCAATTATTATTTCCACACGACATTTTTATAATTGTTTGTATTTTAGTACAACGAACTATTGACACAGTTTAATTTATTTGTATGTGCACTGTTTATTGTTTTTTAATGCTAAATTGCAATATTCGCACTTTTTAAATGTTCAGTTATTTTCGACAAAGTGCAATGATCGCACTTTTACGCGGCACACTTATTATCACAGCAATATAGCAACGCGTTGTTGAGGTTACAACATGCAGGGGAGTTGGTTAAAGAACTTGCGGAGCTAATTAGAATGCAGGGGAGTTGGTTAAAGAACTTGCGGAGCTAATTAAAACACGTCCGATCGATTCGACTGTCGACTGTATTTTTAATTATTTTTTTAATTACTTACTCAGTTTGTGTTTATGCAGTCCATTGACAAAGGCTTTTCTACAACTATATTTTCATATTGTAGGCATTTTGTTCTGTAAAGAAATGTTTAAAGAAAATAACTTAACAACTTTTGTTATTACTCTCTTGGATATGTACTCGTTATTTGTCGCCGATGGTAAAAGTAATGTTAGAACTCTTTAGCCGCCTGCGCTTCGCTCCAACTACATTCGAAAAATCGCTGGGTGCGAAATGTTTTTCGCATAATTTTGCAGATATTTTCCCACTGCTGACGGCTTACTTTATCCACTGGCACATAGTACTTACGAACTTGCCCATTTGCCGTCTTGCATATACCACAAGTTGAAGGCATTTTAAAGTTGTTTTTTTAAGTATTCTAGTTTTGATTACTTTACTTAAGTATTAATTAAATATGTAAACGGAATCCTTAAAGACTAGAATACATATTAAAATAGTAAATAAATCAAAATTTATAAAAATGTGTTCAAGAACAATATCACATGTTAAGAGTAGAGAGTATAAGTTACATATAAGCAGGGACCGAAAATAACAATTACTTTCGAATTTTCTATTTACAAAGTCAAATGCAAGGAAGTAGTCTATTTGATATTTCAATATAGCAATGTAATGCTTGTTAGCTAAGGAATAATAATCTTTAATGATTTTGGTTTTTTTAAAAAAGTCAAATTGTAACTTATATATTTGATCTAAAGAATAAAAATAAAATTTTAACTTTTATTTTTTATCGAAATAAAATCGGTCAAAAAATATTGATTATTTGCTGACTTTCTTGAAAAAAATCAAAACCGTTACGATCCCTGCATATAAACTTAAAATAAATTTACCTCATGATTTGTAAAAATTTTCAAATTTAATTAAACTGAATTTAATAACCAACACGAACAATAATTAACGCAATACAACAATAATGAAATTGATTTAATAATCAACACACACAATTAACACAATAAAACAATAGTCAACACAATTAAACTCTTAATCAATCAAACAATAGTTAACACAATTAAACTATTAATCCTTAAATCCTTAAGCAATAAATTTTTATAAGGCAAAGCACACTTCACTTTTTTTTCTTGGTTTAAGCATTAATATACAGAAAAGTACATATTTTTAAAAAAGACACCAAAATACTGAAATACAAGTTTTTACAAGATCACACAGCCCCGATTGTCATCAATTTCGGAGAGAGCATATGTTTTTGTTTACATAAAATAAGGATATGTCAAATATATACTTAGGGCCGTTTTCTCAATGTCCGGTTAAGCACTAATTAGAACCTTAACCAGCTGTTTGCAAAAAAGCTCTTTCTCAATGTTGGGTTAAGGCTTAAGTGTCAGTTAAATGCTAATTAAGTTAACGATAAGTTGTGGTTTCGGTTAGCTGCTAATCGAAGGAAGAGCTGACAAGATTACAAAATTAAAAAAACCGACAGTTGCTTAACCAGCACTTGGTGAAATCAAAATTATTTTTTTAGCAATCATATGGTTAGCTAACTCCTGGTTTAGAGCTTGACTAACCGGCCATTTAGAAAGCGTCCCTTAACTTTATTCTGATTGAATCATGCCCTTAAGGCGAATTTACACATTTCACTCAAAACGATGATAGTGAACATTGAACGATGACAGTGAATCAATTTATAATTTACATTATTCAAAGTGTAAATTTGAAATTTGATGGATGATTCGGTGTATAATGTCAAAATATATTCGTTGGCTGATTGATTTTATTGACGTTTAAAAAAATTTAATAAATAAAAGCTATTCAGCAATTAAATAAAAAATATATAAACTTTCTGCTTGAAATTCAATTGTTTTTAAGTACGATTGACACATCAGTTTCAAAGTTTGCTTTCACTTTCATCAAAAGCAGGAAGACCTTCTACTTCTTTCACTGTTCGATGTGGATGACAATCATCTTCATTTTAAAGATGAAACTCAATTTACATTTTACAACTCAGATGATTCATTCAAAGTGAACGATGATAGTGAATCGTGTAAATTCGTTTTTACCCAATAACAAAAAGAAAGGCTACCTGTGGCGACATGTTGTAACTTCACTGTCGAAGCGAACATCGAAGCGAAGTTTTCGATCTGGCAGTATGTTGTAATATTTTCATTCGACAGGCGATTTGGTTTGTTTCGAAGTTATGTTCGAACATTTAACAGCTGCACGCAAGCTTTTCTCTGATACTTGGCATGCTAAATAACGTGAATCAATATTTTTTAAAATTGTTTTATTTATAAAAAATTTAATTTAAACCAAAAATTATAAATTAGTTATTTTCAACAAATAACATTGTTTGGAAAAAATAAAGTCAACTTAATTTGAACAAACAGTTCTAAGGTAATCATATATATACTTTTATTAAAGACACTTCTTTTATCATTTCACTAACTTAAAATCATTATTTAACACTTCTGTGGTAAATAAATAATGTATAACAAATAAAACCATACTTAAATGGATAAATATTTCCACTTATGTTAACTTCGCTTCTCGATCACTGCCACCAAAATAAAGTGATATTTTATCGCAAATATCGCCTGTCGAAAGTGTTACAACATACCGACTTTCGATAATTTCGACAACTTTGAAACTTTCGAAGTTACAACATGTTACCACAGGATTGTTTTGGTGATCGAAAAGTCTTTTGCTATGGTTGTGGTGTGCCCAACACATATAAGCCGAGTTATAGAAAATGTGGTAGTACAAAAAACTTTCAGCCGAATGCACAGAAAAGTGCACTCAAACCGATAGCGTCGAAGAACCAATCGACCAGTACGGAGACCGACTAGAGCTAGCTCCTCATTCCTCTGGTTCAAATAAAACTTAAACTGACACCGAAATTTCGATAACGACAAAGCAGCAACAGATCATGTCACGGTCTTTAAGACCTTTAAAGCTATTTCATGTGAGATTGAGTGAATATAACGAAGCTCGCAACAGAATTTTTAATAATTTTTCTTCTCCAAAGCTACCAACAAGGGCCGGCTTGCGTATGCGCTCTTTTTGGAAAAAAGTTAGCTGTAACCGGAAGTTGTTGGTAAGTGCCGTTCTTGATAAGCCGTAGTATATTCGCCCCTACGCCGAAGTGTCTTTATTTGTCAAACAAATTACAGGCTTATTGGTTACAGGCGCGTCTATTTATTGTATTGGTGCACAAACTGCATCTGAATTTTTACTTTCAAATATCGCTTTTTCAAAATTTAGGTCGTTTATAAAGACAGCTGATGGCAAATCGCAAACTGTCCTTAGTAGTGTCGAAACTGAAATCACATTTTGAGGTGCTTCAAAGCCCTTTCAAATATTTATAGTCCCCAGTTTAACTCAGAATTTTTTCTTAGAAATTGATTTTTGGAAATCTTTTAACTTGTTACCTGCTGGACTTGTTTCTGAAATTAGTTCATCAGAAAAGCTTGATGATTCAAACAAATATGCTTTATCTCATGAGCAACAAAATGAACTGCAATCTGTTATCCTATCATTTCCGTCCTTCGAGAAGGAAGGCCTCGGTAAAACAAAAGTTTTATCTCACAATATCGACGTTGGTCCAATAAAACAGCGGCACTTTACTGTTTCTACAGCGATGAAAATCTTGCTTTACGAAGAAATTGATAGGATGTTACAATTGGGAGTTATAGAAGAGTCCGATAGTGCTTGGTCCTCACCCATAGTTTTGGTTCGAAAACCTGGCAAAGTTCGATTGTGCCTTGATAGTCGCGTAAATGCGGTGACTGTCAAAAATGCATACCCGTTGCCAAACATTGTCGGTATTTTGAGTAGGCTCCCTAAAGCTGAGTTTATAACAAGCTAAGACTTGAAGGATGATTTTTGGCATATACCACTTGATGTTGCAGCGAGGGTCAAGACCGCATTTACCGAATGTCCCTTATATCAATATAAAGTAATGCCATTCGGACTTTGCAATGCATCCCAAACTATGTCTCGTCTAATGAACAAAATTATACAATCACATTTGCGAACGGAATGTTTTATATATTTAGATAATCTTCTGATTATTTCAGATTGCTTTGAAAAGCATTTGTCAGTATTTCAAGAAGTCGCGAAACAGTTGCGCATATCAGGGTTGACAATAAACGTCAAAAAGAGCAAGTTATACTTAAAAGAAGTTTGGTACTTGAGTCACATAGTCAGAAATGGAACCATTCGAACTGATCCGGAGAAAGTTTCCGCTATACCCGAATTCCCTATTCCGAGATCCGTGAAGCAATTAAGACGATTTCTAGGTATGTCGGGTTGGTACCGGAAGCTTATCAGGAACTATGCTTCGGTCACCTCGCCTCTTACTGATTTTCTGAAAACTAACAGAGAATTTTCTTGGAACGGTGAAGCCCAGAAAGCTTTTGAGGATTTAAGGTCCATCTTGTCTACTGCCCCTTCATAGCGCTAACTTCTCACAGCCGTTTTAAATACACTGTGATGCAAGCTAAACCGGAATAGGAAGTGTGTTGGTTCAAGTAAATGTGAAGGGTGAAGAGTTTCCTATTGCATTTATGTCTAAGAAACTCAACCAATTCCAACGCAACTATTCCGTTACCAAGCAAGAGTGCTTGGCAGCAATGCCTAGCATTAAAAAGTTTAGAGGCTATGTGGAAGGACATGAGTTCACTGTGATTACAGATCACGCGTCATTAAAGTGGCTCATGTCCCAAACAGACCTCAATTCACGGTTGGCAAGATGGGCTTTGAAGCTTCAAGGTTTTACGGTTAAAATTCAGCACAGGCGAGGTAGTCAGAATATAGTTCCAGATGCACTTTTAAGGGTACATACCGACGACCTGTCTGCCCTGGACTACGGTGATTTCGTTGATCTTGATTCGCAGCATTTTCGATCAGATGAATATAAGGATCTTCTTAAGAAAATAGAGGCAAATCCTGAGAAAGTTTCAGACTTGAAAGTTGTGGACAACTTTGTTTATAGACGAACCGAGCACATGACTGGCAAACAGCTGTACGACGACCTTGCGTGGAAGCTATGGGTGCCGAAAGATATGATTCGGGAGGTTTGACAAAAGACACATGATGATCACTTGTCAGCACATGGCGGTATCAATAAAACTATTGAGCGAATTCGCCGCTATTATTTTTGGCCAGGTTAAGTTACTGATGTCAAAAATTACATAAATTTATGCAAAGTGTGCAAGTGCACCAAACACGCGAATCATATATTGTGATCACCCATGGCAAAACGTCAGAGACAAAAAGATTATTTCAGAAGCTTTACGTGGACTTTTTGGGTTTGTACTCTCGCTCTCGTTTTGGGAATGTTAGGATTTTCATAGTATTAAATCTCTTTTAAAAATTTCCTTTCTCAAAACCAGTAAAAAAGTTCACCGCAGATGTTGTTATCAAGTATCTTGAACAAGGTTTATTTCATGCTTTTGGAGTGCCTAAAACTATTGTTTCAGATAGCGGATCGCAGTTCAAGTCAAAACAATTTAAGGAATTGGTCCCAAAGTATGCAATGCATCACGTGTTTACTGCAGTTCACGCCCCGCAAGCAAATGCTTCTAAGCGGGTCAACCGTTCTGTAATATCAGCTATCAAAGCATACATTGATCCCGATCACAAGAATTGGGACGAAAATTTTAGCAGCATTCGCGTTGCGCCTTGCGTTGTGCAGAGCATTCTTCGATAGGTACATCACCCTTTTTTATGGCTTTTGGCCAACATATGATAACAAATGGAAAAACATATACTTTACAGCGAAATCTTCAAGTGTTAGATGACCGGACCATTCAATTTGATCGTGAAGATACATTTGACATTATTCGAAATAAAGCCGTCATAACCATGCAAAAGCAACAAGAATGAAACGAACGTTAGTATAACCTAGTGATCGAGTTGTATCTTACGATGTTGGTCAGGAAGTCTACAGGCGAAGTTTTCAGGAGAGCAATTTTGAAAAAGGATTTAATGCTAAGTTGGCCCCAACATTCATCAGGGCGAGAGTTAGGCGGAAGCTGGGTTCATGCTACTACGAACTGGAAGACCCGAGTGGCTGTCCTGTTGGTACTTTTCATGCCAAGGACATCCGGCAGTAGTCTGGTCGAATATCTGCGCTACAAGCGGGATCATCCTTTGTGGTTTCCCCCAAAGTCTGATTTTGGCAGGGGAGGGGGGAAAATGTACCGGCGCTTGTAGCTTATAAATTATTTGTCTCAGATATTTTAGTTTTCACTCCTTTCAATCACCCTATGATTGACTTTCCGACCAACAAGTTTGAAAGTTGTCAACTTTATGGTCCGCTCTCACTATCGAATAATAATTGTAAAAAAAATATCGAAATAAAATAAAATTACCAAAATGGCGATTTACAAATTTGTAAAATCACGCCTTAAAATGAAGGTGAAATTTAAGCTGCTGATTTAAGCTGCAAGAACTTTCCACTAATTTTCTATGCAGAACTGTGTGAAAAATCAGCTATTCTTAAATTTTTCATCACCATTAAAATTCGGTACAACATTTATCACCTTCTCATTAATTATCCATAACGGAAAGAGCATCGAGGGATTAGTCAAAAGATCAAGCAACGAGGACGGACGACGCACGTCCGAAAAACTGGTCTTATAAAAACGCGTGGTTTAACAACTTCGGTAAAATCTGCTTAAATCTAAAAACAACACCAATAAATAGTTAACAACCTACTCTAAATTTACAAAAAAAAAAAAAAAAATAAAATCTGTATTTAAAATTTAAAGATAAAAGATGGAATAAGTTAAGAAAAGTGAACTAGTTCTCTTTAACTTAAAGTTATGTGACTAGAAAACTACTGCTAAAGTAAAATTGAGAAAATAAAAATTGATAAAATAAGCATGCAAAAATAGAAAGAAAAAATTCTAAAAGTAGGAAAATTCTAAATTCTTCAGTTTTCAAAATTAAACCTTTTCTAAATTGTTTTAAAACTAAGTTTGATTTATTCAGTAAAATTAAATTAAATAAAATTGCAACAAGTGATGAGTTGTAGGAAAATAAAGAAAAACAAAAACAATAGAAAAACCACGAGGCACAAAAGGAAAAAAAATAAATTTCTAACCTTTCCTCATACATTTGCCTCTATATAAATAAAAAAAGGAAAGAAAAAAAAATGTTAAACTTAACGTAAACTGCGAATACACCCCGTGTCAAAATTATAAGCGCACAGAAGTTTTACTTATATCTTTTGCGATCATATTTTAAATTATACCGTTTCACAAGTGTATTAAGAGAGACAAGTGCACATAGCAAACAACCACAACAACAACACTTAAACAAAGCATAGAGAGACAAGGCAAATATGACTGTTACAGAATTATAATTTTTTGTAAAGTACTATTTGTTTCAACTATTTTAATAATGTGTTGTGTTTCCATTCTTTTCTATGACTTCAAAAATTCAATTTGGCATTGAATTAAATAAAGTGTGCACTTGGTGCGTGCTAAGAGATTCCCATGATTTAACATGGCCTCTTTTAACTCTTTCTTTGTAGAGTATTGTCTATTTCCTCCGTAAACTTCTCTTACTAAGGCACTCCACACATTTTCCACAATGTTCAGGTCTGGAGAAATTGATGGCCACTCAAGAAGAGGAATATTGTTGTCTGCAAACCAACTTAAAGTGCGACGCGATGCGTGACATGCTGCATTGTCTTGCTGTAAAACGAGATTTCACCCGTATGCAGGTGAATAAAAGGCAACAAATTTGCAGATAGGACGCCGATGTACTCTTCTGAGTTCGTACGTGTGGACGGGAAATGAAGATCAAGCTTATCAAGCTGACCGCGCCCCACACCATCAGTTATCCACACCCAAAATTTCTTTTTGAAAAATACAGTGGTTCTTGACTTAAATCTCTCCAATATCCATTAAAGCCATCCGGTTCGTCTAGATTAAATTTTTTTTCGTCAGAAAAGATAACCTTAAAATAGATTTGGTAAACTTATGAGTATGTCAAAACTTGAATTTTTTATAAAAAATTTACTAGATTCCAATTGCGCCCCATATTGCATCGAGCAAAGTTCTTCCGCTTTAGTTTGTGCTCAACGGTGAGTGTAGGAGCTGGCTTCATTTTTGAAAATCTAATTTTACCAGAATCTTTTAAAGCGCGGCGTATTGTATTCATAGAAACAGTAAGATTGCATTCAACCTTGATATCTCGCAAGCTTTTTGTACTGTTTTGAGCCACCCGAATAGCATTTCGTACATCAAGACTGCTTAAAATTTTTTTCGACCAGGATGATGGTTTTTTGCTGCATGATTTTCTTGATTTTTAAAAAAACAGTCTCTCCTACTGATTAACCGACTTATTTCACGAAACGATTTTTTTCGGAAGCAAAAGCTAAAATTTTGCCTTTTTCCACTTCAGTGAGTTGCTTACCACGTAGAATTTTCACAAAACTAATTTTAAAACAACCTATACTGTCTATTTTTTTACATAGCCACACACGCGTTTATAATTTTGTAACAGTAATATTTGCTTAGTCTACCTATGATTACTTTAGGTGTTGTTGTTTTTGTTGTTTGTTATGTGCACTTGTCTCTCTTAATAAACTTGTGAAAAGGTATTAGTTCAAATATGATCACATAAGCCCAACAAAAGATATTAGTAAAACTTTTATGCGTTTATAATTTTGACATGGGGTGTATAATCGCTCATCATTTGTAAACAGATCAGGTGGGTCTGTTCCGGTGAACTAAATATTCACCAATGAGCGCTGGCTTTGAGCTGCAAGTCTTGGTAAGTTTGAATATAACTGTCGGGCAATTGGTGCTCGGTTTATATGCAAACGGAGAAAAACAAAATAAGAACAAAACACCTGTAATTAGTTAACTTAGATTAGATTTACAAGGTTTATTTCTTACGTTTTGTTTGTTATGCAAATTTTCAATAGGTGAAATTTACTATTAAATATGTAAAGATGGCTGCTGCAGTTAGTGCAAGAAGTGCATACACTGGAACATTAAAGAAAACTTAATTTATGCTGCTGACAATCAATTAGTGGTTGCTGGCTGATAACCAATAAGTGATTGTTTCCAATTAGTGGAAATATATAATTTTTTATTAAATTAAATGCGGTTTTACAAAATGAAGTGTAATACTTTCGGAAATCATTTTGTGATAAATTAAAAAGCAAAAGCCACTCGTCGGAGAAGCCGATCGAGCGACTCGTTCGTGTATCGAGAATCGATAATGAAACGAGTCGATAAAGTCTAAGTAAGTCTATTACTTCTTAACCTTTAGGGTTATTCATTTTTTAATTTTATTTCTAACATTGATTTTAAAAGCTCGGTAGTTATTTAAAGAAAAAAATTCATTATATTAATTTTTAGCAGAAACAGGTACAATAAACGGTTTGAGCAGACTAGCAACAAATCCTCTCTCATCACCCTGAAAGTACTTTCATCGTGGGAGCACCAACTCTACAGAATGTAAGTCTATTTTAACGTCTTTTAAATTTTTTTTCTCTTGAGTTGAACTGATAGTTTCAACCATTTTGTTGCGGCTTATTGCAACTCTCAGGCAATTAAGGCTGAACTGTTTCGGCTTGATGAAACTTTTCTTTTATTAAAATAAAAACTGTTTTAATTTGCTCTGATTAATTTTGTGCGTTTTTAGTTCGTGTGTTTCTTATTACAATGTAGATTCTTAACAATGTTGCCAGAAGAGTAAAAAAAATTAATACCAAAACACAAGGTAAAAAAATGTTAAAGTAGTTAATAGTAGTAAAATTTAAGTAGTTTAAATTCAAGTAGTTTAATTTGAAGTAGTTTAATTTTAAGTAGTTTAATTTCAAGTAGTTCAACTTAAAGTAGCAACATCCCACCCGCCGTGAATCGATGTAGCCAATGAAGATTCACAAACATCTAGTACAGCTAATTTTGATGCTGGCTTTCGAAGGATTCCTGTAGTTGTCTTTACCAGCGCTGAACGAACTTGTCCATCGGGTGCTGGAAATATTTGGATGATTTCACCGTGTTTCCACTCTCCTCGGCATTCGGTATCTTCACATATAATGACAATGTCTTTTTCCTTTAATAGTCTCGATAATTGGTGCCACTTTGTACGACGTGTTAAGGTGGGTAAATATTCTAACACCCATCGCTTCCAAAACGTTCGTTTCATTTGTTGAGATGTAAGCCATTGTTTTCGTAAACAAACATTTTCCGCAACGGCTGGTGTTTGAGTCTAATTGGCGCTGCCCAGAAGGAAGTGATTTGGTGTTAATGGGTCGGCTGCTGTGCTTTCTAGTGGTATATGAGTTAACGGACGTGAATTTACTAAATTTTCAGCTTCAATTAGCAAACTTTGTAAAGTTTCGACTTGAGGCGCTTTCTCCTTTAAAGTGAAAGATAGCGCCCATTTAACGCAGTGGACCATGCGCTCCCAAACTCCGCCTGCTGAAGGGTTTGCTGGTGTATTAAAAACCCATTCGACTCTTCGACGCGTGCATTCATTTTCCATGCTCTTTTCAACTATTAGCCACTCCTCCTTTCTTGCTCCAATAAAATTCGTTCCTCGGTCGCTCCTTATGCGGACTGGAGTGCTTCTGCGGTTCATAAAATTACACAGGCATAAAATAGCCGCGGCACTCGACAGATCTTTTGCTAATTCTAAATGGATAGCTCTAACCGTAAGACAGGTAAAGAGGGCCACCCACCTTTTCTCACGGCGACGTCCGATTGCTACCTGCACTGGACCAAAGTAATTAATTCCTGTGTATGTGAAAGCTCGAACAAATGGCGTTAATCGATCGACGGGTAGTTGACCCATTTGTGGCTGACTTGGAACTGCTTCCAAATTTTTACAAAGCTGGCATTTTGATTTGGTCGATTGGACTAGCTTACGAATATTTGGAATCCAAAATTTGGAACGCATTGCGGCGATTATAGCTTCCTGGTTTTGATGATGAAAAAGCTCATGATAGTGTCTTGCTATTAAGCTCGATAGTATATGGATTTTTGGAAGAATTATTGGCCTCTTTGTGTTCAAAGGCACGCATTCTGCATTGTCAATGCGTCCACCCAATCTAATTATATTCTCGTTATCCAACACTGGAGTTAAAGTAAATATTTGGCTACTTTTAGGAACAGTTTTACCCAATAACAACAAATTCATTTCCATCGAAAAGTTTGTTTTTTGGACATAATGGCAAATTGAAATTTCAGCTGCTATCATTTCGGCTGCAACAAGTGACTCGAATTTATACTTTTCGACATTACTTCTTTTTCGAATAATAAGATATTTGAAATTTATTATTGCTCGGCGAACCCATGACATCACTCTTAGCAATTTGTAGTAACTCGAAAAACGATGAAATAAAATTAAATTACTACCGTCATTGGTAATAAAAATAAAATTTTTTCTTTTTTTGAACGGCCTCATGCTCAGCAACGTCCTTTGGAAGGTTAGGCCAATTATCTCTTGGATTTTTTAAAAACGGTGGACCACAAAACTATCTGGAATTTGAAGATGCCTTGACATTGATAAGCGGCCTTGGTGCGTCGTCAGCTGGGTTTTGGCTTCCGGGTACCCACCTCCACTGTCAACTTTCGGATGCATCAAGGACTTCTGCGATTCGGTGTGCAACGAATTGCTTGTATTGACGGCTATCGGTCCTTATCCACTGTATTACCGTTTTTGAATCCGACCAGAAAACCGTTTCGAACGCTGACCTTTCGTGACCTTTGATTATTGCGTCTTTCAAACGAATGCCAAGCACCGCAGGTTGTAACTCCAACCTCGGAATAGAAATTGATTTTACAGGGGTACAACGTGACTTACCCGCGACAAAAACAACGTCGACACTACCCACGTAGCTTATGAGCCAGTATGCGACGGCGGCAAAGGCGACCTCGCTAGCGTCAACAAATATATGAAGCTCTATGCTTGCTTGAGAATCGCTGAACTGCAAACTGTAGCATCTAGGAACTTGTATATTCGGTACCTTTTTCAGCTCTTGGTACCATGTATACCACTTTAAATAAATTTCTTCTGGTATTGCCTCATCCCATTCGACGTTTAATTTCCATAGCTTTTGCAGAAGGAGCTTTGAGTATATAGTTATGTTAGCTAAAAACCCAAACGGGTCGAAAATCGACATAGTTAGGCTCAGAATCTCTCGCTTTATTGGTCGTCTGACTCCATCTAAAACTGTCTTTGCAACTCTTGAAAAGTTTAAATTAAAACAAAATTTATCAGATTTCGAATCCCAAAATAGGCCCAGAATTTTTTCAGTGTTTGATTCATCATGACACATATTTGTTTTTATAGATGCCGACGAGGTCAAATTATCGTTTGCAGTGACAGTTTCAATAAATTTTGAAGAATTCGAAACAAATCCTCTTAACTCGAAACCAGCATTCTTATGAATCATGACAACGGTGGTTGCAGTTTTGATAGCTTCTTCGACTGTATCGAAGCTGTCCACATAATCGTCAACATAGTGGCATTCTATGATGGCATTGACGGCTCGTGGGTAGGTGTCTTTATATTGTGAAGCATTAACGTTCTTGACATATTGCGCCGAGCACGGCGAACTAGCTGAGCCAAATATCATGGCGCTCATCACGTACGTATCTGGCGGTTTCGTTGCATCTCCATCTCTCCATAGAAAACGTTGCGCATTTTGATCGTCACATCGAATTCTAACCCTATGGAACATCTCGCGGATGTCAGCGCATATTCCAATTTGTCCTTGTCGAAACTTAAATAGTATTGACAGTAACGGTTTTGGCTGATAGGCTTCGGGAACTTTCATTAGCATCGAGTTTAGCGACATATTTCCACTGCTGGCTGCGGCGTCAAACACAAGCCCAAGCTTGTTACTCTTGTTCACATTTCGAATAACAAAATGCGGCAAATACCACGTTCGTTTATCCACGTGACTTGCTTCATCAGGCGACAGCTTCCTTGCATATTCTTTAAATATATATATTCATTTACTTTTGCTTTGTACCAAACCGCTAAATCGGGGTTTCGTTTCGGCTGATTCCAGACGTTTCAATGCCATGGTGTAACTTTCATCGAATTCTATATTATCATTCCTCCACAATAAACCGGTTTCAAATTGGTTGCCAACCTTTTTAGTAGTCTGTTCGAGGATTCTTTCAGCTCGTTTGTCAGCCTCTGATACAACTTTCTTACACGTAGTTATGCCAAAATTTTCAACGCAAAAGTAATCTTGCACTTGCTTATGCAGGTCTTCCAAGATTTGTTTTCTGTGATCTATGTGGCTAATTGTAGCTTCCGTACAATTTTCTTTATTTGAGCCAAAGAGCACCCAACCTAGTTTGGTTTTATGAACTGAAAAGCCTTCGTCAAAATTCAATATTTCTATAGGGCGTACTAGACTTATATGAGGCAACGCGATCAAAAGTTGCGGCGAACTATTCATATAGCCTGGAATTGAAACGTCCTTTAATTCGGCATATCGTTCATTAAACTCTTCCATCCTAAGGCTTTGAGCCGGCAGCATTAGCTTTTTAGTTGTACGAACATTTCTTATTTCAAACCTTAATGCACCATTATGATTACTTGAAATCTCCATGTCAACATGTTGAGAAATCTCACTCGTCTTTCGACCACGAATCCAACCTAGTGATAATAAGTCAGACGCACCTTTAATTCCAATTGTATTAGCCACTTGTTCTTCGACGAGTGAAATTTTAGCACCTTCATCAATAAAGGCGATGACCTGACATTCTCCTTTAGGGCCATACAAATGAACAGGTAAAAATTTAAAAATAGTTTTCTTATGCATTGTTGCGTCTGCGATAGCTCAAATAGTGACAGCTTGTTGATCTAGCTTGTCGTTTGACGGTAAATTTGTAGTTGAAGTTGTTGAATCAGATGATTGAAAAGATGTTGACGAGCTTGGCATAGAAATTTTACAATTAATTTCGTGGTTATGCAAAAGACGGTTATGGCACTTGCGGCAAGAGGAAATGCCACATTCTCGACGCTGTGTACACTTTTGAGTTATGTGACCAGAGCGCAAACAGCAAAAACAGAGGTGATTAGATTTTATGAAATTCCAACGTTCATCGATATTAAGAGTTTTAAATTTATCGCATTGGTACAAACGATGTTCCTTTTGACAAAGCAAACATTTCAACTTATTTTCTGGAGCCATAATTAATACTGGTTTAACGTTTTTACCTTTTCTTTCATTAATTTCATTATTAATGGCTTTTATGGAAGACATTTCAATTGCCATTGAAATGTATGTGGCAATTTGTTGAAGCCAACTAGAAAATTCTTTAATATTTGGGTACCGCGGCCTAATATCAAACGTATACTTGCCCCATTCTTCTCGTTTGTTCATAGACAGTTTATTTACTAACTCTTCTAGTAATGTTGGGTTAGACAGATGGTGCTCTGCACCAGCGTTCTCTAAGAAAGTTTGCTAAATTAACAACCATTGTGCTAAAAACACTATATCGCACATTTTTGCGAAAGAAATTGTTTGAAATTGATTAAAAATTATGTGAATAATTGGCTTGTGTACCTGGCGGCGAGTAATTATACATACCGGGCGGGCAGTGGTTAACAGATGTGCCCGGACACGATGAATTAGCGAGTGTAGCAATCTTTGACGCACCAGAATGTGTTGTAGCAAACTGTGTATTACACGGCTTCGTAATGTTGGCAAAATAAAAATAATTGTTGGCAGACATCATTGCAGCGTCGGCGGTGGTGACACTTTGTGATGACAAGAAGTTTGTGTTGCTATATGAAGCGGCATTGGGAGCGAAAAAAGATGCTGAATTCGTTATATTCGAATGAGGTGCAGATATGGCGGCATGAAAAGGCATGTAGTTGGTATATGAAGCGGCATTGGGAGCGGCAAAAGATGCTGAATTCGTTATATTCGAATTAGGTGCAGATATGGCGGCATGAAAAGGCATGTAGTTGGCGGATGTTTGCATTTGATGTTATGTTGTGCGGTGGTATCACATCGGCGGTAGAGGTAGCGGCAGAGAAAGCGGCAGAGATAGCGGCAGAGTGGTTGCCTGGCATAGATGCACTTGCAGTTGGCACAAGTCGTTGAAGTTCAATATTTCCTTTATTCGAAGCAACCAGAGAAGCTTGAAGGCTTTTCAAGCGCTTCACTTCCTCTCGAAGTGCTGAAACTTCATCACCTTCAGCTTCCACCATAGTTTGGTTACTTTTATTTTCGCTCGACGAAGCTGACATGTTGCACGAAAATTCTAGAAGGTGTGATGGCTTTTTTCCTTTGTTTAATCTAGCTCTTCGGCGCATTCAGCTAATTGTACAAAAACTAATTAAAATTCTAAGAAACGAATTAAAAAACTGTTGCGGCTTATTGCAACTCTCAGTCAATTAAGGCTGAACTGTTTCGGCTTGATGAAAATTTTCTTTTATTAAAATAAAAACTGTTTTAATTTGCTCTGATTAATTTTGTGGTCTTTATACTCCAGTAGAAAAATACTGATAAAGTTTAGATTCGAATATAAATAAAACGAATAATAGTAAAAAAGTATTTAATAAGTTAAAATTTGCTTGAAATTTATTATTATTAACATTTAAAATGTACCAAAATGCATGTTAATTTAATTATAAGAATATTTTAAAATTTTTGCATGAAAGTTTTAAATTTCACATCGGTATCTAAAAGATACCCATCAAATATTTATTAAAAACTTTTATTGCTTTTTGTTGATAAAATTAATTAATTAAATAAATTGATTTCCGTCATCAGTTCGTAAAAAGTGTGATAATGTTTAGAGATCAGCATGTTTTATAGGTCTTATTCGCTAATCATGGTTGGAAGGACACATTGGGATCAATTACATCATAGATTCCCATGAAAGTTTAACATGGCTATACTTTAATTTAGTGACGATTTTCCTGTCCTCTCTTTTCTAATATCTTTTTCTACCTGTCTCCTACTCCCTTAAAAAAACATTGCACGCAATTTAAAATAATTTGAAAGTAGTTTTTTATTATTGTGAAATGAGGTTTGAACTCCACCCCGATAGCCAACGAGCCTGAACTTACAAACAGCAATGAATATTTTAACGTTATATGCTACAAGTTATAAAATTTTAGAGAGCAAGCGGAAAAATGCTCTCTTTGTGTGAAAAATTGCAAAAGGTACGGGAATAAGTTTTTAGCAAAAAGTTGCAACTTTTGAAGAAAAGTCAAAAACATATGTGTACAGTTCGCGGTTGGAATTTGTAGATGCCGGTGCAAATAAGTTGCTGGAGTGCCTCTGTAGACGGACACAAAAGGTAAGCCTAGGTGTATAAAATTCTGGAGCAATATGTGCTCACAGAATTTTATACGCAGGAATGGAAACAAGAATGTTAGTAAGTAAAAGAAATCAAAAGAGTTTGATTTATGTCAATATGTATTCAGCTTTTAATATTAACAATTTCTTACTTTTTCAGAATTTTCTAATATAATTTGGAGGAATAAAAAATGTAGCTGCTTCGATGACAATGCCAATAAGAAGACGACGACTAGCATCACCTTCGTTCGGATAAGCCGAAGGACCAGCGAGACTCGAAGCAGTCGGTAAGGCAGTAACAAAAAAAAGGTACTTAATAACTTTTAGTTTAGCTTAAATAGTAGAAATACATAATTAACAAGGGTTTAGGTATAAACATGAAGGCCCCCTTGCAGTATTACTGTAAAGTTCAAAAACAATCTTATATATGTTGTGTTAATAAGTAAATACAAAACTAATCGTAAAAATACAAAAAAAGATAAAAATTGCGTTGATTATTTTTCCTTTTTTTTTCTTGTCTCAGGGTAATTAAATTTTCTTAAATTCATGTTAAATTCAATCTATTTAAATTAAAGTATTAAATTCAAGTATTATTAAGTTTAAGCAAATGAAGCAGGTTTAAATGGAAATATATATATATGTGTGGATAGATGTATGTGTGAATAGATATATATGTGTGGTAAAAATAGTTATCGGCTACAAGTGCCGGATAAAATCCATCCAAAAATGGTGTTTTGGGTCACAATGCCTTCCAAAGCGTTTGGAATAATACCCGGTTGGATAATTCGTGTGTACACGTCTACTCCTAATACTAGGCTCACTGGGGCCGCTTTAAAGAAATTCGGGTCAGCTAGTACCAAGTTAGAAAAATTGGCCCTGATAGACGAGACAAGTGGCGCATAATCTTTGCCTGTGTCGTAATCGACAAGGCGCTTTCATGTGTCGACCGCAGAGTTATGGAGCATAACTCCACCGATCCCCACTTTATCCTTGGCAACCCCAACTGGCGCACTAACTGTTCGGACACTTCAGACATACTCGCACTCTGGTCCCTTTCGGCGGACGTAAAATCGCGACGGGGAGACCGAGGCAAACAAGGCCTGGCTACGTCACGAGAGGAGTTGCATCTCGATACTTTAAATTTATCACGACGGGAAGACCGAGACAACTGAGGCCTGGCTACGTCGTGAGAGGAAGAGCGTCTCGAATTTAAGGAGGCATCACGGCAGGAAGTTCGAGACAAACTAGGTCTGACTGTGTCGGAGCTTTCTGTAAGCAATTCGGACAAACGAGGTCCTTCGCGCAATCACGACCCCAGATGGAGCAAAGTACTATGCTATCCTTTGCAGTAGCGGCAGGAGCCGTCGCTCGCGCATTCGTCGGTCCGGTGGTTTGGGGAGAGGCACTTCAAGTAATATCGGAAAAGCAACACCATTGGCAGGCGTCCAGCGATATTCTCACGTAAAAAATCTGGGCAGGATCTGAGAGCATGATGAGCCTTGCACACGAGGCAGCTCGATGGTTTTGCCGACATTAGGAACCTTTCTGAAAGATATAAATTATTTAGTTCCCTAAGTTCGGAAAAGGACGTAAAGGACATTAAAAATTCTAATTTTCGCGTTGTGGTAAGAGAATTAACTTAACCACCGGCCTAATAATGACCCCGCGTTCCTTTCGTAAATCTGCAACGCGTACGCGACCGTCGGTTCCTAAATAGGTTTTTATAACTCTGCCTAATCGCCACTCATTTTCCGCAAGATTGTCTGCTTTGATTACAACTAAGTCGTCAATTTGTAAATTTTCGCGTGGATTTTTCCACTTATATCTCTTTTGCAGTTCTTTTAAATAGTCTGATTTCCAGATTCGGCAGAACTTCTGGTTCAATGCCTTTAATTTTTGCCACCGATTGATAATCGACATAGGACTCTCAGATATGTTTGGTTCAATAGGTGAAAGCAAAGGTCCACCAACCAAGAAATGCGCTGGAGCTAAGGGCGCAAGACTATGAGGATCCATTGACATCGGACTTATAGGGCGCGAATTTAAACATGCTTCGATACGTTAAAGCAATGTTGACAGTTCTTCAAACGTGTACTTCATGTCTGACGCGATTTTACGAAAATGTAACTTAAAACTCTTGACACCCGCTTCCCATAGACCTCCCATATGGGGAGCACCAGCTGGAATAAAATGCCAAGACAAGTTTTGGTGTGCGAACTTTGACACCACGTTCTCTTTCGTTTCATTCAGAAAAGCCTTAAAATCTTCTTTGCAGGCCCGTGAGGCGCCAACGAAGGTGGTTCCGTTGTGAGAGTACATTTTCTCTGGACATCCTCTTCGTGAAACAAAGCGAGAAAATGGCCTTTGTCGAAAAACAGACAAAGACACAAATGTAGCCCTTCGTGATAAGACACGCTCTTCCCGTATAATTTTTAATATCGTATGGACCCGTAAAGTCCACACCAGTGCACGCAAAAGGACGTGTAAGGGAAGTTCGCTCAGGTGGCAAGGATGCTGTTAGCTGCGTTTGCAGACGCTTTCGGTCGATAACACATACTTTTCAGTTGTGAATAATAGACTTAATCATGCTTTTTACCTTAGCAATCCAATATTGCATCCGAATAAGTCGCAACACAAGTTGGTTCCCTCCATGAATGGAAATTTCATGGGTAAACTGCACAAGTAGTTTTGAAAAGTGAGTCATACGGTAAAATAATGGGATGCCGCTCGTTGTAGGGTATATGCTCAGACCCAGCCAACCTTCCACCTACTCTTATGATGTCTTGGCTGTCCAAAAATGGGTTAAGCGTTAAAATTGAACTTTTGGCATCAACTAAAATCTTTTTTTGTAAATTGTGGTATTTTGAAGAATAGCCCAATTTCTGGCACCATATAATGAGCCTGTTTGTCGTGTCCCTAATTTCTTGTGGGGTTATAGCCACCGACTGAAAAACGAAATTATTTCGCTGAGACTTATGCGTCATTCGAAAGAATCGTAATACGTACGATATAACCCGCAAATCACGATGTAGTGAAGAGAAACGACTTAAAATGTCCGTATTCTCGGCACAAGCCATATGGGATTTGACTGGTTTACATTCTACGTTGTATCGAACTGGTTTTCATTACTTGGCCATAGAGATGGATCCTGCTTCAGCCACGCTGGTCCATGCCACCACAAAGTGCTGTCTTTCAAACTTTGTGGGTCTGTTCCTCTGCTGGCAAGATCCGCTGGACTATCCTGGGAGTCGACATGGCTCCAGTTTTCAGTATCAGTTTTTTCTTTAATTTTTGTGATACGGTTGACCACGAACGTGGTTTAAGTGCAGGGTTGTTTACGCAGTCATGCTAAAACTATCGTCGAGTCAGTCCAAAGGTACAACTGGTGGTTGTACGCTTCCCACTTCGACAAAAAGGCATCCACCATTTCGGCTAAAATCACAGCTCCACACAACTCGAGCCTTGGTAAAGACACCGTTTTAACTGGTGCTACCTTAGTTTTGGCAACGAGAAGGTGGGTGTTTACCTGGTGGTTATGTCTGACCCTAATGTATAACACTGCACCATATGCTTTTTCCGAAGCATCACAAAAACCGTGAAACTGTATATCGGCGTCAGGAGAAAAATTAACCCAGCGTGGAATCTTAATGCTGCCGATGTGAGAATAAGTCTGCACAAAAGACAGCCAATGTTGGAGCGTGGAAGGTACCAATTGTTCATCCCAGTCGATCCCATCTAACCAAACTTGTTGCATTAAGATCTTTGCTACAACAACTACTGGGGCCAGCCATCCTGCAGGGTCAAAAAGTTTTGCTATCGTAGATAGCACTTCCCTTTTAGAAAAACTTCCTCCATGCTCGAGTGGACGGACGTCAAAATAAAAAATGTCCGCACGTGCATTCCAGCGGATGCCTAGCGTCTTCACCTGACTGGTGCCTTCGAATTGCAAGAAGTCTTCATTGAGCAAATGCCCCTTTGAAATCCCTCCAAAAATTTCTTCGGAATTCGCCGTCCACTTACGCAAGGAAAACCCTGCAGATTCTACCGCCTTTTCAAGCTCCTTCCGTGCTTGAATTGAGGACTCTAGGCTATGTCCACCAGCCAAAGCATCATCTACGTACATATGGTTACGCAGTATACTTGACGCCAGCGGAAAAGTGCTCTCCACATCGTCTGCTAGCTGGAGAAGTGTTCGAATCGCTAAGAATGGAGTACAATTGACTCCAAAGGTCACAGTCTTTAACTGGAAATCTTGAAGCGAATTCTCCGACGACTCTCTAAAAATGATGCGCTGATAAGCCTGCTGGGTATCGTCCACGATAATCTGGCGATACATCTTCTCGATGTCTCCATTAAAGACAAACCTAAAAAAGCTCTACTTAAGGATGAGCAGCGTTAAGTCGCTTTGCAGCACTGGTCCCGTGTAGAGAACATCGTTCAGGCTGACTCCATTCGATGACGGACTCGATGCATTGAAGACCACTCGTACCTTCGTAGTGGTGCTATCGGATTTCATAACGGCATGATGAGGTAGAAAATAATTGGACGCTTGTTCCTTTTCACAATTGCCAGGAACCTTCTGCAAATGGCCGAGGTCCAAGTATTCCCTAAGCACCCTGTCTATTTTAAAAAACTAAAAAACACAGTTTCGATTAAATGTTTTTCAGAAATAAATAATAAATACTATCGAAACATTTAATCGAAACTGTGTTTTTTAGTTTTTTAAAATCTTCTGCATTCTTTTGTATTATAAAACAAGGCATAACTTCTTTGGAAAATTAAATTAGTCTTCCAAAAAATGCATTTTCTAAGGTTTGACAATCCCGGGTATTTTTCCAATCCCGAAATCTCGGGATTGTCGAAACGCCCTCAAATTGGATGCCCTAACGGGAACAGACCTAACATTTGTCAAATGTCGACTCAATAGCGGGGTTCACATGATCCTACATGTTGTCACGCCTGGCGTGATGGCCTTGAATTTGAAATATTTCAAATTCAAGGACTTCATTACTTTTTAGCTGCCGAAGAGATAACATCGAGTGAAAATATTGTTTTTTAACATTTATTTTCATACATTTCACTTTATATTTTCCAAGCCATTACGATTTTAGTTGAAAATAAAAAAATTCCAGTCAAAATATAACATTTGTTACGCTTGGCAGTAACAAGCGAGATGTGCTCCTCTGAAAAATTTTCATCAAATAGCAAAATACACTAAGTTGGATGACCACGCACACAAATTGAACTACATATCGGACGCATGGTCAAGGACAAGGTAGCCGTGACAGTTTTTTGACGATTGGTAGTTGTCAAAAACAGCTAAAGGAGTTGTAGTTTGCTGATGTTGACTTGCTATGTGCTTATTTTTAACTTTTCTTTGATTTATTAAATTTGTTCGCGAAGTTTATTGGAATGTTTTTAGCTTGCTGCGATAAACTAGCTATGTTTAAGCCGTTGCTTATTTTTTCCAGCCAGTCTACGCTACTACCTTGTTAGTAATTGTACCATGGTCGAACGTACTTACCAAAAAGCCAAACATTTGGGCCTATTCTGTCAAATCTGTTATTCTGTTATGAATTTTCTGTTATGAGTCATAAAAAATGCCGACCATAAAAGATCTGTTAAAATTGGTATTCTGCCTTTCGATCTTTTATGGTAACCTGTTATCAATCTTCGAAAACAAAAATCTATTACAATTCCGTTAACTTCTGTTATGAAACAGCTGATTGCTGTCAATAAATGAAAGAAAACAACGCAAGTTGAAGTTAACGCTTTCAGCGTGTGAATAGCAAATATTTTTGCAAAATTATTATTAAAGAAGTTTCGTGCATTAGCATTACAAAGTAGCATGTCCGTTTTGATAACATTGCTTGTTGTAAAACAATGTCGGAATAAGAGGACGTCCCAGAATCCCTTTACAATGATAGCAGAAGCTCAAGTTTGAAATAAAAGTCGTGACGGACGCAGTTATTGTGAAGGTGGTAGCGAAAGGGACAGAGGTGCCCGTGCAAGTTTCAAACGTAAGGAACAATGGGGAGACGAGCTTGATGATCGTGATCGCCGTGGTCAAAGAAATTATGGTGGACGCAATTATGACTTTACCGAACAACTAGATGTGCGTTCTGATTGTGTATGTATAATTATTGGATGCGCAGGATCTAATATTCAGACAAAATAATCTGATTATAATGTAAGCGTTGATTTAGATAAGTGTTCAAAGGTGGTAACCATATCTGGAAATTCCAAAGGAAACATCAAAGACGCTGATGAAATTTTTTACTTAGAAAGTCCTATTATAAAAATTAGAAATTATGGTACAAAAATAGAAAATAAATTGTATATGCAATTTAAAAAAAAAAAACTACACTGATTAAAGTTATTTTTTTAGTCTTCCAAGTCTTTGTCTCATAAATAAAACATAACGAAACACAAAATAATCTGATTTAGCTTGACTTATTAAATTTCTAAAATTCGTTATGATAAAAGGCAGAACAATTTATCTGGTATTCTGTTGTGTTTCATAACAGATTTCATAGCAGATTTTGTCATGCAGAATGCCAAATAAAAGATTTTGTAAAAGATTTGTTGACAGTTCGAAAAATCTTATATGATTTATAGCAGATTTCATAAAAGATTGTCGTGCAGAATACGAATTTTGGTCTCGTAACAGATTTTTGACAGCTCAAAAATTTGTATGGGAAATCATTACAGAATAACAGACTTTTTCATAAAAGATTCCACGGAATAGGCCCAATTTTTGTCTTCCATCTTACATGTCCATCCGGCTTGATTTTTTGCACACGAATGATACTACATGTGTGATGACTTGACAGGTCAGATGGACATGTATAATCGTTTGAGGGGCCCTAACAGGCAGGTTACACAGGCCTGTGACAGTGAAAGTGCGAAAGAATACGAGTACTGTTCGAATGATTCGAAAATTTCGAACTTTCATGCTAGTAGCAAGAGGTGCTACACATGCACATGAAAGTTCATTAAAAAAATCCATCGAATGCGAAGGTTCTCGTTGCTATTGCAGTTTGTGTGTGCTTTACTTGTTGTTGTTTTTTTGCTTTTGATTGTAAACAAGCTATCAGTCTTGCTTCCTGTACGAAATTGACGAAAACCCGAAATAAACACACCAAAAGTAATTAAAAACAACACTGATATCCCCCTTTTTGACATACACTGGCCGCTGCTGTCAAAATCCACTGCCTGTGAAATTTCGTTGCCAGTAGCGATGAAAGTGGCGTGAAAGTGAATCCAGTGTGAGTGTATTTGTAAAATAGTATGAATGTATTGAGTTTTTCGAAGTACAGAGCCAGTATACTGGCCTGTGTAGCATGCCTGTTAGTGCATGCTTAGTGCATTTTGCCATTTGATGAAAATTTTTCAGAGGATCACATCTCGAGCAAAACTGCCGGAACAAATGAAGATGAGTGAAAACTCAAATTTGTAGTTTTATAATCATATGTATTAAGCCCTTTTTAGTCCAATTCCGGAAAAATTTTAGTCCGCTCTTAAGTCGTTAAGAATTTATTGGAGTCCAAAGTTGTAAAAATCAGCCTGAAAAACTCGTGATTTTTTTTTACAAAACTAATTATTATGAGTATCGTTACACAGAGCCAAAAACCACCACATAAAATCAATAAGATCACCTAATTGAGCTATTTTATTAGGTTTTCTTATTTGTACTACCAAATAAAAATATTTTTTCATAGAGAAATCTTTTTAATTCCATAGAGAAAATCTTATAAAAAATTTACAACTACTATCAAAAAATTTTTAATTTTTCTTATTTTGATATGAGACAGGGACCAAGATATGGCTTCCATTGCTTGAAAAAGTGGTCGAAAATCGGATCTGCAGATTACGCCATATACGCGGTAGCCGCGATGGCCACATGCACGAATATATTCGTGCATAACACTAATGTCAAATTATGTAAAAGACAAATTTTAGTTTGAAAATATGTAGTCTTATAAATATTTTTTTTAAATTCAAAGTTCTACACCTCTAAAAAACATCCTTTATAAACAAAAATGTTAAAAGCACAAGATTATAACAAATACAATTAAGCAAATTATAAAAATTGTAGTAAACCCATTAAGTAGATAGGTTATGAGAGTTCTGGACCAAAAACGCGTGTATTTCCTTATGGGCCTCCAAATTCCCAAAATTATGGCAAACTGCGCAGTCTTCGTCCCTGCCCGCAAGTAGTATATTTTGATGTTGTTTGATGCGCCCTACGATCGGTCAAGTTGGCTCATAGTAGGGTGGCTGAAGAGTGTTGTTGTTATAAATCGAGGATAAGCATGCAAGACGAAAAGACGGACAGATGGACAGACGACTTGCTAGGTGGAACAATAAAATGTATTGTATAAAAATAAACAATAAACTCGTATCGCTCTTATTTTGATACTAATGTAGTAGATAGGCTATGAGAGTTCTGGACCAAAAATGCGTATATTTCCTTATGGGCCTCCAAATTCTCAAAATTGTTGCAAACTACGCAGTTGGCGTAGTGTATTTTGTTGTTGTTTGGTGCTCCCTACGATCGGTGAAGATGGCTGATACTAGGGTGGCTGAAGCGTGTTGTTGTTGTTGTAAATCGGGGATAAGCATGCAAGACGGACGGACAGATGGACAGACGGCTAGCTAGATGAAACAATAAATTGTGGGTAGCCCTTCTTTTCTCTCTCTCCCACTACTTTCCAAATTTCAAGTTAAAGGTGATAAGCTTCAAGCTTCAGAGTAAGCATAATAAGCGTACTAAAAACCGAAAGTTCAAGATAAGGGAGCAGTGCAGATGTTAAGCATTTTAATAAATTTAATTTGAATTGGTTGACTAATGGAAAGACAAAATATGAAAGCAGCAAAGGCGGCGGCGGCGCGGATTTAATTATAAATTAGCCTAGCGATCGAAAGCGTCACCGTAACCTTGAACTTGATAACACAAACCATATTCTTGACCATACTCAACTATGTTGACATAAACAAAAACATAACGAAATGATTTATACATTTATAGTTTTTATTATTAAAAATTGTGAAAAATAATTGATTTTATATCTAAATTATTATTCTGATTTCTTTGTTAGAGGAGTGTATTCAATTAAACGATCATGGACTCCCAAACAGTAAGCTGACGTTTTATCTGGAATCGGTTTGTTTCCTTCGGTGTAAAATTCAATTCTTACATCAATAGGTCCAGTTTTAACTGCTTCACATCAACAACAATAAGCGGAGCAATTGCCTTATATTCAGCAACATTGAGCAATGGCTGAGATTCCCGCATATAATAACTTTGCTGAAATTTTGCATGCATATTATATAGAAATGCATAATGCCCCATTTCAAAGCGCGTATTTAAATCATCATAGGGATATGAATTGGAGTTTAAATGAACTTTTAAATTAGTCAACAACAATAAGCGGTGTAATTGCCTTATATTCAGCAACATTTAGCAATGGCTGAGGTTCCCGCATATAATAACTTTGCTGAAATTTTGCATGCATATTATATAGAACTGCATACTGCCCCATTTCAAAGCGCGTATTTAAATCATCATAGGGATATGAACTGGAGTTTAAATGAACTTTTAAATTAGTTATATGATCGAAAGTATTTCCTCCCTCTTTACTCCTCTCATTTTGTAGACCAATGATAAGAAATCTAGGTCTTTCATTTTGCGGACTCAGTTTTACATTCCATAAAACCTTTGTTAATTATCTTGTACATTTCCAATTTTGCAAATTCTGATAGTTGTATGTGAGGCAATTTCTATGTTATATCCAGTATTGTCAATTTTAATTGATCTGCGGCTTTAGTAGGATGATATGATCTATTATTAGACGAAGAATGTTTAAAGATAAGCTAATGCTTCGAATTTAATATTATTTTTGTTCAATCTTCGGTAAATCCCATCAACATTTTCATCAGTACACTAAAGTGATTTTTTTCCAAAGTTAGACTTTCATCAGGGCACCATATTCATTTGTAGCATTTGTATTCAATATCTGCATTCTTGAGGCACAAGATCAACTTTAGTTCAACCTTATAACAATTTGACACCACTCTCTTGAAACAGCTATTTGAAGAACAATAGCAAAAGAAAACAGCAATATCAAAACGCCCATTGAGCGATGAAACGTCAAAATACGAAAACTAATAGCTATTTAGATTTGCAAACTATGTTCGTTTTGATAAAAAATGCTTGAAATTTGGCAGCATTTTAAGATCAGAAATAGAGCCAGAAATCGAGCTTGTTCTAATTTTTGTTTTTGTTTTGTGAATAAAATAGAGCCGCGCTCTAGATCAACGACCACGGGAATGCAGCTAATGATACAAAACTTTTCATAGTGGATGAAATTCCAAGATTGCGAGTACGATCAACTTCAAAACCATTTATTTCATATCGAATTTCATCGAACAAATTTGAAACAAAATTGTTTTTAAATTTCAAGCCCGTTGTTGCCACATCTTTTCCTCCTTTAAGTTTTACTTTAAAGTCATGAATGTAAACCATACTCTCACTTGGTTAGACAAAGAGATCCTGATTTTGAATTGGTATACGAATCTCATCGTTATTGTTGAATGATTTTAAATATGGAGAGTAGCTATGGTAATCCCTCTTTATAATACTCTCATCATATATTGGTTTTAAAGGTCATTTAGTAGTTCGTTCATGATTAAAGACAAAATCCTAAGAATTATAAATATTTTATGTTTAATGTTGACAATATATTCTTTTTTATATGTCTTCGATCGAGAGTTGATGTAAGACTAAATGTAAATCCTTTTTTAATTATGTTTTTATTCTATGTAACAAACTCCCCAATAAAACACACAAAAGTGTTAGAATCAATTTAACGTTTTTATGAGAATAATCGACAACTAGTTATTAATAATTGCTAACTACTTGCTACATCTTACTATAAAACGTTTTACTACAGTATCAGATCAGCATCAGATCAGTATCAGATCAGTATCAAATCAGTATCAGATCAGTATCAGATCAGTATCAGATCAATATCAGATCAGATCAGATCAGGATCAGGATCAGATCAGTATCAGATCAGTATCTTCATGTTTCGAACAAAATTTTATTTGAATATGATTAAAGAAAATCTACAATTTTAAACAATTTTCGTCGTTATTTAATACTTAAATCAGGGGAAAATATGTATAGATGATCAATTCATTATGACTACTCATAATGTCTATAACAATCTTTTTAAGCGGAACCACGTCAACTCTTATTGGAAAATATATTCCACCAATTGAACTCGGGCAGCATACTATTACAATACTAGTTGGTTCATATGAATTTAAGGATATTGGGTTTTTCGTGAAATCAGCTGTAAGAGACATTGATATTCAATTTTTCTGGAAATTAAATCAAACAACAACACTCTAAAATTGAAATTGTATCCTCCGTGGACATAGATTTTTAAAAGCCAAAAAGTATAGGACAGCTGCTGGGATTCAGTAAGAGAAAGTTGATAATAAATGAGTTGGCGTATGAGGAATTTATCAAAGTGGTTCCTGTAGATCCGTTAAATATTACAGTTAATTAATTTTGATCTAAAAACTTCCTTCTTAAAAACATACTTGATCTAAAGATGGCAAATTATTTTAAATATTACAAACATAAACACAATACGAATTGAATTCAACTTGACAACCGGATCATATATAAACAGCACATCAGTTCATACTATTCACGAATTTCCTCTCGATGTCTCACCAGGATATAAAATAAATGAGAAACTTCGAAATGTCATTTACTAACCCGTCAACTGTCAAAAAATATACAACATAACGATAAAAGTCTTAAATCAAGACGGTGACCTTATAAATTTTGGAGGAGAAAAAATTTCTATAAGACTTCAATTTAAGCCAGAGTACAAATACTGATAATTTACGCTATTAACACTTCAACCACTGCTAAACCTTACTGAATATAAGGTTTTATTTTTTAAATTTAAATAAAAAAATATCAAGCAAATATTATAAAATACTACATGTATAAAATACAAATCAAATACATGTAGATTAAATTGAATATAAAATATTTAAAAAAATATAAATGTATAAATTATTTCGTTTTGTTTTTATTTATGTCAACATAGTTGAGTATGGTCAAGAATATGGTTTGTATTATCAAGTTCAAGGTTACGGTGACGCTTTCGATCGCTAGCTTAATTTATAATTAACCCCCCGCCGCCGGCACCTTTGCTGCTTTCATACTTTGTCTTTCCGTTAGTCAACCAACTCAACTTAAAGTTATTAAAATGCTAAACATCTACACTGTTTCCTTATCTTGAACTTTCGGTTTTGGATCCGCTTATTACGCTTACTATGAAGCTTACGCTTATTACCTTAAACTTGTAACAAACCTGTTCTTCTCTAGCCGAGGTATATCTCGCCGGCGCCAGGGTTCGTTGCCAAAAATTTATATTTATCGGAATGTGTGGTGAATTTACGTTGAAAAACAATGAGACTAGCTTATACTTATTTCAACTCTTTTATTATATAAATAAGTACTCAGCTGCCGCTGCCTCAATCCTAATAAAGCTACTTTCTTGCGCGTTCGCCTCGTGGCACTCACTCTGTTGCACTCTCGTTGGTCTAGCATGAACTGGCCTTTCAACACGCGGTGTGGTTTTCGTTGGTGTACTTGCGTGGCCCTACGCTAACTTGAGCTGCGCTACCGATCTGCAGTGAGACCCCAGGTCGGCCTGCTTGCATGGTGTACGAATGTAAGTACACTACAATTTTTATAATTTCCTTAATTGTATTTGTTATAATCTTGTGCTTTTAACATTTTTGTTTATAAAAGATGTTTTTTTAGAGGACTTTGAAATAAAAAAAATTTATAAGATTACATATTTTCAAACTAAAATTTGTCTTTTACATAATTTGACATTAGTGTTATGCACGAATATATTCGTGCATGTGGCCACCGCGGCTGCCGCATATATGGCGTAATCTGCAGATCCGATTTTCGACCACTTTTTCAAGCAATGGAAGCCGTATCTTGGTCCCTGTCTCGTATCTTTAAAAAAACCGGTTTGTTCGCATAAACCAATGACTTTATGCAACTCCAGAGAAAATTATCTAGAGGCGTTTAATCGCATGATCTGAGAACGGTCTTATTTCGAGAAATAACGTGGTTTTTGCTAAAAAAATAATGCAAAAAAAAATTTGCACAATTTAAAAGTCGTCGACTGAGAAATCAAGTGTCTTTTTTTAATTTTATCGGTTTTGAGTTAAAATCGGTTCCTTACGTTTAAAGGATTTCTCTTTCGCTTGGTGTGTTCAGTTTTCCCGATATCTTAAGTTGTTTGCGAAATTCAGAGCGTTTCTTGTCATATGTTGAAACTTATTATCAAATTCGAAAATTAAATATCGTGTGTAGTAGCAAAACGTTTCATACGACATGCCTTCATACAGAATAAAGGGTCCGCCAAATAACTTTTTTTTTTTTAAATTCTATAAAAAAAACTACTAGATATTTTCTCAAATTTCTTTTTTTATTTGAAAGTACAATCCTTCCGGCTAATAATGGAAAATAATTTCATTCAAATGGCTGCCTCGGCTGGCCATGCAGTAGCCTACACGATCGGTCCAATTTTTAAGCACATTATCGATTGTGTGCAGCTGTATTTCACCAATGGCTTCACGAATATTGTTCTTTAAAGCGTCAATTGTCTCTGGTTTTTCGGCGTAACACTTATCTTTGAGGGCACCTTACAAATAATAGTCCAACGGTGTCAAATCGCAGCTCCGAGGTGGCCAAACGACATCAGCTCTGCGTCTGATAATGCGATCTTCAAAAACAGGGCGCAAAACATCGAGTGTAGCTTCGGCTGTGTGGCACGTAGCGTCGTCCTGTTGAAACCAAATGTTGCCAATATCCTCCTCTTCAATTTTTGTGAATAAAAATTCGTTCAACATGGCCCGATAACGATCGCCATTGACTGTAACGGCCACTCCTTGCTCATTTTCGAAGAAAAATGGCCCAATTATGCCTCTGGACCAAAATCCGCACCAAACAGTGACTCGTTTTGGGTGCAGCGGCTTTTCAATGTATGCGTGCGGGTTTTCTGTGCCCCAAATGCGACAATTTTGCTTGTTTACATACCCGCCAAGATCAAAATGAGCTTCATCTGAAAAGATGATTTTTTTGGCAAAATTGGCATCTTCTGTAAGTCGATCGCAGGCCCACTTAGTGAAGCGAAAACGCATTGGATGGTCAGTTGGCTTCAACTCCTGAACCAATTGGACTTTTTATGGCGTCATACCAAGGTCTTCATGCAAAATTCATCTCAATGATGTCTCCGAAGTGTTCAATTGTTGAGAACGACGGTGAATTGATGTTGATGGCGCTTCACGCACACTTTCTGCAACAGCAGCAATATTCTCGGGTGTAGGCACTGCTTTTGGCTTTTCACGCTTTGGTTTATCGATGAGGATGCCAGTTTTTTTCACTTTTTTCACAAGATAACGAACATACGGAGCTGACGGTGCTTCTCTTCTTCCAAAATCCGTACGCAATTTTCGCACACCTACTGCAACATTACCATGATTTTCAAAGTAATGTCGCAATATTTCCCAGCGTTGTTCAAGCGTATACACAACCATATTCGTTCAGCGGAAGATTAAGACTAATTACCTGTCAAATCAGACATGAGCTAAGTGTTACCATTCACGAAATAAGCACTAGTAAAAAAAAAAAACGTAAGATGGCGGACCCTGTATAAAAAAAATTATTTAGTTTTGAAATGTCGTATGTTTTTTTTATGTTAATATATGTGCTGTATTTGGCTTTACTTTGCAAGCAATTATATTTTCCTTCTAAAAAATGACTTTGTTTTTATAGTTACAAGTATCATTACTCATTTTGCTCTTAAACAAAACTATTTATCAAATAGTACAAACATTTTCAGAGCCGGGCATTCAGAAATAAGGAAATCGGGAGTTCGTCTTCTTTGATAAACAAATCTTCCGAGTAAAAAAAACAATAGTAGAATCATCTAAGTCTGTTTAAGTAGATAGAACTTTATGGAAATTACAAACTTATCGTTATTCACCCTAGTAATTTAAAGTTTAATATATAACAATGTACAAGCAATGCATGGCTTTGAAAGTACGTGTTTCGAATAACATTTAAGACTTAAGTGTTTCGATAAAGGACTCGTGAGACTGAAAACCGTTAAGACCACTTATAAATTATACTAACTTTTTTGCTAATTTAAGATAAGCTTTTTTCTTTGTGTAATGTTAAACTCAAAATTATTGAAAGTGTGAACGATGATTTTACGTTATATTCCAACTATCTAATCAACTATGTTTTAAACAGACCCCATTTCCGAAGTTCAAATTCATAAAGTATGAGAAAAATATCATTTCTTATAAAGATTCTGTGAAAGATATATATATAAAATAGCAAATTTGGATAAAAATGTAATCGCTCGTTTTAGAAGCGTTTTTATAATTTTTCATAAACATTTTCATAATTTTTTTATTATTAAATACATAATTATTACGTATTATGAGATAATAAAAAATGTTGAAAAAAATTAAAGATATTGTTTAAATTAGAAGAAATCTTTACTTTTTTCAAAATAAAATAAATTTTTTTTTGCAGCAATTCACCAAACTTATTTATTGAATAAAGCCACAAACCAGCGCACAAAATTTTTCGAAAAAAAATCATTTAAGACACTGGAATCCACAACGCCCACTCTCAAAATGGGATAGTGCACCGAGCTTAGCACTACAATAGTTTTCCAAACTTTGATATTGTATTAACTCATTATATTTTTTTTATATATAAATATAGATTATACGTACGTTTTAAAAAACTTTTTGTCGTATGTTTCCAGGTTAGTTTAAAAAAGTGTGAAATTGCTTCATACGACAAACCAATTCTAAACAAATCGATCTCCCAATTTTCAAACTATATAGCCAAATCCCAAGTGCATGTCCTGTTTAAAATTGAAGAAAATCGGTTTGCTATAAACAAAGTTATTAGCCCTAAAACTTAATTTACTCAAAACTATCGAAAGCCACATACGACACTTAATTTCTCAGACGACGAAGTGCTGATTTGACGTTAGTCTATTCATGATGAAATGGCAACCTGAACTGAGCACAATTTATAATAGCGTGTCCAGATCTGACTAATTTGAGGCCGTTTAATCGTTATTGAAGAATGGAACCTATAAAAAATACCTTTTTTAACATTTTGTATATAATCGGACCCTATGAAGGAGGTTTGAATCCCGAAAATATCTTTGACTACGAGCCTGGTCTCGATATTTCAGCCAACTTATATGAATGGTTAATCAACTTTTTTCAAAACTGTAGTAAGGATGGTAAAAAAATATTATACTTACATTAAGTGGTAATGCAAAATAAGTGTCAAAGCAAATAAGCAGGATAAACATGGCGGTAATAAAATAGTATATAGTAGATGTTCTCAGTGAAGAAAACATATACGAGCTGAAAATGGATATGATTGACGCAAAAAGACCACCGATGTTAGAGCCAAGAAGTACAGCCCCAGTGTATTTAATAGGAAGCGTGGCAACCATGCCGTATATTGTATTTTGATAAATACCATTTGCCACTGAAATATATTAGTTTATTAGAGGTTGATTTCGAATAAATGTAACTTACTATTTAAGAGTATAACACTTGTTATTGTTATCCAAAAGAAAGTTCCGGGCCATTGCGATGAGTCTAGCATTGCTAATACAACCGTTATTATTAAAATTATGATTTCAATTATAATACTGTATACAATTCTTTTAGTAAGATCACCTCTACAAAAAAAAACTATTCACATTGGGTTAGTTATCATATGTTGTTGCACTATCAATTTACCCTAAATTTACAAAAATATTCAACCAGTTGAAAATTAAATTGGGGATTTGTGATGCAAAAGCCATATATTGCATAAAATTTGTGGCATAATTTGATTAATCAGTTGAATTTTTTGAATATGGACCAAATTTAAAATCCTCAAAATACTGAAAATATATTAAATTAATTTCATTTATATGTCACGGTGTGCAGGAAGGCAACTTTTTTTAAGTCAACCTAAAATATCAACGAAAATTGCTGATTTAGAAGTTACTAGAATCATCCATAGGTGCTTTAGTAACTTTAAAAGGTAAAGTTCTAATTTAAAAAAAATCTATTTTGTTTGTGAAAGCTCTATAGATTTCTGAGACGGCTAGTCTGATAGAAATCTAACTTTCAAAATATTTAATATTTATTTATTTTTATTTTAAAGGATTTATACAATAATTAATTACTATATAAATGCAGATTTAAGCAGTAATAGCAGCTAAGGCTTTCGACTGACTGATAATAATATAGGAGTAAGATAATGTTAGAGTTTAATGAATTGATAAAAGGAAATATATAAGAGTATATAAATTAGGTTATTGATAATACGTATATTAGATTACGTGAAGCAAGTTACAATCTCTTAAAAAATTATACATGTTCACAATATTGTTATATGGTGGATGTTTTAAAATGTCGTAAGGCCGAGTATCCAAGAAGTGAAAGATCCTTTGGGCTTTTAGTCTAGGGTAGATGGTTAATTGATGCTGGGAAATTACAATATGGGCAGTTATTAGGGCTTGTACCGTTAAGAAGGTGCTCATGTGTTATCCTTATGTGTCCTAAGCGTAGACGTGTGAAGGATTTTATGGGGAAGGTTAGTGCTCCGCTTGGGTAAACTGGCTTATCACGATCACGAGAACATCAAGTGTGAATAATACGTAAAATGTTATATCTTCAAAATTAATACATGGAGTATTAAGATTGATGGCTTGTTGCACAGATAAAAGAATCCCTTTGTGGAACATTTTACCTTTAGCTAAAATCGACTTGTTAATTTTTTTTTTTTCAAAATGTGTATTTGGATCTAAAAAACGCGAATAGTGAAACAATTAAAAGTCGCTCTCAAGACGTTTAAGAGTTATAGGGGTCCAAAGTTAGGAAAAATGGCCTAAAAAACATGCTGTAATATTTTAAATTTTCCTAGAAAAGTAAGCCTTATGGGTATCAAAAGAAAGGTAATACCTATTCAGCATCTATTCAACGAGGTATATTTACGAAGCTAGTTAAATAGTTGCATGAAGGATTGAGGAAGAAAGGGCCACACTCGAGAAATTTTTAAAACATTTACTGAGTAAGTTATACAGTTAAAAGCCATAAAATATTATTACTTTTTTAAGAATTTTTGAAATCTTTAGGAACTGTTAAATAAACGGTGGACAAATAAAGCGCCGCAGGTGAAAAATTGTTATTAAAATATTTACATAGTAAATTATATAGTAACATTAACGATGGTTAAAAATTGCCGCGATTTTAATAACAATTTTTCTTGTCTTTTAAGCTATCCTTAAATTTTTACATTCAAATTCATTGAATTAATCTTTGTCGTTTTTACATTCGAATTCATGGAATTAATTTTTGTCGTTTTTATTTGAATCTGAAATACATCTAAAATTTTGATGCAAAATAGTTGGTACATAAAAGGAGTTATATCTTAGAAAGTAATTATTGGAATTTTATGCTTAATAGCTTACTGAATAGTTAATAAAATAGCTTTACTTCTTATACCCATTTTGCTTAGTTTTGTTTATACATAGCAAAGATATAGCATGTTTTTTAGCCCATTTTTCAACTTTGAAAGCCCTATAACTTCTAAACCAGATGAGAACGACCATTAATTTTTTCAGATTTGGAATAAGAAGGCCTTAATACATTTGTTTCCCGAAAAAAATTAAAAAAATTCATTTTAGCTAAAAGTAAAATATGCCCACCTTTCTTTTGATACCAATAATTTTTGGTTTTTAGGAAAAAAATTAATCACGAGCTTTCCAGGCCATTTTTTACAACTTTGGACACTTATAACTTCTAAACGACTTGAGAGCGAGCAAAAATATTTCAAACATAAACACAATACGAATTGAATTCAACTTGACAACCGGATCATATATAAACAGCACATCAGTTCATACTATTCACGAATTTCCTCTCGATGTCTCACCAGGATATAAAATAAATGAGAAACTTCGAAATGTCATTTACTAACCCGTCAACTGTCAAAAAATATACAACATAACGATAAAAGTCTTAAATCAAGACGGTGACCTTATAAATTTTGGAGGAGAAAAAATTTCTATAAGACTTCAATTTAAGCCAGAGTACAAATACTGATAATTTACGCTATTAACACTTCAACCACTGCTAAACCTTACTGAATATAAGGTTTTATTTTTTAAATTTAAATAAAAAAATATCAAGCAAATATTATAAAATACTACATGTATAAAATACAAATCAAATACATGTAGATTAAATTGAATATAAAATATTTAAAAAAATATAAATGTATAAATTATTTCGTTTTGTTTTTATTTATGTCAACATAGTTGAGTATGGTCAAGAATATGGTTTGTATTATCAAGTTCAAGGTTACGGTGACGCTTTCGATCGCTAGCTTAATTTATAATTAACCCCCCGCCGCCGGCACCTTTGCTGCTTTCATACTTTGTCTTTCCGTTAGTCAACCAACTCAACTTAAAGTTATTAAAATGCTAAACATCTACACTGTTTCCTTATCTTGAACTTTCGGTTTTGGATCCGCTTATTACGCTTACTATGAAGCTTACGCTTATTACCTTAAACTTGTAACAAACCTGTTCTTCTCTAGCCGAGGTATATCTCGCCGGCGCCAGGGTTCGTTGCCAAAAATTTATATTTATCGGAATGTGTGGTGAATTTACGTTGAAAAACAATGAGACTAGCTTATACTTATTTCAACTCTTTTATTATATAAATAAGTACTCAGCTGCCGCTGCCTCAATCCTAATAAAGCTACTTTCTTGCGCGTTCGCCTCGTGGCACTCACTCTGTTGCACTCTCGTTGGTCTAGCATGAACTGGCCTTTCAACACGCGGTGTGGTTTTCGTTGGTGTACTTGCGTGGCCCTACGCTAACTTGAGCTGCGCTACCGATCTGCAGTGAGACCCCAGGTCGGCCTGCTTGCATGGTGTACGAATGTAAGTACACTACAATTTTTATAATTTCCTTAATTGTATTTGTTATAATCTTGTGCTTTTAACATTTTTGTTTATAAAAGATGTTTTTTTAGAGGACTTTGAAATAAAAAAAATTTATAAGATTACATATTTTCAAACTAAAATTTGTCTTTTACATAATTTGACATTAGTGTTATGCACGAATATATTCGTGCATGTGGCCACCGCGGCTGCCGCATATATGGCGTAATCTGCAGATCCGATTTTCGACCACTTTTTCAAGCAATGGAAGCCGTATCTTGGTCCCTGTCTCGTATCTTTAAAAAAACCGGTTTGTTCGCATAAACCAATGACTTTATGCAACTCCAGAGAAAATTATCTAGAGGCGTTTAATCGCATGATCTGAGAACGGTCTTATTTCGAGAAATAACGTGGTTTTTGCTAAAAAAATAATGCAAAAAAAAATTTGCACAATTTAAAAGTCGTCGACTGAGAAATCAAGTGTCTTTTTTTAATTTTATCGGTTTTGAGTTAAAATCGGTTCCTTACGTTTAAAGGATTTCTCTTTCGCTTGGTGTGTTCAGTTTTCCCGATATCTTAAGTTGTTTGCGAAATTCAGAGCGTTTCTTGTCATATGTTGAAACTTATTATCAAATTCGAAAATTAAATATCGTGTGTAGTAGCAAAACGTTTCATACGACATGCCTTCATACAGAATAAAGGGTCCGCCAAATAACTTTTTTTTTTTTAAATTCTATAAAAAAAACTACTAGATATTTTCTCAAATTTCTTTTTTTATTTGAAAGTACAATCCTTCCGGCTAATAATGGAAAATAATTTCATTCAAATGGCTGCCTCGGCTGGCCATGCAGTAGCCTACACGATCGGTCCAATTTTTAAGCACATTATCGATTGTGTGCAGCTGTATTTCACCAATGGCTTCACGAATATTGTTCTTTAAAGCGTCAATTGTCTCTGGCTTTTCGGCGTAACACTTATCTTTGAGGGCACCTTACAAATAATAGTCCAACGGTGTCAAATCGCAGCTCCGAGGTGGCCAAACGACATCAGCTCTGCGTCTGATAATGCGATCTTCAAAAACAGGGCGCAAAACATCGAGTGTAGCTTCGGCTGTGTGGCACGTAGCGTCGTCCTGTTGAAACCAAATGTTGCCAATATCCTCCTCTTCAATTTTTGTGAATAAAAATTCGTTCAACATGGCCCGATAACGATCGCCATTGACTGTAACGGCCACTCCTTGCTCATTTTCGAAGAAAAATGGCCCAATTATGCCTCTGGACCAAAATCCGCACCAAACAGTGACTCGTTTTGGGTGCAGCGGCTTTTCAATGTATGCGTGCGGGTTTTCTGTGCCCCAAATGCGACAATTTTGCTTGTTTACATACCCGCCAAGATCAAAATGAGCTTCATCTGAAAAGATGATTTTTTTGGCAAAATTGGCATCTTCTGTAAGTCGATCGCAGGCCCACTTAGTGAAGCGAAAACGCATTGGATGGTCAGTTGGCTTCAACTCCTGAACCAATTGGACTTTGTATGGCGTCATACCAAGGTCTTCATGCAAAATTCATCTCAATGATGTCTCCGAAGTGTTCAATTGTTGAGAACGACGGTGAATTGATGTTGATGGCGCTTCACGCACACTTTCTGCAACAGCAGCAATATTCTCGGGTGTAGGCACTGCTTTTGGCTTTTCACGCTTTGGTTTATCGATGAGGATGCCAGTTTTTTTCACTTTTTTCACAAGATAACGAACATACGGAGCTGACGGTGCTTCTCTTCTTCCAAAATCCGTACGCAATTTTCGCACACCTACTGCAACATTACCATGATTTTCAAAGTAATGTCGCAATATTTCCCAGCGTTGTTCAAGCGTATACACAACCATATTCGTTCAGCGGAAGATTAAGACTAATTACCTGTCAAATCAGACATGAGCTAAGTGTTACCATTCACGAAATAAGCACTAGTAAAAAAAAAAAACGTAAGATGGCGGACCCTGTATAAAAAAAATTATTTAGTTTTGAAATGTCGTATGTTTTTTTTATGTTAATATATGTGCTGTATTTGGCTTTACTTTGCAAGCAATTATATTTTCCTTCTAAAAAATGACTTTGTTTTTATAGTTACAAGTATCATTACTCATTTTGCTCTTAAACAAAACTATTTATCAAATAGTACAAACATTTTCAGAGCCGGGCATTCAGAAATAAGGAAATCGGGAGTTCGTCTTCTTTGATAAACAAATCTTCCGAGTAAAAAAAACAATAGTAGAATCATCTAAGTCTGTTTAAGTAGATAGAACTTTATGGAAATTACAAACTTATCGTTATTCACCCTAGTAATTTAAAGTTTAATATATAACAATGTACAAGCAATGCATGGCTTTGAAAGTACGTGTTTCGAATAACATTTAAGACTTAAGTGTTTCGATAAAGGACTCGTGAGACTGAAAACCGTTAAGACCACTTATAAATTATACTAACTTTTTTGCTAATTTAAGATAAGCTTTTTTCTTTGTGTAATGTTAAACTCAAAATTATTGAAAGTGTGAACGATGATTTTACGTTATATTCCAACTATCTAATCAACTATGTTTTAAACAGACCCCATTTCCGAAGTTCAAATTCATAAAGTATGAGAAAAATATCATTTCTTATAAAGATTCTGTGAAAGATATATATATAAAATAGCAAATTTGGATAAAAATGTAATCGCTCGTTTTAGAAGCGTTTTTATAATTTTTCATAAACATTTTCATAATTTTTTTATTATTAAATACATAATTATTACGTATTATGAGATAATAAAAAATGTTGAAAAAAATTAAAGATATTGTTTAAATTAGAAGAAATCTTTACTTTTTTCAAAATAAAATAAATTTTTTTTTGCAGCAATTCACCAAACTTATTTATTGAATAAAGCCACAAACCAGCGCACAAAATTTTTCGAAAAAAAATCATTTAAGGCACTGGAATCCACAACGCCCACTCTCAAAATGGGATAGTGCACCGAGCTTAGCACTACAATAGTTTTCCAAACTTTGATATTGTATTAACTCATTATATTTTTTTTATATATAAATATAGATTATACGTACGTTTTAAAAAACTTTTTGTCGTATGTTTCCAGGTTAGTTTAAAAAAGTGTGAAATTGCTTCATACGACAAACCAATTCTAAACAAATCGATCTCCCAATTTTCAAACTATATAGCCAAATCCCAAGTGCATGTCCTGTTTAAAATTGAAGAAAATCGGTTTGCTATAAACAAAGTTATTAGCCCTAAAACTTAATTTACTCAAAACTATCGAAAGCCACATACGACACTTAATTTCTCAGACGACGAAGTGCTGATTTGACGTTAGTCTATTCATGATGAAATGGCAACCTGAACTGAGCACAATTTATAATAGCGTGTCCAGATCTGACTAATTTGAGGCCGTTTAATCGTTATTGAAGAATGGAACCTATAAAAAATACCTTTTTTAACATTTTGTATATAATCGGACCCTATGAAGGAGGTTTGAATCCCGAAAATATCTTTGACTACGAGCCTGGTCTCGATATTTCAGCCAACTTATATGAATGGTTAATCAACTTTTTTCAAAACTGTAGTAAGGATGGTAAAAAAATATTATACTTACATTAAGTGGTAATGCAAAATAAGTGTCAAAGCAAATAAGCAGGATAAACATGGCGGTAATAAAATAGTATATAGTAGATGTTCTCAGTGAAGAAAACATATACGAGCTGAAAATGGATATGATTGACGCAAAAAGACCACCGATGTTAGAGCCAAGAAGTACAGCCCCAGTGTATTTAATAGGAAGCGTGGCAACCATGCCGTATATTGTATTTTGATAAATACCATTTGCCACTGAAATATATTAGTTTATTAGAGGTTGATTTCGAATAAATGTAACTTACTATTTAAGAGTATAACACTTGTTATTGTTATCCAAAAGAAAGTTCCGGGCCATTATGATGAGTCTAGCATTGCTAATACAACCGTTATTATTAAAATTATGATTTCAATTATAATACTGTATACAATTCTTTTAGTAAGATCACCTCTACAAAAAAAAACTATTCACATTGGGTTAGTTATCATATGTTGTTGCACTATCAATTTACCCTAAATTTACAAAAATATTCAACCAGTTGAAAATTAAATTGGGGATTTGTGATGCAAAAGCCATATATTGCATAAAATTTGTGGCATAATTTGATTAATCAGTTGAATTTTTTGAATATGGACCAAATTTAAAATCCTCAAAATACTGAAAATATATTAAATTAATTTCATTTATATGTCACGGTGTGCAGGAAGGCAACTTTTTTTAAGTCAACCTAAAATATCAACGAAAATTGCTGATTTAGAAGTTACTAGAATCATCCATAGGTGCTTTAGTAACTTTAAAAGGTAAAGTTCTAATTTAAAAAAAATCTATTTTGTTTGTGAAAGCTCTATAGATTTCTGAGACGGCTAGTCTGATAGAAATCTAACTTTCAAAATATTTAATATTTATTTATTTTTATTTTAAAGGATTTATACAATAATTAATTACTATATAAATGCAGATTTAAGCAGTAATAGCAGCTAAGGCTTTCGACTGACTGATAATAATATAGGAGTAAGATAATGTTAGAGTTTAATGAATTGATAAAAGGAAATATATAAGAGTATATAAATTAGGTTATTGATAATACGTATATTAGATTACGTGAAGCAAGTTACAATCTCTTAAAAAATTATACATGTTCACAATATTGTTATATGGTGGATGTTTTAAAATGTCGTAAGGCCGAGTATCCAAGAAGTGAAAGATCCTTTGGGCTTTTAGTCTAGGGTAGATGGTTAATTGATGCTGGGAAATTACAATATGGGCAGTTATTAGGGCTTGTACCGTTAAGAAGGTGCTCATGTGTTATCCTTATGTGTCCTAAGCGTAGACGTGTGAAGGATTTTATGGGGAAGGTTAGTGCTCCGCTTGGGTAAACTGGCTTATCACGATCACGAGAACATCAAGTGTGAATAATACGTAAAATGTTATATCTTCAAAATTAATACATGGAGTATTAAGATTGATGGCTTGTTGCACAGATAAAAGAATCCCTTTGTGGAACATTTTACCTTTAGCTAAAATCGACTTGTTAATTTTTTTTTTTTTCAAAATGTGTATTTGGATCTAAAAAACGCGAATAGTGAAACAATTAAAAGTCGCTCTCAAGACGTTTAAGAGTTATAGGGGTCCAAAGTTAGGAAAAATGGCCTAAAAAACATGCTGTAATATTTTAAATTTTCCTAGAAAAGTAAGCCTTATGGGTATCAAAAGAAAGGTAATACCTATTCAGCATCTATTCAACGAGGTATATTTACGAAGCTAGTTAAATAGTTGCATGAAGGATTGAGGAAGAAAGGGCCACACTCGAGAAATTTTTAAAACATTTACTGAGTAAGTTATACAGTTAAAAGCCATAAAATATTATTACTTTTTTAAGAATTTTTGAAATCTTTAGGAACTGTTAAATAAACGGTGGACAAATAAAGCGCCGCAGGTGAAAAATTGTTATTAAAATATTTACATAGTAAATTATATAGTAACATTAACGATGGTTAAAAATTGCCGCGATTTTAATAACAATTTTTCTTGTCTTTTAAGCTATCCTTAAATTTTTACATTCAAATTCATTGAATTAATCTTTGTCGTTTTTACATTCGAATTCATGGAATTAATTTTTGTCGTTTTTATTTGAATCTGAAATACATCTAAAATTTTGATGCAAAATAGTTGGTACATAAAAGGAGTTATATCTTAGAAAGTAATTATTGGAATTTTATGCTTAATAGCTTACTGAATAGTTAATAAAATAGCTTTACTTCTTATACCCATTTTGCTTAGTTTTGTTTATACATAGCAAAGATATAGCATGTTTTTTAGCCCATTTTTCAACTTTGAAAGCCCTATAACTTCTAAACCAGATGAGAACGACCATTAATTTTTTCAGATTTGGAATAAGAAGGCCTTAATACATTTGTTTCCCGAAAAAAATTAAAAAAATTCATTTTAGCTAAAAGTAAAATATGCCCACCTTTCTTTTGATACCAATAATTTTTGGTTTTTAGGAAAAAAATTAATCACGAGCTTTCCAGGCCATTTTTTACAACTTTGGACACTTATAACTTCTAAACGACTTGAGAGCGAGCAAAAATATTTCAAACATAAACACAATACGAATTGAATTCAACTTGACAACCGGATCATATATAAACAGCACATCAGTTCATACTATTCACGAATTTCCTCTCGATGTCTCACCAGGATATAAAATAAATGAGAAACTTCGAAATGTCATTTACTAACCCGTCAACTGTCAAAAAATATACAACATAACGATAAAAGTCTTAAATCAAGACGGTGACCTTATAAATTTTGGAGGAGAAAAAAATTCTATAAGACTTCAATTTAAGCCAGAGTACAAATACTGATAATTTACGCTATTAACACTTCAACCACTGCTAAACCTTACTGAATATAAGGTTTTATTTTTTAAATTTAAATAAAAAAATATCAAGCAAATATTATAAAATACTACATGTATAAAATACAAATCAAATACATGTAGATTAAATTGAATATAAAATATTTAAAAAAATATAAATGTATAAATTATTTCGTTTTGTTTTTATTTATGTCAACATAGTTGAGTATGGTCAAGAATATGGTTTGTATTATCAAGTTCAAGGTTACGGTGACGCTTTCGATCGCTAGCTTAATTTATAATTAACCCCCCGCCGCCGGCACCTTTGCTGCTTTCATACTTTGTCTTTCCGTTAGTCAACCAACTCAACTTAAAGTTATTAAAATGCTAAACATCTACACTGTTTCCTTATCTTGAACTTTCGGTTTTGGATCCGCTTATTACGCTTACTATGAAGCTTACGCTTATTACCTTAAACTTGTAACAAACCTGTTCTTCTCTAGCCGAGGTATATCTCGCCGGCGCCAGGGTTCGTTGCCAAAAATTTATATTTATCGGAATGTGTGGTGAATTTACGTTGAAAAACAATGAGACTAGCTTATACTTATTTCAACTCTTTTATTATATAAATAAGTACTCAGCTGCCGCTGCCTCAATCCTAATAAAGCTACTTTCTTGCGCGTTCGCCTCGTGGCACTCACTCTGTTGCACTCTCGTTGGTCTAGCATGAACTGGCCTTTCAACACGCGGTGTGGTTTTCGTTGGTGTACTTGCGTGGCCCTACGCTAACTTGAGCTGCGCTACCGATCTGCAGTGAGACCCCAGGTCGGCCTGCTTGCATGGTGTACGAATGTAAGTACACTACAATTTTTATAATTTCCTTAATTGTATTTGTTATAATCTTGTGCTTTTAACATTTTTGTTTATAAAAGATGTTTTTTTAGAGGACTTTGAAATAAAAAAAATTTATAAGATTACATATTTTCAAACTAAAATTTGTCTTTTACATAATTTGACATTAGTGTTATGCACGAATATATTCGTGCATGTGGCCACCGCGGCTGCCGCATATATGGCGTAATCTGCAGATCCGATTTTCGACCACTTTTTCAAGCAATGGAAGCCGTATCTTGGTCCCTGTCTCGTATCTTTAAAAAAACCGGTTTGTTCGCATAAACCAATGACTTTATGCAACTCCAGAGAAAATTATCTAGAGGCGTTTAATCGCATGATCTGAGAACGGTCTTATTTCGAGAAATAACGTGGTTTTTGCTAAAAAAATAATGCAAAAAAAAATTTGCACAATTTAAAAGTCGTCGACTGAGAAATCAAGTGTCTTTTTTTAATTTTATCGGTTTTGAGTTAAAATCGGTTCCTTACGTTTAAAGGATTTCTCTTTCGCTTGGTGTGTTCAGTTTTCCCGATATCTTAAGTTGTTTGCGAAATTCAGAGCGTTTCTTGTCATATGTTGAAACTTATTATCAAATTCGAAAATTAAATATCGTGTGTAGTAGCAAAACGTTTCATACGACATGCCTTCATACAGAATAAAGGGTCCGCCAAATAACTTTTTTTTTTTTAAATTCTATAAAAAAAACTACTAGATATTTTCTCAAATTTCTTTTTTTATTTGAAAGTACAATCCTTCCGGCTAATAATGGAAAATAATTTCATTCAAATGGCTGCCTCGGCTGGCCATGCAGTAGCCTACACGATCGGTCCAATTTTTAAGCACATTATCGATTGTGTGCAGCTGTATTTCACCAATGGCTTCACGAATATTGTTCTTTAAAGCGTCAATTGTCTCTGGCTTTTCGGCGTAACACTTATCTTTGAGGGCACCTTACAAATAATAGTCCAACGGCGTCAAATCGCAGCTTTGAGGTGGCCAAACGACATCAGCTCTGCGTCTGATAATGCGATCTTCAAAAACAGGGCGCAAAACATCGAGTGTAGCTTCGGCTGTGTGGCACGTAGCGTCGTCCTGTTGAAACCAAATGTTGCCAATATCCTCCTCTTCAATTTTTGTGAATAAAAATTCGTTCAACATGGCCCGATAACGATCGCCATTGACTGTAACGGCCACTCCTTGCTCATTTTCGAAGAAAAATGGCCCAATTATGCCTCTGGACCAAAATCCGCACCAAACAGTGACTCGTTTTGGGTGCAGCGGCTTTTCAATGTATGCGTGCGGGTTTTCTGTGCCCCAAATGCGACAATTTTGCTTGTTTACATACCCGCCAAGATCAAAATGAGCTTCATCTGAAAAGATGATTTTTTTGGCAAAATTGGCATCTTCTGTAAGTCGATCGCAGGCCCACTTAGTGAAGCGAAAACGCATTGGATGGTCAGTTGGCTTCAACTCCTGAACCAATTGGACTTTGTATGGCGTCATACCAAGGTCTTCATGCAAAATTCATCTCAATGATGTCTCCGAAGTGTTCAATTGTTGAGAACGACGGTGAATTGATGTTGATGGCGCTTCACGCACACTTTCTGCAACAGCAGCAATATTCTCGGGTGTAGGCACTGCTTTTGGCTTTTCACGCTTTGGTTTATCGATGAGGATGCCAGTTTCTTTCACTTTTTTCACAAGATAACGAACATACGGAGCTGACGGTGCTTCTCTTCTTCCAAAATCCGTACGCAATTTTCGCACACCTACTGCAACATTACCATGATTTTCAAAGTAATGTCGCAATATTTCCCAGCGTTGTTCAAGCGTATACACAACCATATTCGTTCAGCGGAAGATTAAGACTAATTACCTGTCAAATCAGACATGAGCTAAGTGTTACCATTCACGAAATAAGCACTAGTAAAAAAAAAAACGTAAGATGGCGGACCCTGTATAAAAAAAATTATTTAGTTTTGAAATGTCGTATGTTTTTTTTATGTTAATATATGTGCTGTATTTGGCTTTACTTTGCAAGCAATTATATTTTCCTTCTAAAAAATGACTTTGTTTTTATAGTTACAAGTATCATTACTCATTTTGCTCTTAAACAAAACTATTTATCAAATAGTACAAACATTTTCAGAGCCGGGCATTCAGAAATAAGGAAATCGGGAGTTCGTCTTCTTTGATAAACAAATCTTCCGAGTAAAAAAAACAATAGTAGAATCATCTAAGTCTGTTTAAGTAGATAGAACTTTATGGAAATTACAAACTTATCGTTATTCACCCTAGTAATTTAAAGTTTAATATATAACAATGTACAAGCAATGCATGGCTTTGAAAGTACGTGTTTCGAATAACATTTAAGACTTAAGTGTTTCGATAAAGGACTCGTGAGACTGAAAACCGTTAAGACCACTTATAAATTATACTAACTTTTTTGCTAATTTAAGATAAGCTTTTTTCTTTGTGTAATGTTAAACTCAAAATTATTGAAAGTGTGAACGATGATTTTACGTTATATTCCAACTATCTAATCAACTATGTTTTAAACAGACCCCATTTCCGAAGTTCAAATTCATAAAGTATGAGAAAAATATCATTTCTTATAAAGATTCTGTGAAAGATATATATATAAAATAGCAAATTTGGATAAAAATGTAATCGCTCGTTTTAGAAGCGTTTTTATAATTTTTCATAAACATTTTCATAATTTTTTTATTATTAAATACATAATTATTACGTATTATGAGATAATAAAAAATGTTGAAAAAAATTAAAGATATTGTTTAAATTAGAAGAAATCTTTACTTTTTTCAAAATAAAATAAATTTTTTTTTGCAGCAATTCACCAAACTTATTTATTGAATAAAGCCACAAACCAGCGCACAAAATTTTTCGAAAAAAAATCATTTAAGACACTGGAATCCACAACGCCCACTCTCAAAATGGGATAGTGCACCGAGCTTAGCACTACAATAGTTTTCCAAACTTTGATATTGTATTAACTCATTATATTTTTTTTATATATAAATATAGATTATACGTACGTTTTAAAAAACTTTTTGTCGTATGTTTCCAGGTTAGTTTAAAAAAGTGTGAAATTGCTTCATACGACAAACCAATTCTAAACAAATCGATCTCCCAATTTTCAAACTATATAGCCAAATCCCAAGTGCATGTCCTGTTTAAAATTGAAGAAAATCGGTTTGCTATAAACAAAGTTATTAGCCCTAAAACTTAATTTACTCAAAACTATCGAAAGCCACATACGACACTTAATTTCTCAGACGACGAAGTGCTGATTTGACGTTAGTCTATTCATGATGAAATGGCAACCTGAACTGAGCACAATTTATAATAGCGTGTCCAGATCTGACTAATTTGAGGCCGTTTAATCGTTATTGAAGAATGGAACCTATAAAAAATACCTTTTTTAACATTTTGTATATAATCGGACCCTATGAAGGAGGTTTGAATCCCGAAAATATCTTTGACTACGAGCCTGGTCTCGATATTTCAGCCAACTTATATGAATGGTTAATCAACTTTTTTCAAAACTGTATTAAGGATGGTAAAAAAATATTATACTTACATTAAGTGGTAATGCAAAATAAGTGTCAAAGCAAATAAGCAGGATAAACATGGCGGTAATAAAATAGTATATAGTAGATGTTCTCAGTGAAGAAAACATATACGAGCTGAAAATGGATATGATTGACGCAAAAAGACCACCGATGTTAGAGCCAAGAAGTACAGCCCCAGTGTATTTAATAGGAAGCGTGGCAACCATGCCGTATATTGTATTTTGATAAATACCATTTGCCACTGAAATATATTAGTTTATTAGAGGTTGATTTCGAATAAATGTAACTTACTATTTAAGAGTATAACACTTGTTATTGTTATCCAAAAGAAAGTTCCGGGCCATTATGATGAGTCTAGCATTGCTAATACAACCGTTATTATTAAAATTATGATTTCAATTATAATACTGTATACAATTCTTTTAGTAAGATCACCTCTACAAAAAAAAACTATTCACATTGGGTTAGTTATCATATGTTGTTGCACTATCAATTTACCCTAAATTTACAAAAATATTCAACCAGTTGAAAATTAAATTGGGGATTTGTGATGCAAAAGCCATATATTGCATAAAATTTGTGGCATAATTTGATTAATCAGTTGAATTTTTTGAATATGGACCAAATTTAAAATCCTCAAATACTGAAAATATATTAAATTAATTTCATTTATATGTCACGGTGTGCAGGAAGGCAACTTTTTTTAAGTCAACCTAAAATATCAACGAAAATTGCTGATTTAGAAGTTACTAGAATCATCCATAGGTGCTTTAGTAACTTAAAAGGTAAAGTTCTAATTTAAAAAAAATCTATTTTGTTTGTGAAAGCTCTATAGATTTCTG